>BLSH010115852.1:654892-673584 GCA_018402905.1 Glandirana rugosa
ATTTGTTTATATATATATATATATATATATATATATATATTTTTTTTTTTTTTTTTTAGATATGTATTTTAGCAAAAAGTAAAATATTGTTTTTTTTGCAAAATTGTCACACTTTTTTGTTTATAGCAGTGATCAGAAGTGACGCAGAGGTGATCAAATACAACCAAAAGAAAGCTCTATTTGTGTCAAAAAAAGGACGCCAATTTTGTTTCTGTACATGGTCGCATGGCCGCGCAATTGTCCGTTAAATCGGCGCAGTGTTGAATCGCAAAAAGTGCTCTGGTCCTAATGTGGGAAATCCTTCCGGGGCTGAAGAGGTTAAAATCATTTTTTTTGCAATAAAAATTACTTAGCTCCCTATACATTATATATATTTTTTTCTAACACCCTAGAGAATAAAATGGCGGTCGTTGCAATACTTTATGTCACACCGTATTTGCGGAGCGGTCTTACAAGCACATTTAAAAAAAAAAAAAAAAATCACTTTGAGTTAAAAAATAAAAAACAGTAAAGTTAACCCAATTTTTTTCGCCGAGTAAATTGATACCCAATATGTCATGTTTCAAAACTGCGCCCGCTCGTGGAATGGCGACAAACCTTGGCACTTAAAAATCTCCATCGGCGAAGTTTAAAAATGTCTACAGGTTACCAGTTTTGAGTTACAGAGGTGGTCTAGTGCTAGAATTATTGCACTCGCTCTAACGATTGCGGCGCTACCTCACATTTGCGGTTTGAACAGTTTTCATATGTGGGAACGACTTACCTATGCGTTGGCACCTGCACGCGAGCTCAGCGGGACGAGGAAGTTTACATTTTTTTTTTTTCCTGATTCATTTTTTATTTTTTATTTTTACACTGTCCTTTAAAAAAAAAAAAATGATCACTGTTATTCCTATTGCAAGGAATGTAAACATTATTTTGTAATAGAAAAAAGCATGTCAGGACCTCTTAAATAGGAGATCTGGGGTCAAAAAGACCTCAGATCTCATATTTACACTAAAATGCAATAAAAAAAAAAAAAAAAAAAAAAAAAAAAAAAATAATAATTTTTCTCCTTTAAGAGCTATGGGCAGAAGTGACGTGTGACGTCGCTTCCGCACTTCAATGCTATGGAGCAGAGTGGGCAGCATCTTCCGCTCACTTGACATCCAGGCATTGATGGAAGAGGACCTGATCGTCTCCGCTGCTAATGGCGGGTCACCTTTCCCGTGCCCGCGATAAAAGTGATCTCGCGGCAAATCCGCTGCAGAGACCACTTTTATCTGAAAGCAGCCCACCCATTGTTTAAAAAAATATTGGGGTTGTGGTAGCTATCTGCTACCATAACAACGGTATTCAACGCCAAAGCACCTCTGTATAATGATGGTGGACGTTCCGGAAGTGGTTAAAGGAGTTGTATGAATTAAGCAAAAAAACCTTGTGTGTAGCAGCCCCCCAGCACCCCCCTAATTACTTACCTGAGCCCTATATCTCTCCAGCAATGTCCACGAATGTCTCAGCCTCCTGATTGGCTGAGACACAGCAGTGGCACCATTGGCTCCCGCGGCTGTCAATCAAAGTCAGTCAGCCAATCAGGGGAGAGAGGGGACAGGGCCGGGTCGGGGCTCCTTGTTTGAATGGATACACGGAACTCTGACTCAGCTCGGGTGCCCCCATAGAGAGCTGCTGGCTCAGAGGGCACTCGACAGGAGGGAGGGGCCAGGAGAGCAGAAGAGGGACCCAAGAGGAGGATCCAGGCGTCTGTGTGCAAAACCAACTGCACACAGGAGGTAAGTATAACTTGTTTGTTTTTGTTTTTTTTAAAACGAGACTTTACCATAAATTTAAGCACTTTCTGCAGTTGATCTAAAGTGATTGTAAAGTCTCATTTTTTTCTCCTTTAAAAATACCGAACATGTTATACTTCCCTGCTCTGTGCAGTGGATTTGCACAGAGCAGCCCAGATCCTCCTCTTCTTGGGTCCCTCTTCGGTGCTCCTGGCCACTCCCCCTTCCGAGTGCCCCCACAGCAAGCAGCTTGCTATGGGGGCACCCGAACCGCAGCTCCGTGTCAATTCAGACAAAGAGCCGTGGCCTGGCCCCGTCCCCTCTCTCGTTTGCTCACGGACTTTGATTGACTGCATCGGAGGCAATGGCGCCGTGCTGCTGTCTCAGCCAGCTGTGTCTCTCCTGTAACATCGCCGGATCGAAATGGGGCTCAGATAAGTATGGGGGGGGGGGGGGGTAGGGGGCTGCTGCATAGAATGCATTAAAAAAAAAAAAAAAAACTTCTGCGCGTGTGCATAGCTCCGCACTGCGCATTTTGTCATATGAGATGTCATCAGGAGCATGCACACACACCATTACCACGCCAATATACCAAGGACCTGGGAGGATCTGGAGCACTGGGGGTAGATCGGGTGACTCACTACACCTAGTATACCATTATTGTTTATTTGCTGGGTGATTTGGCCGTCCCCCCTCACAAGACTGATGGCCCAATCGCGTCGATCCCCCTGGGTCCTTGGTTGTATATATTGGTGTGGTAATGGTGTGTGCGCGTTTTCCCTGATAATGTCACAGAAGACAAAACGCAAAACTAGAGCTGCACTATTTGTATTGCGCTTTAATCACTTGCTGAGTATGCAGTTCCTTTACCTTTTAATCCTGGTCTATGTTCAAGTTGGTGCCATGACCACTGTCCCAGGTTTCCAGTTTCAAGGTTGCTCCTTTTCTTTTTTGCATCCCATGGAGCCACCCTTTCATGCACAGACTAGAGTTGTCTCCCTATACTGTGTACATTGATAGAAACAGGCAGCCCATAGCCTAGGATTGCAAGACACCCTCCCCAGTTAAACAAACTAGAAACTGCACTGCCCACTGTTAAAGGAGAACTATGGGAAATTAATAAATATATATATATTAGAAATGCACAATTCTGGCCAAAATGAGAATCACAATTTTTTTGCTTTGAATAAAGATGACGATTCTCTCACGATTCTCGCAGCGTAACATCTTACATATACAAAAAAATTGGGCTAACAGCACCGTTTCATTTTTTTTTTTTAAGTAATTTTTCCCAAAAAAAAATTGCGTTTTAAAGACCGCTGCACGAATACCGTGTGACATAAAATATTGCAACAACCACCATCGTATTCTCTAGGTTCTAAGTCATTTTCTAGCAGAAAATAATGGATTTTTACTTGTAAGCAACAAATGTCAGAAAATATTGTCTTTAAATGGTCAAACTAAGCTCTTCTATACATGGGAGCTCAACCCTTTGATCATTTTTAACATAGTATCTTTTTACTTCTTTTATCAACTTGACTTGGCTCTCTGCCCAACTTGGCAGTCTGCCCAGATAGGAGAGACTCAAGTCGCTCCGACTTTAGAAAAAAGATTCCCGGGGAGGCTTCAGGCAACTTGCATTGACTTGTGTTACAGTCAAGTTGCGCTGAGATGCCCCGCAAGTCGGACTCCATTAACTGCACTGAAAATCGAGGTAATGCCTGATGGAGATGGGGGGGGGGGGGGGGTAGGTGAATCACAATCTCGATTTTAATACGATTAATTGCGCAGCTCATATATATGTAACACACACACACACACACACACACACACACACACACACACGAGCTGCTACACCAGAAATTTCCATGATTCTTTGTAAACGGTGCAGAGCCGTTCAGAGCGGTCAAGGAAGAAAACGAACAAAAAAAAACTTTTTTTTTTTCCTTTGCAGAGACCCTAGAGAATAAAATAGCGGTTGTTGCAATATTTTAGGTCACGCTGTATTTGTGCAGCGGTCTCTGAAACGCAATTTTTTGGGAAAAAAATAGACTTCAATGAATTAAAAAATAAAACTACACAGTAAAGTTAGCCCAATTTTTTTTGCATAATGAGTAAGATGTTACACCGCGAGAAACGTGATCTTTATTCTAAGCAAAAATATGTGATTCTCATTTTAGCCAGAATCATACAGCTGTAATATATACATATATATATATATATATATACATACATACATACATACATATACACACACACACACACACACATATATACGTACACACACACACACACACACACACACACACACACACACACACACACCTGTTAGAGTGCAAGCTCTCCTGAGCAGGGCCCTCTTAATCCTCTTGTATTCTACCTGTATTGTTCCCCTTTTATATTGTAAAGTGCTGTGTAAACTGTTGGCGCTATATACATCCTGTATAATAATATATACAGTGCTGCCCATAATTATTCATACCCCTGGCAAAATTTGACTTAAAGTTACTTTTATTCAACCAGCAAGTAATTTTTTTGACAGGAAATTACATGGGTGTCTCCCAAAAGATAATAAGACGATGTACAAGAGGCATTATTGTGGAAAACAAACACTTCTCAGCTTTTATTTTGAGCAAAAAGTGTCCAGTCCAAAATTATTCATACCTTTCTCAATAATCAATAGAAAAGCCTTTATTGGCTATTACAGCAATCAAACGCTTCCTATAATTGCAGACCAGCTTTTTGCATGTCTCCACAGGTATTTTCGCCCATTCATCTTTAGCAATGAGCTCCAAATCTTTCAGGTTGGAGGGTCTTCTTGCCATCACCCTGATCTTTAGCTCCCTCCACAGATTCTCAATTGGATTCAAGTCTGGATTCTGGCTGGGCCACTCCAAAACGTTAATGTTGTTGTCTGCTAACCATTTCTTCACCACTTTTGCTGTGTATTTTGGGTCATTGTCATGCTGAAATGTCCACTGGTGCCCAAGGCCAAGTTTCTCTGCAGACTGCCTGATGTTGTCGTTGAGAATCCTCATGTATTGCTCTTTTTTCATGGTGCCGTTTACTGTGATTTGGTTCCCTGATCCATTGGCTGAAAAACACCCCCAAAGCATTAGGTTCCCACCACCATGTTTGACAATAGGGATGGTGTTCTTTGGGTTTAAGGCTTCTCCTTTTTTACGCCAAATGAAGGAAACATCATTGTGACCAAACAATTCAATTTTTGTTTCATCTGACCATAACACAGAAGACCAGAAGTCTTCTTCTTTGTCCAGATGAGCTTTTGCAAAGACCAAGTGAGCTTTTGTGTGCCTTATCTGGAGAAGTGGCGTCCTCTTTGGTCTGCATCCGTGGAACCCAGCAGTGTGCAGTGTCCATTGGATTGTCTGCGTTGAGACATTGCCACCGCCAGATTCACCAAGATGTCCATGGTGGTGATCCTTGGATTCTTTTTCACCTCTCTAACTATCCTCCTGGCCAGCACAGGTGTCACTTTTGGCTTCCGACCACGTCCTCTGAGATTTTCCAAAGTGCGGAACATCTTGTATTTTTAATAATACTCTGCACTGTAGTCACTGGAACTTGAAAACATTTAGAAATGGCCTTGTAGCCCTTTCCTGACTTGTGAGCAGCCACAATGAGCAGCCGCAGGTCCTCACTGAGCTCCTTTGTCTTAGCCATGACTGCAGGTCCTCACTGAGCTCCTTTGTCTTAGCCATGACTGTCCACAAACCAACTGCAGAGAGCTGCCGTTTTTCACCTGTTGAGTTGATTAAAACAGCTGTTCCCAATTAATCAGGGTAATTAGGATGCTTTAGAACAGCTTGGACTATTTGGAATGGTATAGAACTTTTGATTTTCCCACAGACTGTGACAGTTTGTGAAGGGTATGAATAATTTTGGACTGGACACTTTTTGCCCAAATGTAAATAAAAGCTGAGAAATGTTATTTTTTTCCACAATAATGCCTTTTGTACATCGTCTTATTATCTTTTGGGAGACACCCATGTCATTTCCCGTCAAAAAATGACTTGCTGGTTGAATAAAAGTAACGAAGTCACAATTTGCCAGGGGTATGAATAATTATGGGCAGCACTAAATAAATATATATATATATATATATATATATATATATATATATATACATACATACACACACACACACACACACACACACACACACCTTAATAGCTGCAGCATTGGTGTACTGATGCAGTGGTTTCCCTTTGGCTCAAAGAATGAGAACATCACATAGATCTCGTTCAGCTCCAAGTCAGTCAGTCAATGCAGACAGGCCTCCCAGTGACGTCACATATAGGAATCAGTCTCTGTATCGGCATCTCCTACATGTCATTTCACCGGGAGGCCTGTCTGCATTGTCACAGGCCACTTTGCCTTCCCTGCCTTCTTCAGTGAGCTGCAGCGTGATCTCTATCCAGCCTGGCCACGATTCCCCCATTACTCCTGTGCCTTGGAGCAGACATCGGCAGCTTATGTCTAGCACTACATGCTCCTCATTCCACCCAGTTGGGAAGAGCATTTTTAAACCTATAAAATTGTCACATTTTATTTACTACACTAGGAGGAGGAGAGAGAGAGAGAGAGAGGAGGAAATCATGCATTGCTGCAACTATCTGAAAAAACCCACACTCACTGGCAGCTGGAGTTGAAATGAATGGTAAAGTGAATTGCTGGACTGTCACACAATTGCCTACAGTGCCTTGAAAAAGTATTCATACCCCTGGAAATTCTCCACATTTCATCATGTTAACCAACCAAAAAAATGTAAATGTACATTATTGGGATTTTATGTGATAGACCAACACAAAGCGGCACATAACTGAACTGGAAGGAAAAAGATAAATTGTTTTCAACATTTTTTACAAATAAATATCTGAAAAGTGTGGCATGCATTTGTATTCAGCCCCCTTTACTCCGATACCCCTAACTAAAATCTAGAGGAACCAATTGCCTTCTGAAGTCACCTAATTAGTAAATGGGATCCACCTGTGTAATTTATTCTCAGTATAAATACAGCTGTTCTGTGAAGCCCTCAGGGATTTGTTAGAGAACCTTAGTGAACAAACAGCATCATGAAGGCCAAGGAACACATCAGACAGGTCAGCGATAAAGTTGTGGAGAAGTTTAAAGCAGGGTTAGGTTATAAAAAAATATCCAACGCTTTGAACATCTCCCGGAGCACTGTTCAATCCATCATCCAAAAATGGAAAGCATATGGCACAACTGTAAACCTACCAAGACATGGCCATCCACCTAAACTCACAGACTGGGCAAGGAGAGCATTAATCAGAGAAGCAGCCAATGGTAACCTCTGGAGGAGGTGCTGAGATCCACAGATCAGGTGGGAGAATCTGTCCACAGGACAACTATTAGTTGTGCACTCCAAAAATCTGCCCTTTACGGAAGAGTGGCAAGAAGAAAGCCATTGTTGAAAGAAATCCATAAGAAGTCCTGTTTGCAGTTTGCGAGAAGCCATGTGGGGGACACAGCAAACGTGTGGAAGATGGTGCTCTGGTCATTTGAGACCAAAATTGAATTTTTTGGCCTAAAAGCAAAATGCTATGGGTGGCGGAAAACTAACACTGCACATCACCCTGAACACACCATCCCCACTGTGAAACATGGTGGTGGCAGCATCATGTTGTGAGGATGCTTTTCTTCAGCAGCTGGTCAGAAGCTAGTCAGAGTTGATGGGAAGATGGATGGAGCCAAATACAGAGCAATCTTAGAAGAAAACCTGTTTGAGTCTGCAAAAGACTTGAGACTTTAGAATGGCCCAGTCAAAGTCCAGTCCAATTGAGAATCTGGACAAGACTTGAAAATTGCTGTTCACAGACGCTCTCCATCCAACCTGACAAAGCTTAAGCTATTTAGCAAAGACAAATGGACAAAAATGTCACTCTCTAGATGTGCAAAGCTGGTAGAGACATCCCCAAAAGACTTGCAGCTGTAATTGCAGAGAAAGGTGGTTCTTCAAAGGACTGGCTCAGGGGGGTTAACACAAATGCATGCCACACTTTTCACAAAAAAAAAAAAAAAAAAAGTTGAAATCCATTTATCATTTTTCCTTCCAATTCACAATTATGTGCCACTTTGTGTTGGTCTATCACAGGGATATGCAATTAGCGGACCTCCAGCTGTTGCAAAACCACAAGTCCCATCATGCTTCTGCCTCTGGGTGTCATGCTTGTGGCTGTCAGAGTCTTGCTATGCCTCATGGGACTTGTAGTTCTGCAACAGCTGGAGGTCCGCTAATTGCATATCCCTGGTCTATCACATAAAATCCCAATAAAACACATTTACGTTTTTGTTTGTAACATGACAAAATGTGCAAAATTTCAAGGGGTATGAATACTTTTTTAAGACACTGTACATAGCTAAGACTTTATAATCCTTATACAGTACCTAGTAAAGGTAACATTTCAGAAACATGTCCATAAAAAGTAGAAAAACATTCATTCATAAACCTTTATGTTAGATAAACGTTTACACTGCAGTAAAATATAGTCCACTTTTATAAAGCAAAGGTGACACAGTGACATCAGCATAAGCGTCCCAAATTTAGGAGCCACCGGAGATCTTCTGTCCAATTATCCACCACCATACACCTCGTGATCACTCAGATGTGCCCCACAGGAGAGGTTCTTACCAGAGGTACATGCTAGGCACTCTCATGACACAGACAGGAAGTGATGTCAGAAAATAGAAGACATTGTTGGAAGTGGCAGCAGAGGAGTGAGTGGCGTGCATCACTACAGTGCTCATTTTACCATAATCGGATGTGAGGGGAAAAGAATTATAGCATATGGAGTTCTGTCCCACAGACACAGATTTGTTGATTGGGATCCATGAGCAGCTGGTGCGCAGGGAAGCACAACAGGCGTTATGTGCTAGAGCATGAGAGTGCCTAGCATGTACCTCTGGTAAGACCCTCCTGTGGGGCACATCTGAGTGATCATGAGGTGTATGGTGGTGCATAATTGGACAGAAGATCTCCGGTGGCTCCTAAATTTGGGACGCTTATGCTGATGTCACTGTGTCACCTTTGCTTTATAAAAGTGGACTATATTTTATTACTGTTGCACCTTATTAGCGCTACTGTTGGTTCGCTGACTATATCTGTTTAAGTCTTCACCATAACAGGTGAAATTAAAAAAATGTAAGGCACAAAGGTAATGCCGCTGTAAAGGGCACATTCACACATGCGGCTATTACTGCAGCCCCTCTGGAGAGTGATCTGCCATGGATTGCCTTTCAGAGGGCATTTAATAGGCAGTAAAAAGGCAATATACCCCCTTCTCTGCCAGCTTTAACCCTCAAATTGCACGTATGAAGTTGCAGAGAGACTCTTGAATAGGTTTCACTCTGCGGCACATTTGGCTGAATAGGACATTCTGCTTAATTTTTGCAGTGGCCATGAAGCAAAGCATCTCAGACGCAGCATGTGTACATCCCTAACAGCTGCATCTCCATGTTCAGATGGGCAGTAAAACAGCCTGATTCTACCGCCCCCGACTGTCCATCCATGTAAAGGAGTCCTAAAATTGGTCGGAATATTTCCACCCAAGCAGCTCAGATTGGACAGAATTGCCAAGAACATGCATAGCCTATAGCGTAATTAGAGTACACAAAGCAGGCTGCCATTAATACCTTCTTCTTACAGATCAGTGACCCATGTCATTTTTCTGAAGCATCAGCTGAAAACCATTCAGTTTCAGCCCATAATGTAATGCACCCTTTGTTTCTCAAAATCGGTCACTAACTCCCATCACATGGAGTCATGTGAGTAACAGCAGACAGATCAAAGCCTATCTGGACTGTACATGACTATTCAGATATGTAACTATCTGCCCAGCAAATCCTCAGAATTACAGACTGGACCTTCCTTCTAATCGTTTACACACAATCACAACTACGAGGAGCCATTTCCTAAATGGTGTATTAAAATATCCTGCAATCACAAATGCTCTGTAGTGTCTGTAAGCAGCTTCATGTAATAGTGGCTGCAGTATGCTGGAAACCCACAAGTAACATGACCGTTTACTGTAGAACTTAGCAGATTAGCCAACCGTTTCAACAGCTGATGCGTTACAGCCGTCCCTTTATCTAGAATTAGTCATGTGAGAAAAGATAAATAGGACAGAAAGCAGGACAGTGCTTCCCTAGTACTGACAAAAAACACCAACGGAAAGCAATAAAACCCTGGAAGGAAAATGTAAATTATACTTGTCTTACACCCAGGCTACTGGCACGCTTGCCTAGGTTAATACAACATTACTGGGCATTCTCGCAGGATTCTGGGAAAGCGGAGGATCCCAAATCCCTCTGGAATGTAATACTGCATAATGCTGATTTTATTCTCCTATGAAATTTAGGATACTCAGATTTACTAGGATCCCATGGTGGGGCCCAGTGATATCACCAGTACTATAGGAAGTGGCTGAACATAGGAATGTAACAGAAGGATTTATGTTTTTCTTTAAACCGGTTTATCAGTTTAATCGGTGGGGTGGAGGTTTGCAATGTCTCCTTTGTGCTGCAGAGATCTACTCTATAGATCTAGTAAACATTGCAATTTGAAGACCTAAAGGCATTTTTCATATGGTTACTATATGCAGTCACTACAGCTTATAAAAGCATTGTGGGATCTAAAAAATAAAAAAATAAATAAAAATTCATATTCCTCTAGATAGCTGTAGCATTGATCTGATGCTGCAGCTGTCCCCTGCTGGGTCTACACTGAGAACTGAGCGATTGAAGATCACTGATCAGTCAATTCATGGGTCCGCTCTGAGAAGCGACTATCAGTTCCCACTCTGCTCTCTGCCCCTCCAGTGATCACTGGAACGCCAGGCTGAGGATGGGGTGGAAGCAGCTAACTCAGGTGCTCAGCAGAGCACTGAGAGGCTGTGTCAGCTGCCGGTCAGACATCTGTGCAGATCCCAACATTATTGTCAGGATTCTTGCAGAGCTTGGATTGGCTCTGTGACATCAGCCGACAAAGCTTTAGCCCGTTGTCAGCTGAATCTGGGTCACAGGAGTGCAGTGACCCACAGGAGAAGTATGGCCAAAGCTCTTTTAAAGTTTTAAGTTAAAATAAATGAATGCACTTTCTGACAAAGTGCACTTTTTTTGCATCCATGTCCTCAGCTAATTGATCCTATTCCCCCTTTGCAGAAACTACTGAGATCTGATGACAATAGCCTTCAGGGAATGGCAGCGAATAGATGTGGGGCGTTGGCGACCTAACATTATAGTGAATGGGGCTGACAGACGCACTTAGCAGCTCCAAGCCGCAGCAGGAATCATACGGTTCCTCCCACTACTATTCACACTGGCCTTAATTGCTGGTGTGAATGTACCCCAAGAAAAGTCATAACATGACCTAGAACTGCACAATTAATTGCTAAAGAATCGAGATCGTGATTCAAGCCCCTCCCAATATTAAAACAACATATCCTCGATTCAGTGCAGAGTTCCCTGCTCACAGCAGTCGGAATAAAAAAAAACAGGCAGCCTGCCAAGTTTATCACAACATCGCTTAGGCGGAGATGGAACATTTAGTTCTTTTAGATCAAAAGGGATGAACTCCGGTTTGTAAATGAGGTCAGTTTAACCACTTAACAAGACTTCGGGTCCTTTCACGCAGGCGTTCCGATCAGGTCCGTCTGTCAGTTTTTCAGGCGGACCTCATCGGATGCTCCTTCAGCCCTATGGAGCAGCAAAATGTCAGCTGTGACATGTCCACTAACATCCACCACTATCCGATACGTGAAATCCAGACGGATGGAAACCCTATTTTCCATCTGTCTGGTGGATCGGATGAAAACGGACAGGCGGTCTGTTTTCATCCGATTTCCCCATACAGAAGAGCGCGGGCTCTGACAGGTCCGTATCAGCACAATAAGCAGAGATGGACCTGTCATCCGCCTGCTCAGCGGAGATCAATGGATCAATCCCTGCTGAGCTAGCAGAGCCTGCAGGGCGAACCAATTACAGATGCAACCCTAGACCACCAGGGAATGGACACTTTACAGTGCCCTCTTTCAGTGCCGCCTATCACTGTCCACAAGTGCCACCTATCAATGCACACCAGTGCTGCCTATCAATGCCTGCCAATGCTGCATATCAGTGCGACCTATCAGTGCCTGTCAGTGCTGCCTATCAGTGCCTCATCATCATCAGTGCCGTCTCATCATCAGTGCTACCTCATCAGTGCCGCCTCATCAGTGAAGGAGAAAATGTACTTATTTACAAAGTTTTGTGACAGAGACAGTGAAAACATTTTTTTTTTAAATTTTCAGTCTTTTTTTATTTGTAGCGCAAAAAATGAAAACCGCAGAGGTGATCAAATACCACCAAAAAAAAGCTCTATTTGTGGGAACAAAATGATAAAAATTTTGTTTGGGTACAACGTCGTACAAACTGCGCAATTGTCATTCAAAATGCGACTGTACTGAAAGCTGAAAATTGGTCTGGGCGGGAAGTGTTCTAAGTGCCTAGTATTGAAGTGGTTAATGAATTAAACAAAAAACAAAGCAAACAGTAAAAAGATAGGCCAATTTTCTGTATAATGTGAAAGGCGATGTTCCCCCATGAAAATCGTGATCTTTATCCGATTCCCGACTGGCTCACGTACATTTACTGCTGCATAGTGGCAGTGTCCCGCGAATTGCCATCTTTAACCACTTCAAGACCAAGCCTGTTTTTTTAATTCTGTGCTTACGAGTTAAAAACAGGTTTTTTTGCTATAAAATTACTTGGAACCCCCAAACATTATATATTTTTTTGTTCTAACACCCTAGAGAATAAAATGGCGGTCATTGCAAAACTTTATGTCACACTGTATTTGTGCAGCGGTCTTCCAAGCATGCTTTTTTTTAAATAAATTTTGTTTTTTTAGTTAAAAAAATAAAACAGTAAAGTTAGGCCAATTTTTTTCCATATTGTGAAAGATAATGTTATGCTGAGTAAAATGATACCCAACATGTCATGCTTCAAAATTGCGTCCGCTTGTGGAATGGCGACAAACTTTGCAACTTAAAAATCTCCATTGGCGACGTTTAAAAAAATTCTACAAGTTCGCAGTTTTGCTTTACAGAGGAGGTCTAATTATTGCTCTCGCTCTAATGATCGCGGCGTTACCTCACATGTGTGGTTTGAACACCGGTTTCATATGTGGGCGGGACTTACGTATGCGTTCGCTTCTGCGCTTAAGCTCAGCGGGACGGAGCGCTTTAAATTTTTTTTTTTAATTATATATTTTGCTTTTTATTTTTACAGTTTTTTTTTTTTTAAAAATGTGTTCACTTTTATTCCTATCACAAGAAATGTAAACATTCCTTGTAATAGAAAAAAGCATGACAGGTCCTCTTAAATATGAGGTCTGGGGTCAAAAAGTCCTCACATCTCATATTTACACTAAAATGCAAAAAAAAAAAAAATATATATATATATATCTGAAAAAAATGACAGCCCAAAAAAAAACAAAACAAAAAAAAAAAAACGGGCCTTTAAGACCGTTGGGTGGACGTGACTTCTGACGTCATTTCCGCCCTGCCGTGTTATGGAGCCGAGTGAGTGGCTTCAGCCGCTCAGTCGACTCACAGACACTGGGGGAGACGGATTGGATCATCTCTGCCAGCGGGTCCGGTAAAATGCGGAGATGACCGGAAAGCGGCGGGAGAGAATACACCGCCAAGACCACTTTTATCATGTGCAGAATCGTCTGCAGAAAAAAACGGTATCTGAATGGTGCCTGCAGCTGCAGGCACCATTCAGATATCACCACTCAAACTCAAGAACTTCATATGACGTCCGGCGGTACGGAAGTGGTTAAACGGCAGCTCGTGCATGCGCGGCTAGCGGACGAAAGCACGCCGCCACTCTTGTGCCCATGGCTCGGGTTGACCCGATGTCCGCCGGCAAGCCGTGATTGCTTACCATAGAATAACGGGGAACCGCCAATTTAAACTGGGATCAGTTAGATCTCTTATGCCCCTGACAGGCCAGCCCCCTCACAGTTAAAACACACCCAGGGAACACAGTTAATCCCTAGAGACTCCCTAGGAGGGAGAGAAGGAGAAGCTGCTGTCAGAAAAGCTATACAGGGAGATCTCATTCTTTTAACTGCCCCCTCCGCCGCACTGATCATCCCCGATTGTCCCCTGTCCTCCTCTGGTCCGGTCCCCTCCCCCATCCCAGATCTATCAGGATGGAGAGCGCAGGAAGGGGCCAGTGAATATGTAATTTACCGGCTGCTTCCTTTTCCAAATGCAATGAGTCAGTGATCACGGACCGTTTTTGCACAACTGAGCATCTCAAACTGTGTTTACGATGCTTCAGTTTATGAATGAACAGGAGCCGCTGTCTCCGGTCCATTCATTTTCAGTGCAGCTGAGGCTGTTAAGAAAGGGACTGGGGAATCACTTTCTGAAAGCACTTCAGAGATACTGCTCTGCTAACTACACTTCTTTGTAGTCAGAGTCCGTATAGAACACAGTGAGGTGGGACCTGCAGCCAACTGCGAAGCCGTTCTGTCAGACGACGCGAGGCTGGCTGCAGGTCCCACCTCACTGTGTTCTATACGGACTCTGACTACAAAGAAGTGTAGTTAGCAGAGGAGTATCTCTGAAGTGCCAGTCAGACAAGGGTTTGGATGAGATGTGATACCTGCTGAGTATTTGAGGACAGATTGGGCCACAGCTGAAGGATACATTGGCGTGATACACCTCCTGCAAGTTTTGGTCCAGCTGGTATACGCCAGTCTGTGTCCACTCTATCTGGTAAGAGTTTAACATTTTTCGGTGGAGGAGCACATTTTTCGGTGGATGGTGAAGGATTTTTTGGGTTTCATACCCCCCGCTTATGTGACCCAGCGGACGTATATCAGTCTGTGTCCAATTTATCCGGTAAGCCTCTGTGATAACAGATGGTGGCTTTCCTATTGCACACTTGGTGACATCATAAGAAGATTTGTTGGTTCACAGATGATTTAATATTGAAGATTTATGAACTTTTTTTCATTGCACTTTTTACACTTTATTACTATACAGTGTTATACTTTTAGTAGTTCACGTTATATTGATTTACAAGTTTATGGGAGCTTCTTATCGCTACACTGTTTATTACGATACTAGTCACAATTTTGTCTGTTGTTGTGTTAGCAGCTTTAAATTTGAAGCACTCTTTTTCTCTTTGTTTATATTGGATTTGCGCAATATTCACTATTAAGTATTACAGAAGTCGCTTGCAAGCCACGCTGAAGTCACGATGTGCGGGGCGACTCAGAGTCGCCCCTGAAGTCGGAACGCCCCTGTGTAAACCGGCTCTTAGATTTTATAAGTTGAAGGGGGGGGGAAATCGACCTAACATATCTGCATCATATATAGGCTGCCCCGATTCCTAAATATCAGCATCGGCCTGAGAAAAACCCATATCGTCTACCTCTAATAGAGATGGGGCTCGGGTAAGTATTAGGGGGGCTGCTGCACACAGAAGGTTTTTGTATCTTAATGCATTAAGATTAAAAAAAACCTTCTGCCTTTAGAACCACTTTACTGAGACCTAAATACAGATAGCAAATGAAGTGTGTTTGCTTGCACCAGATTGCATGGTTCCAAAGTACTGTGCAATCCGGTTGCTGTGTTTTTAAAAAGTAGTTCATGGGCCACTTCTGATGCGATTTCAGGTTATTAAAATGAATGGCACTGCACTCAAATCACACAGGTCTGCAAGAACGTTCCTGTGCAATTTCTGGTGTGAATTGGCCCTAAAAACGCATGCAAACCGACATTGAGAAATGCATGAACGCAGAGATTGTGGAGTAAATGAGCCCTTAAGGCCCTTTCACACTAGTGCACTTAAAACGTGCTATGTGTTTTAGCCCCCCGGTTCACACTATTGCGATGCAGGAACCAGCACATTTCACAACACATCTCCCCCGCAGGCAGTTCACACTGCCCTCTGTGAACCACTGCGGGTGTAAATACAAAGTTAAGGTGGATGCAAACCCTCACATATACATAGTGAAGTGAACAGCCTCAGATGATACACAGAGATGAAACAAATCTCACTACATACGTTTTGCATGTATATCTGCTGTCTCCACCTTTCTATATTCTTTAGAATTCTAAAGAATATAGAAATGTGTTAGAATTGTTACTTCCTCATTCAGCAGTAGGAGTGTACTCTGGGCTTACACTGTGTGAGAGCTGATTGGAGGAAAGGCACCCCCCCCCCCCACATAGGCAGACGAAGGGAGGAATGTGCAGAGTTGTGCTGTGAATAGACAAGCTCTCTGCTAATCTATTTATAGCACCCACCCTGACACAGCCTTCAGGATGCTTTTATCTCGGTTGTCGGAGAACTTGTCAGAAGTTACGATGCTGATAACAGAAGAACGAAACAGCAGAAAGATACAGGACTTAGGGCTTTGGAGAGAGATAAGTAAACACTACAGATATATGTGCGAGTGCAAATCACATGCCATGTCTGTGTTCACAATAGTGTGAACCTGGGCTTAGACACGTTTTCAGCATGTTCTGGATTCCTGCCTCCCAGCATGCACCTGTGAAACTTGCACATTGACTCCAAAAATGCACCACGGATACCATTTTAATGCATTTTCCATTCTAATGGAGAGGTGCGTTTTGGTGCGCTATTTAACTGGTTCCTGACCAGCTTGTGTACATTTACTGCTGCAGAGTGACAGTGTCCCGTGAATCGCCGTCTCTAAACGTGCAGGTGTGTGTTCGCTCGATGTCCGCTGGCGAGCCGCAATTGCTTCCCACAAGAAAGAAAGAAAAACAGGGAACCGCCGATGTAAACACAGTGGTACCCCGCGCTGTCAGGCAGCATATAAGATCTACTGATCCCTGTCACTGGGATCAGCTAGATCTCTTATGCCCCTGGCAGCCCAGCCCACTCACAGTTAGAGCATGCCTAGGGAACACAGTTAACCCCTAGAGCTCCCTCTGTAGGTTAACCCCTTCACTGCCAATGTCATGTATACAGTAATCAGTGAATATTTAAATTTCTGATTGCTGTATAAATGTCATTGGTCCCAAAAAAGTGTCAAAAATGTCCGACATGTCTGCCCCAATATCACAGTCCCGATAAAAAAAACGCAGATCGCCACCATTACTAGTGTCAAAAAAAAAAAAAGTAAAAAACGCCAGAAATTAATTCTCATGGTTTGTAAACGCGGCAACTTTTGCGCAAACCAATTAATAAACGCAGATTGCAATTTTATTTACCAAAAATATGAGGAAGAATATAAATCAGCCAAAACTGATGAATAAATTTGTTTTTTTATATATTTTTTGGGGATTTTTATTTTAGCAAAATTTTAGAAATTTTTTTTGCAAAATTGCCGCTTTGTTTATAGCGGTGATCAGAAATGACGCAGCGGTGATCAAATACCACCAAAAGAAAGCTCTATTTGTGGGTAAAAAAGGACGCAAATTTTGTTTGGGTACAACGTCACACGACCGCGCAATTATCAGTGCAGAATCGCAAAAATTGCTCTGGTCCTAACATGGCTGAAGTGGTTAAACGTACTCCAAATAATGCAGCATGCAGGACTTTTAAAAATGCACCTCACCAGCACACTGATGTGATACGTTCCATAGGATTTAAAGAGCAAGTAAACCCTGATGGGGTTTACTTCCTCTACATTCCCCGTAAAGTAAAAGCATAATGGGCTACTGTGCATCGCATAGTAACCCATTATGTGCCACTTACCTGCAAACAAAGCCTGCAACGTCCAGCGCTGCCCCCCCTGTGCTGGCCGCATCCATCTTCAGCCCCTCTTCCTTCCGGAGCCACAACTCCGGCGCTGTGACTGGCCGGAGTCACATTACGTCACTCCCACGCATGCATGCGGGAGCCGCCAGTCACGGCACGGAGGCCGTTTCTTCACTGCGCATGTGGCGAAATGACGTTGGCACACGCAGAACACTGCATATCTCCTGAACCGCGCAGGTTTGGGAGATATGCAGGGCACCTACAGGTAACCCTTATTATAGGCTTACCTGTAGGTTAAAGTGGTTGTCACGGGTTGAAAACCACTTTAAAAGGATACACTTGAAGGGGCCCTGTAGCAGGCACATGGAAGCCCTGGCATGGCTGCTTGGAATACATTCATGTCTGTGGCACATGGCTTGTGCTGGGTATCAGAGCACACCTGAGTGCAGGAGGTGCTGAGCCCTGAGAGAAGAGCCAGGTGCCCCCTGTCACGTCACTTACGTAGTGCTGGTAGAATTTGCAGAGCCGGGGCTTGCCGTGGTTATTGAAGATGAGGATGGCTTTGATCATGGTGACTCCGGGCTGTGACCGCCTACAGCTGGAGCCTCTCAGCGCTCTGCCAGGTATGTAATCCCCGGATGTCCAGCCGGCTCCTCACACACACACACGGGATCAAATCCGAATCAGCATCCAGACAGCAGCCACTTCCCGAGACACGTCACTCCAATCATGTGATCCACAGCTCGGCTTATCATCGCACTACTGGCACCGCAGAGGGGAAGAGAAGCGCAGCTCTGGCTTCACTACGTCATTACAAGGCGACACTGCTGTGCCAGACCCCCATGGGGGAGAGGGGTGCTGGGAGAGAGGCAGTGTGTTACTCAAATTGCCGCTGGTGCGGGCATAGTTTCTTCTCGGTGTCTTTGGGGTGCACCCAGGTTCATGGGTGCCATTTCTGTCCCCTCTAATTCTACTTCCTGACTAGATGCGCTTGCTATGGCAACCAGGGCCATGAAGACAAGAACAGGGACAGACATGACTCTTATTTATTTATTACACAGGCGCCCTCTACTGCAAAACTCGAAAATTACATAAAGTGCACACACAACAGATGTTTGAGCGCCACGGTCATCACGCTACTATTCGGCTCGACAC
>BLSH010115852.1:687488-721011 GCA_018402905.1 Glandirana rugosa
CCCCACATTTCACAAATATTAACCCCAGTCATCCCACTAAGGACTTTGCTAAGCCTCTGTGTCAGTTCACTTACCTCTCTTCCTGGTAGTCAGCTGGTGGCCCGGATCTTCTGCCTCCTCTCCACAGGCCTAGTGGCAGGGCGAGCACCCAAAGAATGGAGGCTGGGTGGGTGGCAGCAGGACTCAGGAGCCCAGCACAGCTCTGAGCAGTGGATAGGTGGGCGGGGCGATGGGCGGATCCTCCCTCCGCTCTGTTGTCTCTCTGCTCTCCTGTGCTCACAGACAAGGAGAGGAGGAGGGATGGGAGCACTCTGGCTCTTCGGCGCCCCCACCTCTGTGGCGCCTGGGTGCAATGCACCCCAGGCACCCGCCCAGGATTGGCCCTGGGTAAATCCTCCCAAAAGGCACTTCTGCCCTGGGCAGTAATTCAATGGGGCAATCGTATGGCCTATGCGGCGGGAGCTTATCCGCCCCCTTCTTACTGAAAACGTCCAGGAACGAGTGATAAGCCTGAGGAAGAAGAGTCCGAATGTCGGGTTCAGTTTCAGAATCCAGGCTGAGGAGTGAGGGAACAGTTCCACCTCTTGGGGTTCAGGCAATGCTGGTGACAATAGGGCGACTAAAAGCGGACGGTTCTGGTGGTCCAGTCTATGCTAGGGTTATGTGCCTGGAACCAGGGTAGTCCCAAGATGATGGGACAGAGAGGAGATGCAATGGCATCCAGCCGCAGATGTCCTTGTGACCATCCAGAGTGATGGAAGAGAGAGGGGCCGTCTCATGGGTAACAGTCCCGGATTTTATGTGTGACCATCGGCCAAACGGATCACCAACTTATGTGTCTTGGGTTGCAGGGGAATATGGTGCTGTGCAGCAAAGTCTAGGTCAACAAAACAGCTGCACGCCCCAGAATCAAGGATTGCTGGAACCGTGATAATCTGGGAGACTTATTCAGGTCATTAGAGACAGTAGTCAAGCACTTACCACGCTTAGCGGGGCACGTCCTGACCATGTGACCGGGCTCACCGCAGTAGAGGCAGAGGTTCAGCTGGAACCGACGTTGTCTTTCCTCGGTGCTGAGAGAAGGCCGAAGCAATCCAATCTGCATGGGCTCTGAGGTGTCCTGCAGAGAGGAGGAGGAGGATGTCGGGTGGAAGGTAGGCGGCGTCGGGTAGCTGGGAACCCAAGGAAGCATCCAGGTAGGGCGTACCTGCCCAGAAGACCTTTCGGCGCGGCGCTCTCTGAGGCGCCGATCGATGGAGATGGCCAGGGTGATCAGCTCCTCCAAGGTTTTAGGGATCCCCACTCGCGCCAACTCATCCTTCAGAGGTTCCGAAAGTCCCATGCAGAACTGGAACAGGAGAGCCGCGCTGCCCCAGGCTGTATCCGAGCTCCAGGGCCAAGATTCAGCGGCATAGTCCTCCACTGGGCGGCGGCCCTGCTGGAGGTTGTGCAGAGTAGCCTCTGCAGTGGCAGCCAAGTGGGGGTCTTCATACAGCTGCGCCATGGCCTGGAAGAAGGTTGCAGTGGTGGCAACTTCAGGGGCATTTTGCCTTGGGTTCACCCTGCAGCAGGGAAATAATGAATCCGACCTTGGTGCTCTCCAGAGAAAACGTGCGTTGCTGCAGTCCCAGATATAAATCGCACGCACTCCGGAAGACCCGGAACTTGCGCCAGTCCCCGGAGAACTTATCCGGCAGCAGGACCTTGGGTTCCGAGGGCAGGGCCACAATGGTACGGGATGCTGTAGCACCGGAGGCCGGAGCGGTGGACAGTTCCTGTACCCGCTCTTCTAATCGGGTTTATCCCTCTTGTAAATTTTTGACAGCTTGGGTAAGGCCCGCAAGATGTGCGTACAAGTCGTCCATGGCGGAGCGGGTTCCCTGCGCAGACTCAGTCATGGCTGCTCGTTTCTGTCACGAACCTGGTGGTGGAGTCTGTCTTGTGCAGAGAACAACCGCTCTTGCGCACCCGATTCAAGGACCCCTGGTAGAGTGGACAGAGATCCAAGAGTGCGGGATGGCACGAGGGCTGCATGGTCACTAATGATGTTGTGATGCTCCAGAAGGTTGTGCAGGTAGAAGGGTGGTCGTGCAGGCTGGGTTGGCAACAGGCAGGCAGAGCGGTACAAAAGGATCAGGTAAACGGGTAGTCAAGTTCAAGCAAGGTTCGTTAACGGGCGGGCAGCAGAAGTACATGGAAGCAGACAATCGGATGGTCGTGGAAAGCCGGGGTCGGTGCAGGCAGAGAAACAGCAGGTCAGGAAGCGGAACAAACTCAGGAACAGGTAGTAGGAGCTGGGGCTCACAGGTCACGGACGCTGTAGAACGAGCAGCACTTGTTGCTGGGAACACAGGGCTTAAATAGCGCCGTTTCCATCGCAGACACAGCCAGAATCCATTTGGCAGAAAGTTCCTTCTCTAACAGTTACTAAAGAATTGTGCCTGCTGCTTTGTCATCTCCTATTGCTGAAATATGTTTGAACCTAGAGTGTCAGAGGGGTCAAGAGGCTTGCAAGGTCAGGGCAACAACTGGGGACAAGCATCATGAAGCGGCCCCTACAGGGGTAGTGCTACATGTACAATATATATATATATTCATGGGGCTGTCCAAAATGTAATGAGGTGAAAGTGGTTGTTACTTCACCTATGAAAAATTATGTAATTCCCTTCCTTACATGTAGATCTAAAGTTCTGTATGTGTGTTTTTTAAAAATGACTCAGCAAAACACCTTATTTACAGCTTCGCGGGGCACTCACGTGACCTGCCAGCTCTCTCCCTTCTTGATCCAAGCACTACAGTGGGAGGGGCTGGGTTTCCCCAGCGACAACAGCCAGGAGAGAGCCAGCAGGTAATGTGAGCAGAGTCATTTTTAAAAAAACACATATAGCACATCAGATCTACATGTAAGAAGGGAAATAAATTATTTTCTACCTCGTAATTTTAAACAGCTAGCGGGGAGGGGCGGGGAGGAGATGGCTAACACAGACAGATGACACATGGAGTTGACAGGCAGAGAGGGCGGGGGTGAGGGAGGGAGACAAGAGTAGCAGATGGCGGAGGCACGTAAACTGACCATGGTAATCAGGGCTCAGCAGCCATGATTGCTGTGGTCAGCACACAGAGGGGGACACAGGAACTGGCAGGAAAAATTACATCCATGCTGCAATCTAGCACTGTAACCTAGGTTTAACACCCCCCCCCCCCCAAGCCCAAGGTTATTACCTGTTGACCCTGACAATGGATCATATTATTTCTCCAGGCCAAGCTGTCCAGCAAAAAAAAAGTCAGTTTTGGTAGGGAAGCCCTGCATTACACCAGTGGAGGTGCTTAACCACTTGCTTACTGGGCACTTCAGCCCCCTTTCTGCCCAGGCCAATTTTCAGCTTTTAGCGCTATCACTCTTTGAATGACAATTGCGCGGTCATGCAACACTGTACCCAAATGACATTTTTATCATTTTTTTCAGACAAATAGAGATTTCTTTTGGTGGTATTAAGTTACTGCTGGGTTTTTTTTTGTTTTTTGCTAAAAAAAAAAATAAAAAAGACCAAAAATTTTGAAAAAAAACCCAGTTTCATAGTTTGTTATAATATTTTGCAAACAGGTAATTTTTCTCCTTCATTGATGTGCACTGAAGAGGTTGCACTGATGGGCACTGATAGGCTGCACTGGTGGGCACTGATAGGTGGCACTGATGAACACTAATGGGCATCACTGATAGAGTGTGGCACTGAAGGGCACTGATAGGTGGCACTGATAGGTGGTACTGATGGGCACTGGTAGGTGACACTGATAGGCAGCACTGATAGGTGGCACTGATAGGCACTGATGATGAGGCACTGATTGGCAGTACTGACGGGCACTGATAGGTGGTACCTTTTGAAATTGATAGGTAGCACTGGTGGGCAGTGGTAGGTGGCACTGGTGGGCACTGATATGCACTGGTAGGTGGCATTGGTGTGCACTGGCAGGTGGCACTGGTGAGCACTGCATAGCAGCAGTGGCTCTCTGTGTGCGGGACCGATGTCCCTCTGACAGAAGCCGGTAATCTGCTTTTTTTTCTCCTCATGCTATCAGCGTGAGGAAAAAAAGAAGCCGATTATGATCTTTTGTTTACATCACGTGATCAGCTGTCATTGGCTGACAGCTGATCACGTGGTAAGAGGCCGGGATCTCATTGACTCGCTGATCACAGAGCACGCCGCGCGCGCTCTGCAGGGGGTGTACAGGCGGCCCATTCTCGAGAGGACATACATGGATGCCCTCCTGGCAATTAAGGCCCACACTGTAGCCGTCTTTTGGCTATAGCGTGGGCAGGAGGTGGTTAAATGAATGTGCTTTTATTTATAGGACTTATTAGGGCCAAGGAAAGCACAGTGACAGGCTTATAAGCAAAAGCTCTCCCCATCTAGCCCTAGGTGCCATCAAATGCATTGGATGCTCTGAATGACATCTGCACTTGAACAAGCATTTAAAGTGACCCTGTCAGCATTGGGAAACTTATAATGAAATACAGTATCTCACAAAAGTGAGTACACCCCTCACATTTTTGTAAATATTTTATTACATCTTTTCATGTGACAACACTGAAGAAATGACACTTTGCTACAATGTAAAGTAGTGAGTGTACAGCTTGTATAATAGTGTAAATTTGCTGTCTCCTCAAAATAACTCAACACACAGCCATTAATGTCTAAACCGCTGGCAACAACAGTGAGTACACCCCTAAGTGAAAATGTCCAAATTGGGCTCAATTAGCCATTTTCCCTCCCCAATGTCATGTGACTCGTTTCTGTTACAAGATCTCAGGTGTGAATGGGGAGCAGGTGTGTTAAATTTGGTGTTATTGCTCTCACTCTCTCATACTGGTCACTGGAAGTTCAACATGGCACCTCATGGCAAAGAACTCTCTGAGGATCTGAAAAAAAGTATTGTTGCTCTACATAAAGATGGCTTAGGCTATAAGAAGATTGCCAAGACCCTGAAATTGAGCTGCAGCACAGTGGCCAATACCATACAGCGGTTTAACAGGACAGGTTCCACCCAGAACAGGCCTCGCCATGGTCGACCAAAGAAGCTGAGCGTACGTGCTCAGTATCATATCCAGAGGTTGTCTTTGGGAAATAGAATTATATAAGTGATGCCAGCATTGCTGCAGAGGTCGAAGGGGTGGGGGTCAGCCTGTCAGTGCTCAGTCCATACACCGCACACTGCATCAAATTGGTCTGCATGGCTGTCGTTACAGAAGGAAGCCTCTTCTAAAGATGATACACAAGAAAGCCTGCAAACAGTTTGCTGAAGACAAGCAGACTAAGGACATGGATTACTGGAACTATGTCCTGTGGTCTGATAAGACCAAGATAAGCTTATTTGGTTCACATGGTATCAAGCGCGTGTGGCGGCAACCAGGTGAGGAGTACAAAGACAAGTGTGTCTTGCCTACAGTCAAGCATGGTGATGGGAGTGTCATGATCTGGGGCTGCAAGAGTGCTGCCGGCACTGGTGAGCTACAGTTTATTGAGGGAACCATGAAGGCCAACATGTACTGTGACATACTGAAGCAGAGCATGATCCCCTCCCTTCGGAGACTGGGCCGCAGGGCAGTATTCTAACATAACGACCCCACCTCCAAGACGACCACTGCCTTGCTGAAGAAGCGGAGGGTAAAGGTGATAGACTGGCTAAGCAGGTCTCCAGACCTAAACCCTATTGAGCATCTGTGGGGCATCCTCAAACAGAACGTGGAGGAGCACAAGGTCTCTAACATTCACCAGCTCCTTGATGTCGTCATGGAGGAGTGGAAGAGGACTCCAGTGGCAACCTGTGAAGCTCTGGTGAACTCCATGCTCAAGAGGGTAAAGGGCAGTTCTGGAAAATAATTGTGGTCACACAAAATATTGACACTTTGTCCCCAACTTGGACATTTTCACTTAGGGGTGTACTCACTTTTGTTGCCAGCGGTTTAGACATTAATGGATGTGTGTTGAGTTATTTTGAGGGGACAGCATATTTACACTGTTATATAAGCTGTACACTCACTGCTTTACATTGTAGCAAAGTGTCATTTCTTCAGTGTTGTTTGTGAGATACTGTACATAGGTAATAAAAGAGGCTTGTAAGCAGTCACGGTCAGTGGAAACCTTTTCTGGAGGGCGGCAAACAGTATGCCACCAACCCCCAAGGCCCCCCTTCCCCCCCAGTCAGTCGGTAGCACTTACCCCATCGCTTCACCGGCGGATTCCCCTTCTCGGTGGCCTCCTGTTGCTTTGCATGAATGTATCTATTTTACATATAGGGGTGCCTGGGCGCCCCTAATGGACTGGCCGCCACTGCTTGTAAGCAAGTGCTTCCAAGAGGTTCTAAAGAGTTCACAGTTTTTCTCTTGCTGTGCTCATGTCCTCAAGTTAATTAGGTCAGCCAAGTGCAATTTTTTACAGTGATTAGAACACCTGTTAGTCCTTTGCTGTCTTTGCCCCCATTAAGGAGATTCATCCTCTCTAGCTGTCCTGTGTACCATTATCATTGAAAGTAAAAGAAAATCCCAAATTTTGGTCTCTCTCCAGAAAAGTAATAGAGGGGAATTTTTCCAATGGGGACACTAGTTCTGGTGAACTGGAGGCCCCAAGAGATTCCTTTAATTTGCAGGAATTTCCTCTCACTTCCTGTTTGGCTATGGGACAGAAAGTGAAGGTAAATCTCTGCAGTGGGACACAAATAGCAAAAATATTTGACAGGGGTATTAACCCTCCCTTACTCTATACAAATGAAAAAAAGTTTTGCCTATAGCTCTACTTTAATGTTGCACTGTCCTCAGGTTGACCTGATAAGCTGGTGGTGTCTAAGAAGGAAGGGTTAACACTTTTGGCCAGGTTTTCCCACTGTTTCTCAGAGGGTTACCAATCCCTGCAGGTCATACCATATACACAGAGGCGGGTGGGTGATTGGAGTCCAGTCAGGGTTCCCAAGGGGTCTGGAGACTTTAGACCCTCAGGGACTTATAGCTGCCAACAATGGCCGTATTGCCTTTTGTGGATTACTGCCAAATCATGGACTTTAAGGGACTATTGTTGCCTCTTGTGGATTCACTGCCTAACTGGACAATGGCCTTGAAAGGATTGCCTTTATGGACTTTGCCACCTGACTATCGTACAGTCACTTTATGGGGCACTAGAGATCTTGTATAGGAAACTGTGTAAAAGATGTCTTTGAGAACTGTAACTTGCAACTACTTCAGTAAAGGATCTTCATTTGTTCATCTAAATCGCGTGGTCTGAAGTTTCTCAAGGGGTGCATGCATTAAAAGAACTGGTCTTACAAAAAGGGGACTAAAGTTAGAGAAGATACAGTACAGAGGTCTAACAAGCAGAATGCTGTCCAGGGGAAATGAAAGTGCCGTTACTAGAGACTACAGCATCTTTCGCTTGCTAAAGCATCCAACCAGCCAAGAGATGGGTAATATGGCAGAGGTGATGGTTACTCTGGTAGTGAAGGGGTGTTGTGCTTGGCACCTTCACTAGCGCCTGGGTCCCCACATATTGGACCAGGCTTACAGCACAGAGTACCTAGGGACCCAGCCTGTTGTTATCGGCACTCCTTCGGCCACGATCCGCACCTCCATAACCCTCATCCTGTACGCAGGTACGGAAAAGAAAGAGTTAAGTGAAGTACACGCATGGAGTCCACGCTAGGTGCATGACGGGACCCCATACCATTACTGGAAGTGAGGTAGCAGTGATACACTGGACAGGTGGAGAAGGCATTGGCTCTGTGCATCCCTCCTAAATGCACAAGTGACCGTGGTGATGCTTAATACATCAAGAGAGTCTACTAGAGTTCATTTATGTTTGTCACCCATCGGGTCGTGAACGTGGCTCAAGTAAAGGTACCCTGTGTGTCTGGTAGTGATCCTGTACAAAGTGCCTAGCATAGACCCTTGCTTGGCGCCCAACCAAGAGGGAAATATGAAGGATGTGATGACCACACTGTCATCTTGACCTGCCCCTCTAGTTTAAAATCAATTTGGAGTTATGTGCTCAGTTTAGAAAAGTTACTATTTGTAAAAGTCCAAATGAATCTACTGTATGCTTTGTCAAACTATTTACCCCCTTCATGGGCCTCGGGTCATGAAGGGGGTAAATAGTTTGAAGTCTAGATGACCAGACCAAATATAGTAGCGACTGTGTAAGCATTGGTTACGTTGAGAATAGCCCTATGATTAATTTGCCTACTTAAAGTGCTTCTAAAGCCCAAACATTTTTTTACCTTGTAGCTATATACTCCCTTGAGAGTGGCTGGTAGTAGTGGTGCACCTTATAGCTGCCCTCAATCACAACATATTTTACACATCCGGAGACACTGACCAGGCCGGCTCTTGTTTTTGTTGTTTTATTTAGGGGAAATAACTTGGATGGGGATAAGGGATGACTGTGGATGCCCCAAGAATTATAGCACACAAACTCCATATACACTCCTGTATATGTGCACTTTCACTGAAGACTATCCCTCTGCAGACTGTTACTTCTCACAACTCTCCAGCTCTCAACTTGCTGACCGTTTCTCCTACAATTCTCTCTCCAGCACTGAACTTAGTAAATCATCACTCCATTACTTCTCTCCAGCACTGCACTAGGTTTCCAGCTTGAAAGGAAATTTATCACGCATCTCAGTTCCTTTCTCTTCACTGCGGCTAGCACATGGTGAGGCCTACTATCAGTAGAACCTCCGGAGAATCCATTACAGGCCAGGGATCACTAACCCCTGAATGTGTAGCAAAAGCCTTTCCCTGAAATGGCTCCCAAGGCTCCCACAGACTGTCCACTATTCTTCTCCCTGCCTGCTCCAGCACTTTCTCTTGCAGTTCCCAGGGACCGTCACTCACCAAACCGGTGGATCTCTTTAAAGTCTTTCAGTGTGTAGCACCTCCACTGTTCTCCTGTTCCCTGTGCGACTCTAGGAATCACCACCTTCCTGGCTGCATCCAAACCTCTAGGCCTCAAAGTCACCCTCCCCAGACTGGGGCGACCTCCCGGGTTGGGGCCTCCACAGCGCCTCTGCTACATCTCCAGACTTTAACCCGACACTTCTCCTCCTAGATTGAGCTGATTTAGAGTATTTAAGGAGGCCTGCCCTCTGACAATCCTGCCTGGGGATTGGTCAGGGCTCCTCAGAATACTCCAGATGGCTCCAACTATATCCCAGCTCTCTGACCAGAAACCTACCCCAGGTTTCTAGAAAGAAGTGGGAGGTTCTGGTGACCTCATCTGTCAAGTCCACTCAATCCTCCCTGAGCCTCTCCTCCCAGCCCCGATCAAAACATTCAGGCCTGCTCTTAAACTCAGGCCTGACGAAATTTTACCTCACCTAGCAAACCTTGCTAGAAATCGCACCTATACTATGGGGGCGCTACACTTTGATGCATTCTTTCCATTAAGGTAAAAAACGTTTAGGCATTGAATGTTGCCCCTCACACCCCCCCCCCTTATATTTACCTGAGCCCTCATTCAATCCAGCACGGTGCACGTCTGCAGCCTTTCTCTCCCTTCATTTCTTGGTCTCATTGTCTTTGCTCCAGCCATTGGCTCTCAGTGCTGTCAGTCAAAGCTGATGATGAGGGAGCCGGGGACAGGGCCGAGATCTGCTGTCTGTGTCAATGGATGCAGCAGCTGGTCTCGGGAGTGAGTACACACAACTGCCACCATGGGAAGTGGCTTCCCGTGTGGTGGACAGAGAGGAAGAGCCAGCGGGGGACCCAAGAAGAGAAGGTTCGGGGCCGCTCTGTGCAATTGTTTGTTATTTTTATAAAAAAAATAATTCCTTTACAATCGCTTTAAGTCGTTTTTAAAATGCTTTCAGGGGCACAAAGAGCCGCACACTGTATGAAACAAATGTATTTCTAAACTCTGGAGTGACATGTGTTGCGTTCAGCCACCTGTGTAAATCAATGACAGGCTGCAGTTGTACACTGGTAACTGCACAGGGTTCACTCGTATACATGGATGGATGGATGAGCGACCCTGGATGCCAACTGTCTGCATCCTGGGGTGCACATCTGTTATGTCCACAAGTATAGTAAAGGCGTGGATGTGTAGTTATTAACATACAGTCTCAGCCTGTCATTGATATAAATAACTGTAGAAAATAAATAAAATAAAAATTGATTTGTACAGGTGGCTAACATAAATATGTCACTTTGCAGAAATATGCTTGTTTTTCATGCTGTATGGCTCTCTGTGCCTGTGTCAATGAGCCCTAAGGCTTTTATTTTGTACACTGTTTTAATAAATACTCCACTCATGTGTTTTTTAAAGCTGACAAAATGTAAGAAAAAAGTTTATTTACACATAAAAGTTTTTAATCAAACTTTTTAAAGTGAAGTAACAATATGAGAGTGCTACCCAATATTACAGTGCTATTCCATCAAGACCACAGTGCAATAAATTCAAAAATTGCAATAATAAATAATCAATAATTAGTCAAAAATCCAGAAATTAAGTCCTACAGTTCATAAAATCTATTTTATCATCCTTTGATAATGTCCTATGGGCGGGACGAAGCGCGCCAGATGACCGCGGGTGGTGATGCCATTTCCAACAGGTGGAGCGCAAGCTGTTGGCTACTACCGGTTCCGGGTTTTACGCTTGTTACAGCGTTTTTAGCATGTGAGTGGATATTGTTTGTTTTCCTTGGATATTAAACTGAATTACGCTATATTATTCTTTTTGCCCTTCATTTATATCCCATGATGTTACATTGAGAGTACCCCACACCCAATTCTGAAACATAGCTTGTGGAACTACAGAACCCAGCCATCCATACAAGCGCTTATGACTTCTGTCATGGGAGTCCTGGATATCTGGTGGTGAGTGAGTGGGCACAGAGAGGGGAGCATGGATTTCACAAATTGTCTTTCTTCAGCACTTGGCACTTTATAGTGCACAATGGACAATTGAACTAGAAGCTGCACTGGAAGATCAAGAGATTTTATGAACTGTATAAGGACTTATGAATTTCTATGGATCTTTTACTAATTATTGATTATTGCGTCCCAATGCTACTTCAAAGAGACTGTTACCGTGAACAATGTGTTTCCTGTAAAGTTGTACTGTAGCTATTAAGTTTGTGCCTGGAGGTGTTAAATACTGACTTTGGGAGATCAGTACCAGTTTTGCAAAGAGAGCTCCAGTAAACCAGCCTGTTTATTCCACAGAAGTCTGGTGTTGCCATTTAATGAAGAGAAGCTAATGTGCGCCAATACAATGTGAGAAATGAGGAGAACAAAGAGTGATTGAAGTGCTTGTGTAACATTGATACATACACATATAGAAGGAAGAACAGCCGGTTTGGGATGGGGATGGTGGTGGCCAGTGAAGGAAGATTCCAGTCTGAAGTATGGCTTGGTGTCTGTCAATGCATGCCCTTCTCATCAATGGGTCCCTATACTAGGGCCGCTGTGGTACGGACTCTTCTCAAGGAAAGGGCCTGGGCTAGGGTTGCCACCTTTTCTTCAAGCCAAGCCCAAACACTTTAGCAGCGCATAGCAATTTATTTTTATAGTAAAAACTATACATATATTTTGCAATTAAATAACATTTCTAATCATATTAAGTTAATTACAAGAGTCCCCTTTACAACAGAATCTACATAGTTCCCCTTTTACATCTGAATCTGCAGAGTTCCCCTTTTACATCTAAATCTGTAGAGTTCCCCTTTTACATTTGAACTCGCATAGTTCCCTTACACTGTAAGAGGGGACTCTGCAGACTCTGATTTAAGGGAGAACTCTGGTGACTTTAACACATGGGATGTTTTGGGAACCCTAATTTAAGTGGGGACACTGAGAACTCTGATGTACAGATAGGACTCTGATGTAAGGGGAAACATTGTGGGCATTGGCGGGCTGGGCCGGGGGGCAGGGTGGGAATTTCCACCCAGGCTGCCTAACTTATATTCAAAAAACGGCCGCTGTCTGCTGCCATTTTTTTAGGAAGTCGGCCGCCAATTGGCTGTGCTGCTGTGCTGCATTCTGGGAAGTTTAGTCCCGACTGTGTTCAAGTTCCTGGTGGCAGTGCTTGGAGACTGCAGAGAACTGAGCAGCGCAGCAGGAAACTTCACAGGGGCCGGCCAGCAACTTCAAGCTGTCATTCTCCTTTTCCTCTGTACCAGGTAGCCGCACCTGCTTACTTTCTGCAAGTCCTCTTCACTCCAATAACCTCGCTATCTGGTACACTTCACCTTTGTTTCTGATCAGTTTCTTTCATTTATTCCAGGCTGATTTCATTCCTGCTTCATCCACCTCCCTCTGTGTACACATCTCTCCCGCCAGCCATACAATCTTGTAGTAAGTCAAACCCTCCTTGCAAAGATCCTCTTATCTGTTTCTGGTTCATTTTATCCTCTCTCCTGTTTTGTAATTCTGCCCTTTACTCTCCTCATAGAAATCACTGCAGCCTCTGGTCTGAGCTCTGGGCATTCCACAGATGTACTTGGTCTGACACCCTTTCCATCCCAGCTTACTTTTATCTAATACAATAGTTTTGTCAGAATCATTCATCTAGCACATGCAGCCCTTCAATCTTCATTAACTTATACTACTGAATTAGGGCTCATTCACAGTAGTGCGATGACTGGCGTATTTCCACACTGGAAAACACCAGTCACTGCTAGAGCATATAGAATACAACTGTTTTCTATGTGCCCTGTTTACACTGCAGCACAGGTGCATGCTACATTTTATCACAGTGTACCGGATGGCACTGACATAGTTATCAATCAATCTTCAAACTGTCAGCAACGCAGCAGCATTTTTTCCTTCCAGTGACCCCACAGCACATGTCACAAACATTATGGCACTATTAGCCCTATTCCCTCCTCCCCCCGGGGGGGGGGGGGGTGGCGCAGTTTGCTATCTTCACCAGAGGCGCCTGGTCCATAAGGGGCAATTGGGCGCCGCCTCCCCGCTGCTGACAGCTGACAGCAAGTAGTGAGCCAATTGGTCAGTCATCAAAGTCTATGTGTGTGCACTGAACAGTCTGATTGGCTGCCCCCTGGACCATCAGAGCCAATGTCGTTGGATGCTGTGGGCGGGGGCTGGGCTACGGCGGACATGCTGGCTGCGTGATTACTCACGCAGGCACACCACTCCGCCGGGTTTTCCGAGCACACTGTCAGCATGCTCTCCGCAAGCGATGCCTCTGCATACTGTCAGCCCGCTCTCCGCATGCCAATCTGTGCAACACTGCCAGCCTGCCTATTAGATGGGCTAAGTGCAGGACTTGTCCCGACTTTGGGGGGCGGGGGGGGCATGGTGACTGTATACCCTATCTAGGACCCTGTATACTGCTACCTGGGACCCTGTATACTGCTACCTGGGGCTCTGTATACTGCTACCTGCCACCCTGTATACTGCTACCTGGGGCTCTGTATACTGCTACCTGGGACCCTGTATACTGCTACCTGGGGCTCTGTATACTGCTACCTGGGGCTCTGTATACTGCTACCTGGGACCCTGTATACTGCTACCTGGGGCTCTGTATACTGCTACCTGGGGCTCTGTATACTGCTACCACGGGACCCTGTATACTGCTATATGGTGACTCTGTATACTGCTACCTGGGACCCTGTATACTGCTACCTGGGGCTCTGTATACTGCTACCTGGGGCTTTATATACTGCTACCTGGGGCTTTGTATACTGCTACCTGGGGCTCTGTATACTGCTACCTGGGGCTCTGTATACTGCTACCTGGGACCCTGTATACTGCTACCTGGGACCCTGTATACTGCTACCTGGGACCCTGTATACTGCTACCTGGGGCTCTGTATACCCTATGTGGGACCCTGTATACTGCTATCTGGGACCCTGTATACTGCTATCTGGGACTCTGTATACTGCTATCTGGGGCTTTGTATACCCTATCTGGGACCCTGTATACTGATATATGATGATTCTGTATACTGATATATGGTGATTCTGTATACTGCTATATGGTGACTCTGTATACTGCTATATGGTGATTCTGTATAATGATATATGGTGACTCTGTATACTGCTATCTGGGACTCTGTGTACTCCTATCTGGGGCTTTGTATACTGCTATCTGGGGCTTTGTATACTGCTATCTGGGGCTCTGTATACTGCTATATGGTGATTCTGTATACTGATATATGGTGACTCTATATACTGCTATCTGGGACTCTGTATACTGATATATGGTGATTCTGTATACTGATATATGGTGACCCTGTATACTGCTATATGGGGCTCTGTAAACTGCTATATGGTGACTCTGTATACTGCTATATGGTGACTCTGTGAGTGTATACTGCTATCTGGTGACTCTGTATACTCCTATCTGGTGATGCTGTATATAACGCTATCTGGTGATGCTGTATACCCTATCTGTTGATGCTGGGCTGTATACTCCTGACACAAGGGGTGGAAACTATAAGGGGTAGGGCTTGTGGGAAGTGGGAGGGGTCAAAAAAGAAGGGTGGGGTCTGGTGCCCCCCCATGCTAAAATTTCACCAGCCACCACTGATCTTCACCATGGGCACTGGATGACCTTGTCCCCACACTGCGCAGAGGGATCAAGTCTCAGCAGTGGTACAGTAGATGATGGCCTGTGGGTCCTGCTGGGAGCTGGCCATGGCCTGTGGGTCCTGCTGACCTGTTGGGCCTTATGGCCATGGCATGTGGGGTCTGCTGGCCACTAGCCCAGGGTGACCCAGTTAAACCAGGTGGGCATGGATGGTGAGCTGATTCGGTGGTTCAGTGGGCCACTTGACTGGACTTGCACCCCCAGGCCTAAGGCTGCCAGCCCTCCCCTGACTGTGGGAACACTGTGGCCTCTGGTGTAAAGGGGGCCTCTGATGTAAGGGGCGCTCTAAGAAACTAAGTGTACTCAAGTGTACTCACTTCAGTCACAGACAGGGATGGATGGTGAGCTCAGGTTGCCGGACTTCAAATTTCCCACCCCCACTTTCCTTTTCTGAGGCACAGTGCCAGGGATTGGAATGTGGGTAGACACAGAGGGGTAGGGACGGGAGGATCAGATTGAGCCCTCTCTCCTCTCTGTCTGTGTGTGTGTGGGGGGGGGGGGTGTTAGTGCTGGCTATTGGCAGTGTGAAAGAGAGTGTAACAGACACTCTTAGCTTACACAACTGCAGCCAACAACCCTGCTAGGAAGCGATAGTCCAGTCTTGACAGTGTGTCCGCGTTTCAGGTGGTCTGAAACCCGGACGCATGATGCCAAATCCCAGACAGGTGGCAACCCTAGCCTGGGTCATGGAGGAAGCAAGGACTTGCAGGTGTATGGTGATCCCCTTTCAAACCTACAAATTGGAGCAAGACAAATGTGCTGTGTTAAAGAACTGGAGGAGGGTATTTAGTGTTCTGTTCTGGTAACCTCAAAATGCTTTGTAGTCTAGTGCCGGGATAGGAAGGAACAGAACCATGTCACTGGCTGGAGAGGAGATGGTATCTTTTAGGTGTGGGGCCTGAAAGGATGATTCATCATAGGGCTACCAGCGGGTGGTGACCTCACACTCATCATTACTGTTGTAGTGGGGTAGTGGCACGTATAGCGTGGTTTCCCCATGTCCATGTTCACTGCACACTACCCACAGGCTTCCCTTCCTTTTTGTCAGCTGACGTAGAGATGAGCTCGGATATGTTCAGATTAGACATGTGCATGGCCAAAAAAATTGTTAGTTTTCGTTTGATTTGTTTGTTGTTTTTTTTTTTGTTTTTTGGGTCATCGAAATTCGCTCGTGAAAACTGCCTCCCATTAATTTCAATGGATGCTTTCACACAAAAGTCCTGCAAACAGCATCTTTGGAGTATGTTGAGAACTTAAAAAAGGGCCTGAAAAACGCCCCTCTCTATTGAAATGAATAGGAAGTGGTTCAAAAGCACCTGAAAAGCACGCAAAAAGCGCTTCAAAAGCGCCACAAAATGATTCTTTTTAGTCACTCTTATTTGCGGATTTTCAAATTTTTGGATTTTCAAATTTCCCAATTTTCGAATATTTGTTTCGGAAAAATTTGTTAAACGGGTTTTCGTTAATTCTAATATTTTCGAATTAACGTATTTGTCGAATTTTGTTGAAAAATGAATTCGGAAAAAATGAATTGCACATGTCTAGTTCAGATGCTCTTCCGAATCCATGTGGCCAAGCCTGGCAGGAACTGTCACCTGTAATGGGCCAATCATCTGTGGCGTGGGCATTCCCCACCACGCAGCTGTATGAAGGCACAGATGTATGTACAGTATCTCACAAAAGTGAGTACACCCCTCACATTTTTGTAAATATTTTATTATATCTTTTCATGTGACAACACTGAAGAAATGACACTTTGCTACAATGTAAAGTAGTGAGTGTACAGCTTGTATAACAGTGTAAATTTACTGTCCTCTCAAAATAACTCAACACACATCCATTAATGTCTAAACTGCTGGCAACAAAAGTGAGTACGCCCCTAAGTGAAAATGTCCAAATTTGGCCCAAAGTGTCAATATTTTGTATGGCCACCATTATTTTCCATCACTGCCTTAACCCTCTTGGGCATGGTGGAGTTCACCAGAGTGTCACAGGTTGCCACTGGAGTCCTCTTCCACTCCTCCATGACGACATCACGGAGCTGGTGGATGTTAGAGATCTTGCGCTCCTTCACCTTCCGTTTGAGTATGCCCCACAGATGCTCAATAGGATTAAGGTCTGGAGACATGCTTGGCCAGTCCATCACCTTTAACCTCAGCTTCTTTAGCAAGGCAGTGGTCGTCTTGGAGATGTGTTTGCGGTTGTTATCATGTTGGAATACTGCCCTGCGGCCCAGTCTCCGAAGGGAGGGGATCATGCTCTGCTTCAGTATGTCACAGTACATATTGGCATTCATGGTTCTCTCAATGAACTGCAGCTCCCCAGTGCCAGCAGCACTCACGCAGCTCCAGACCTTGACATTCCCACCACCATGCTTGACTGTAGGCAAGACATACTTGTCTTTGTACTGCTCACCTGGTTTCCACCACACACGCTTGACACCATCTGAACCAAATAAGTTTATCTTGGTCTCATCAGACCACAGGACATGGTTATAGTAATCCATGTCCTTAGTCTGCTTGTCTTCAGCAAACTGTTTGCAGGCTTTCTTGTGCATCATCTTTAGAAGAGGCAGACCAATTTGATGCAGTGTGCGGCGTATGGTCTGAGCACTGACAGGCTGACCCCCCCCCCACCCCTTCCACCTCTGCAGCAATGCTGGCAGCACTCATACGTCTATTTCCCAAAGACAACCTCTGGATATGTGTTAGAAAAAGACTGTGCTAAGGGTTAATGGCAGCTGAGGGTGGATTCTTCTAATTCATTAAGCAGCAGCAGCTCTATTTAAACTTCCTGCTTCCTGTAGCAAAATGCTGTCTGATCTACAGCGTGTTAGTGAGTTCCTGTGACCTGTCTTTCCAGTCTTCTGCATCTGTGACCCGGCTTGCCCGACCTCTGATTGAACCCTGCCTGTACCGACCCTCTGCCTGCCTACGACCACGTCTCTGCCTAAACCTCTTGTACCTCAGCTGCCCGCACGTTGCCGACCCTGCCTGTACCCGACTATCCGCTTGCCTGAACCACTTGTACCGCACCGCCAGCCCGTTGCCGACCCAGCCTGAACCACCACCCTACCTGCACGAGTTCCAGTGGACCTTCACCTGCCATCTGTAACAAAGTCCAGCCCTCGTGCCCCCCTGTGCTCCAGAGCTCCCTGTCTTCACTACCAGGGGCTCTGGAACCAGGGCCGCAAGTGAGGTTGCCCCCGCATAAGCCAGACTCAACCACCAGGTACGTGACAATATGATGCTGAGCACGTGCACTCAACTCCTTTGGTCGACCATGGTGAGGTCTGTTCTGAGTGGAACCTGTCCTGTTAAGCTGCTGTATGGTCTTGGCCACCGTGCTGCAGCTCAGTTTCAGGGTCTTGGCAATCTTCTTATAGCCTAGGCCATCTTTACGTAGAGCAACAATTCTTTTTTTCAGATCATCAGAGAGTTCTTTGCCATGAGGTGTCATGTTGAACTTCCAGTGACCAGTATGAGAGAGTGAGAGTGATAACACCAAATTTAACACACCTGCTCCCCATTCACACCTGAGACCTTGTAACACTAACGAGTCAAATGACACTGGGGTGGAAAATGGCTAATTGGGCCCAATTTTGACATTTTCACTTAGGGGTGTACTCACTTTTGTTGCCAGCGGTTTAGACATTAATAACTGTGTGTTAAGTTATTTTGAGGGGACATAAAATTTACACTGTTATACAAGCTGTACACTCACTACTTTACATTGTAGCAAAGTGTCATTTCTTCAGTGTTGTCACATGAAAAGATATAATAAAATATTTACAAAAATGGGGGTGTACTCAATTCTGTGAGATACTGTATATAAGGGGGCTGCCCTGGCTGCAAATGATTGGCCCTTTACAAGTTAAAGCTTCCTGACGGGTTCAACCACGAGGGTTCAGAAGAACATCCAAATACTCCCTTATTCTAATTTTGAGTAGGGTGAAGTTCACCATGCGGCACCTCCCCCTTGTCTACAGCTGAAAGTATCTGTATCTCAAATATAAAACAAGCCAAAATCTATAAAAAAAAATGAAAATGTTCTACTTGTCAATCCGCACAATTAAATCTCATTCGTTAACAAAATACCTGCTGATCCTGCCATAAAGGTCCTTCCTCAACCACTTCCTGTTATAGGGTGACAACTTAGTGTCCTTGTCTCTTGTGTTGCCACTAGTCATATGGGCTTCCAGTGGAGACTACAAGTGGCCATTTCAACACACAATATACAGGCATTGTAAACTATTGTTACCATGCTATGAAATGACATATAGACATGTCTGGAGTACATATAGACAGGAAATGACTAAGGGCCAATTCACACCCCATGCAGTCCAGTGCGTTTTTTTTTTCTGCATCAAAAACGCATGGGTAGTAGGTTATATGGTTTTCAATGGCATAGTTCACACCAGTGCAGTCAGTTCCAGTGCGTTCCAGTTCCAGAAAAAAGTAGAATGCATTTTTTCTGCACTGAACTTTATTGGAACACGCTAAAAAGCATCAAAAACGAACCGGAACGCACCTAAATGCACCAAAAACACACTAGAATTCACATGTCCTTATATTAGGTTAAGAAAAAAAGGGGAAAAATGTACTGGACTGCATCAAAAGTGCACCAAAAACGCACTGGATCGCACCAAAACAAGTCTAAAATGTGCATGCAGAAAAGCATCCGGAATGCATCCGGACTGCCTTTCTATGGTGTGAACTGGCCCTTAAAGAGACTGAATCAGCAACACTGAAATAAAGGACAAAAAGTTAAAAGAATATTTAAGATGAAAAAATAAACATGACAACTTGGTGCTTTAGCAAATTAAATGTCATGCAGTTAGGGCCGGTTCACACCTAGGCGATCCGACTTCAGAGGCGACTTTGCTAGGCGATTTGAATGCGACTTCATGGTGACTTCAGCGTGACTTCAGTGCGATTTTGGGCGAATTACAACGCAACCTGAAGCAACCTCCATACCAGAGGACTCTGCCTGTGGCCAATCAGAGAAGAAAGGGAGGGCGTTGCTTTCAACAATTCTATTCTTTTTCCTGTAAAGTCGCTTCAATATGGATGGGGGATCCGACTTGGAGGCGAATTCCATTGAATTCTATGGGCACAAGTTGGATAGAAGTCTCCTTGAAGTAATACAGGAACCTTTTCTGAAGTCGCCTTGAAGTCGGAGCAACTTCAGTAGTGTATATTAAGACGGCTCCCATTCACTTCAATGGGATTTTGGATGTCAAGCGACTTGAGGCGACTTGGGGTGACACAAGTCGGAGTGCAAGTCGCCTTGGTGTGAATCGAGCCTTAGGGGTAACTGAGCCAAGGATTGCAGTCTGGGCCTCGGCTGAGGGCCTGGAGAGGATTGCCAAAGGGCACTGTCTTCTGATCTAGAGAAGGATCTTTTTTATCTCCCTCACTGGGGATTTACCTGTGGATGCTGGGTGGCAGACAATACCTGGGACACTGTGAGTAAAGACTTTCCTGTGGACTATTAGTTGTCAGTGGCGGCCGGTGAAATTTTTTTTTGGGGGGGGCAAACATTATGCCATCAACACAGTCGGTCGGTCCGTCGGTTGCACTTACCCCATGCTCGGCGGTGGCCTCCCTTTCACCTGCTCTCCACGGGTCTCCACGGCGGCCGTTTCCTTCCTCCTTCTTGGCGGCCAATCAGGAGTCTTCTCTTTTCGGCCATTCAGAAAACGGGTCTCACACCCGCTTCTGATTGGCCGGTTTGAGGATCAGTGTTACAACAGCGAATGTTCATCCGCTGTTGTAACACCTGGGTGGGTTCATGGCACAATGCTCTGCGCCACGAGCCACACTATTTTGAAGCCTATTAGAGCCTATGGCTCTAATCAGGTACTTCAAAAAACACCCCTGTCGCTGTAATTCATGCACCCGGCATCCTGAAACAGGCCAGAATGGGGGTGTCTGCAGGTGGCAGGGATAGAGGGGGCGGTGCCCAGGCTCCCCTAATGGACGGGCCTCCACTGTTAGTTGTGCAAGTTTCAGAAGCTGCTGCTGCATGGACTGGGACTGCCGCTATAGACTCCTAGATTTACTGGCCATTCCCTTTTTACCTTTAACCACTTCACCCCCGGAAGGATTTCCCAGGTTAGGACCAGAGCACTTTTTGCGATTCGGCACTGCGTCACTTTAACTGACAATTGCGCGGTCGTGCGACATTGTACCCAAACAAAATTTGCGTCCTTTTTTCCCAGAAATAGAGCTTTCTTTTGGTGGTATTTGGTAACCTCTGTGTCATTTCTGATCACTGCTATAAACAAAAAAAGAGCGTCTATTTTGCAAAAAAAACATTTCTTACTTTTTGCTAAAAATACAAATCCAGAAATATATAAAAACAAATGTATTCATTGGTTTTGGCTGATTTTATATTCTTCCTCATATTTTTGGTAAAAAAAATCGCAATCAGCGTTTATTAATTGGTTTGCGCAAAAGTTGCTGCGTTTACAAACCATGAGAATTCATTTCTGGCATTTTTACATTTTTTTTTTTTTTGTAATGGCAGCGATCTGCGATTTTTATCGGGACTTAGATATTGGGGCAGACATGTCGGACCATTTTGACACTTTTTTGGGACCATTGATATTTATACAGCGATCAGAAATTTAAATATCCACTGGTTACTGTATAAATGTCATTGGCAGTGAAGGGGTTAACCTACAGGGGGAGATCTAGGGGTTTACTGTGTTCCCTAGGCGTGTTCTAACTGTGAGGGGGCTGGGCTGTCAGGGGCATAAGAGATCTAACTGATCCCAGTGACAGGGATCAGTAGATCTCTTACATGCCGCCTGTCAGAACGGGGAACCGCCATGTTTACTTTGGCGGTTCCCCGTTCTTTCCCTCTGGCAGGTCATCGCGGCTCGCCGGCGGAGATCGGGTCTGCCTGAACTGTGGGCACACTCCTCCAGAGTGCGGTGGGCATGAGAGCGCGCTGCCGGCGGTGTGCTCTCACCCCCTAGCTGCGCGTTCGCGAATCGCCGCTTATTTACGGTGATTCACGAGAAAACACCACACTGCCGCAGTAAATATACTGCGCACGGTCGGGAACCGGTTAAGAAAGGCTGCTATTAGAACATTAGTAAGGAGTTGTCCTCCCATTATTGCCATTGATCATTTTGGAGTATCCTGTGACTCTAAACCCCTTTCCTGTTCAAGTTCTTCAGCAATAAATTCTAAAAAGACACCCCCTAGACAGAGTCTGTATTGTCAATGTGTATGGAACTGTGCTTGTGACTGGCAGCCTCTGTACTGGCAAGGGAGACCTGGGTGCGCTTTCAGTGGCCCCTTCAGGGGTAAGAACTACATTTTCTTTCTGTAGATGGAGAGTGTGTATGCAAGAGAAAAGGCTGCCAGTGCATGTGCATTTCCTACTGGTGAACAAGGGGTTAATCTGAACAGCAGAAGGAGTCTGGTGTGGTGGGCGAAGTTTGGTGACAGAAGCAATGGAAAAGAAGCTGAAGGAAGGTGCACGTGCAGCAAAAATGGTGCATTATCAATTTTTGGATATTGTGCAGTGATGGCATTGGGGAGCACTGCTTCCTTGGGGCATCATAACTGGTGGGCTGGGCTGCAAGCGGAACACCTCACAGATACTGGTGTGCACCAGGCACAACCCGGTTGCCTGGCTGTTGGCGCTGAGAGGGGGTCAGAGCATTTCTGTTTAGTGTACAGAAGCTTGTCAGAGGACTACTGGTAAAGGCATGGAGTCCTTGAGGGGTAGCCCTGCTGTTGTTGAGTGATCTGCCTAGACTGCAAAGTATTAAAATGAGTAGCATTGGAGTATGGGTATGAATACCCTTATGTACCCAAGGGCCAGAGGAAATTAAGGGGTGTTGGCAGGATTGGAGTGATAAGGGTCTATAGGTCTACCCATAGGTGTGCGCAGCCTATTGCATTAGGTTGTGCACCACAAGATCTAGGTGTCAGTCGTTTATTTTTATTTTTACAATTTTGCTATTTTTATTTTTTACAATATTATATTTTATTATTCTTTTTACTATTTTTTTAGGAGCCCTGCTAGGGGGGCTTTGGTGAAATATCAGGGGTCTAACCAGACCCCTGATGTCTCACTTTTGAGACAGAGAAAGAGACTGAGGACAGAAATTCCCCCGTCCCTTTCTCTGCAGCCAGGCAGCAGGGGGAATCTGCACAGTACAGGTTGATTAGGGTGTGCCCAGGCACACCTCCCACCCTATGTGCGCACGCCTATGGGTCTACCTAAATGTGCCAAAACCAAGCCAGAAAAGAGTCTCCTGCCGCCTGGCAAAAATTCTTGGATTGCAGAGACAGCTGGAGCTTGGGGAGATTTATCCTCAAGCATAAGGTTGTGATTAAAAAAAGGCCGGACACAAAGATCAGTTGTTGGCTATCGATATTTGGGACTCTGAGGGAAATGTGGTTCAGGTCCCTGAGCCTTAGTATTATTGATGAAGAAGATGTTTGTTCCCAAGAACTCCTATCTCTGATAGCACGTTGTTAAAGCAGAAAAAATAAGGGCACTTTCATACTGAACCGTTTTTGATGTGTTTTGGGGTAAAAGAAAGGAAAGAATGAAAAATGTATCCCTTTAAATCCTATTGTTACTCTTTACGGCCGCGTGCTGCAGGTGCAGTGCATTTATTACTATAATAACACACCAAAAATGCATCAAAACGCACCCATGGTGTATTTTTTGAGTCACGTGTCCAAGTTTCACAGGTGCATGATTGGAGTCAGGAGTCCAGAACAGTGGCAATAATGCGTTTTTACCGCAATTTTTTCAACGGAGCAGCGTGAAAGCAGCCTAAGATATCTGGCAACCTGCTCTGATTATGAGGCCTCATACACACGGACGTTTTTTGACGCCGGCGGTTTCTGGCGTTTTTTGCAGATCTCCATGTTAGTCAATGGCCCCATAAAAACGTTGGCGTTTTTGAGCTGTAGATGACGTCGGCGTTAGTGAGCTGAAACTAGAACCCACAGCCATCGCGTTCTGAGGCTGTTTTGGCATTTTTGACGCCGACGCCACAATATGCCAACAAACGCCACCTATTATTATACCGGCGTTTTCCGGCGTTTTTTGACGCCGACGTTTTTAGGTTGAAAAATAGCAGAGGCATGATTTTTTTTAAAAAACGCCTATTGACGCCGACGCTTACTAACGCTCAAAAACGCCGATGCATAACGCCGAAAAACATCGACTTATTTTCCTTGACGTCGGGCCCGACGTTTTGTTTATTTTTTTAGAAACGTCCGTGTGTATGAGGCCTAAGTGCTGGACTTTTCACAGGGGATCCTCTGTCCTCATGATTGCTTGCTACACTTGGACATTTAATCAAAGGTGGCAGATGATTTCTCTCGTTTTTTCACATTTTTGTGTTTTTTTTCTCTAAGAAAGTGACAGGCCTGTGAAAAACACTGTGCATAGAGTATTGTGGTATCGCTCTTGTGCTGGTTACATTGTTTTAGCTTAGAGTATATGTTCCTCCTGTTTTCCTACAGGACAGAAGATGTCTTTGTGTCAAACTAAGGCTGGGTTCCCACTTGTCTGACAAAAGGGCTGGTATTGTGAGCACAAGTCGCATGACGTCACCAAATCAATGTTTCCCTATGAGAGCCGTCTTAACTGGTCCAACATAAGTCGGTCCGACTTTGAAAAAGATTCCTGTACTACTTTGGTCCGACTTTGATCCTACTTCAGTCCATTGAATATGATTGAAGTCGGATCAAAGTCGGATCATAGTCTTAACTGATCCGACTTTGGCATGCAACTTGTGCTCTGAGGATCTTGAAGGGGAACTCCTTGCCATATTAAAAAAAAAAAAATGGCATGGGTTCCCCCTCCAAGAGCATACCAGGCCCTTCGGTTTTTTTAAATTTGACAGGGGGTTGCCCTTCAACATCCCCAGAGCACAAGGTGCCTGGTATTGTCAGGATCAAAGTCGGATCCCTGTTCTCTGAAGTCGAACCGATGTAGGACCATTGTAGGACACATTTCGCAGAGCAAAGTAGGATGAAAGTCTGATCACTGTCATGTCGGACAAGTATGAACCCTGCTTAAATAGCACTTCAGTGTAGTAATGCATGGACTTTGTTCTGCTGCACCATTCACTTTTTACCACTAGGTGGTGGCAAAGCACCTGGTGAACTTTATGTTTTTGTTTGTGGCAAAGTATATTGCATTGGAATATTATTCAATCAAAGTTATTCAAATTAAAATTCAATTAAAGTGATTCTAAAGGCAAACATTTTATTTAAAAAAAATAACTAACATGTTATACTTACCTGCTTTATGCAATGGTTTTGCACACAGCTGCCCCAATCCTCCTCTGCTTGCTCTGGGGGTACTCATGCCTGGTCATTCCTGAGCCAGCTCTGTGCCTCTAAGGGCACACAGAGCTTGGCCCCGTCCCCACTCCCTCCTCACCGGCTGTGATTGAAACCAGCGGGGGTCCGCTGCTGTGTCTGAGCCTATTAGGAGGGAGACAGCTGATGCTCTTGTGCACATGGCTGGATCGAGATCAGGCTCAGGTAAGTATAAGGAGGGCTGGGGGATGCATACAGAATGTTTTTATACCTTAACGCGGGGTTTACCTGACATGTGACGTCATCACACAGAGCGCTGTGACCTGTTATTGTGTATCCGATGTTTATAGATATGCATATCTATTCCATACTTACTGTATGTAGGTGCAATATTTTTGGTTTTGATACATTTTATGAGCTTTTTATTAGGAGCGCATTTATTATACATATTTAGAGAAGATGTTTTGTGGAGATTGCGATGGATGAGCATGGGGAGCCCTAGTGATTATCACTTAGGCGTTGTTTGACCACTCAAAATGTTTGAGGGTCAATACCAACTGGTAAGCAGCTTGGCTCGTTCACTCTTGGTGCCGTGTGGATTATTCCGTGCGTAGTGGATTATTTTGGGACTTTCCTTATATCTACAAGTTTGGCCTTCCTGTATGGGACTATTTGAATGGGCACATTTTTTTATTTATTCTATTTGATGTTCACTGATTGGAATTGATGTTAAATGTATATATGCTCTAATCTGTATATATTTAGTGCTACATATATTTATGAATTGATATTTTTAATTTGTAGTCTGCACATTATGTCAGGTGCTTTACACCTTTACTATTAAGGTTTAGCGCAAGCATTACCACTCTGGACACTCTGTACACTTTACAGCTCCCTGATGCACTGGTCCACACACTGACTCCTGGACAGAGCCTCCTGTTTTCCAGGCCAACATGAGTCAGTACTCATAGTATGAGGGCTAATATCAGGGTGCACTGTTCATCACTAAACTGTGGACGCAGCATGGAGCCTTTTTTCCAATACTGTACAAATAGAGAGGAAAACAAAGTGGGACTTTATATGAGGCACATAGTTGTGTGTCTCCATCCCTGAATCATATAATTGAAAGGGTGGGGGGGAGGAGGGTTGTTGGGGGCAACTTACAGCGGGCAATCCATGTTCTAATGATCCGCCAGCCGGCTTGCCTCTCCCTCCCCTCTCTCTTCCGCTGGCAGGGAGAATGGCTCCGGCGGAGTTGAATGGGAGGCAGCCCAAGCTCGCCAGCCCTCATTTTCCACTCGCAAAATGCAAATAGGCGACTGGAAAATGTAAGGGCTATATATATATATATGTATATGTGTGTGTGTGTGTTTGCACAGTATATATAGTTACAGTGCAGCGCAATGTTATGGCGCAAAGAGGGTTCAGTGGCACCTAAGGTTCTTATTCATACAAGGCCAAGGGTGCCAGCATGTATGTCTCACAGCTTTGTACAGTATTGGAAAGGGGGGGGGGTGGATTTGTTAGGGGACTTTATATGAGGAAAAAAGGTCAACAACTAAATGTAGACTGTATGTGATGACTTAATATATTAAATTGTAATAATGAAGTATAACACTTCACAGTGGACAAAGTATAAAAGTCATTTAATAATGACTTAACATATTTATTTGTAGTAATATAGTGTAGCACTTCACAGTACATATACATATAAAAAGTCATTACACAAACATACATTAATTAGTACAGTTCATGTAAAAGCCAAATATAATACAGTTCATATACATAAGATCATATAGCAGCAAGTTCCAGTTATCAAAGTTGAAATATTAATCTTTGTAACCAAACATACATAACAAACAAATGTATGTGATGTGCATACAGTAATATGATATAAAAACATGGTTGCGTCCTATAGTACTCTACGCGTTTCATGGTTATACCACTTCCTCCGGAGAGGGTGCATCCATGTGTCTGCAAAAAAATATAGTATAAACACCAATGTAATGTTAAACCTAAAAAGTATGAAAAAAAAGAAATTAAATGAAAAAAAGGAGGGTTAATTAACGTAAATTTGGCTTTTACATGAACTGTACTAATTGATGTATATTTGTGAAATTTCTTTTTATATATCTATCTACTGTGAAGTGCTACACTATATTACTACACATAAATATGTTAAGTCATTATTAAATGACTTTTATACTTTGTCCACTGTGAAGTGTTGTACTTCATTATTACAATTTAATATATTAAGTCATCACATACAGTCTACATTTAGTTGTTGACCTTTTTTCCTCATATAAAGTCCCCCAACAAATCCACCCCCCCTTTCCAATACTGTACAAAGCTGTGAGACATACATGCTGGCACCCTTGACCTTGTATGAATAAGAACCTTAGGTGCCACCGAATCCTCTTTGCGCCATAACATTGCGCTGCACTGTAACTATATATACTGTGCAAACACACATATATATATATATTTGCATTTTGCGAGTGGAAAATGAGGGCTGGCGAGCTTGGACTGCCTCCCATTCAACTCCGCCGGAGCCATTCTCCCTGCCAGCGGAAGAGGGAGGGGAGGAAGAGGCAAGCCGGCTGGCGGATCATTAGAACAGGGATTGCCCGCTGTAAGAGCTTTCATTAGAATTCTCGCAGTGTCCCCGGAGCTCACTCACACAGTCCCTCCTCCTGACCTTTGATAGACAGTTCACCGGGCCAATGGTGGGATGTGTGATGTTATCACAGGGCCAGGAAGTGGGACTGTGTGATGTGAGCTCCAGGAACACAGCGGAAATTCAAATGAAAGCTCTTACAGCGGACAATCCCCACTCTCTGATGATCCGCCGGCCGGCTTGCATCTTTGGGCAAGTCAGGCTGCATGTATGGGCACGTCAAGCTGCATTCATGGGGACATCAGGCTGCATGTATGGGCATGTCAGGCTGCATTCATGGGGAAGTCAGGCTGCATGTATGGGCACGTCAAGCTGTATTCATGGGCACGTCAGGCTGCATGTATAAGCACGTCAGACTGCATTCATGGGCACATCAGGCTGCATTTATGGCCATGTCAGGCTGCATTTATGGGCACGTCAGGCTGCATTTATGGGCACGTCAGGCTGCATGTATGGGCACATCAGGCTGCATTTATGGGCATGTCAGGCTGCATTTATGGGCATGTCAGGCTGCATTTATGGGCACATCAGGCTGCATTTATTGGCACTGGTTACGCTGCATTGATGGGCAGAGGTGAGGCTGCATTGATGGGCAGAGGTGAGGCTGCATTGATGGGCAGAGGTGAGGCTGCATTGATGGGCATTAGTTACGCTGCATTGATGGGCACATGTCAAGCTGCATTGATGGGCACTGGTTGCACTGCATTGATGGGCACAGGTCATGCTGCATTGATGGGCGCTGGTTACGCTGCATTGATGGGCGCTGGTTACGCTGCATTGATGGGCACGGGTGAGACTGCATTGATGGGCACAGGTCAGGCTGCATTGATGGGCACAGGTCAGGCTGCATTGATAGGCACTGGTGAGGCTGCGCTGATGGGCACTAGTGATGCTGCACTGATGGGCACTGAAAAAGTTGTTGTTAAATGGGATTAGGGACAGGGCATGGTAGGGGTTGGGTGGGGCAACTAGTGGTGAGTAACTCTTAAGGCCTGGCTAGTAGCTCTGGACTTGAAATGTTGAGCCCTGTGTATATATATATATACTGTATATGTAACAGCCTCAAGTGGTGTGCTAGAGAGGATAGGTAAATGTAGGCAGGCCTGGCTGGTTGCTGGTAGTGGCTTCCAGGTGGTGTCATCAGGACCTCCCACTTCTTTCCAGAATCTTCTGGTGCTTTCTGGAAAGAGAGATGGAGAGGGGAGGTGGAGCCACCTGGGTAATTTGAGGAGCCCTGACCAATCCCCAACCTGGATTGGCAGGGGGCAGGCCTCCTTAAATAGGCCCTTGAAGGAGCTCCCCAGTCTAAGGGGGTGACCTTGGTCCTGGGCTCGGGTGCAGTCAGGACCATTTTCAAGAGCATGTGAGGAGGTACTGGACAGGAGGCACAAGAGAGCAAGGAGAGGACAGCAGAAGGGAGCACTGCTGAGACACTCCAGGGAGGACAACTGGTTGCAGCCAGGAGGGCTGGTGAGTGAGGCACAGTCAGGAGGACTGGGGAGGCACACCCGAGAGGACTGGGAGTTTGCAGTCTGAGTTGAGTGAAGAACCAGAAGAGTGGACTGTGGTGGAAGGGGCAGTGGAAAGTGGCAGCTGCAGCCAGGAGAGAGCTTACTGGGATCAGTAGCAGAAGTTAGGACAGCTAGCACAAGGACCTCCTACTATTTTTCTCTACTACACCATAGAGGCCTGCGTCTCTGCCTGCAAAGGGCATTTGCTGATGCCTGGCTGAGCAAGTGTCAGGCCTGCCTAACCAAAAATATGTGCTAGCTTATCCTGGGAACCAAATGATTTGCTGGAGGTTGTCTACTGGGATAAAAAAAAAAAATCTGTAAGGCAAAGGCATAATGAGCTAGTATGCACTGCATACTAGCTCATTATGAAATACTCATGTTAGAACGAAGCTCCCGCAGGGCTGCCCGGTCCCTGCAGAGGGAGCAGACATGGATTCCTCCGGGTTCCTGGCTCCGGCGCTGTGAGTGGCCTGAGCCGTGAGACGTCACTCATGCGGATGCGTGCGGGAGCCCGTGCATGCGCAGTAACGTCAGCGGCTGCATTGCAAGTGGAATATCTCCTAAACCATACAGGTTTAGGAGATATTAATTTTACCTACAGGTAAGCCTATAATAAGGCTTACCTGTAGGCAGTGGCGGCTGGTGAAGTTTTAGGATTGGCCACTACAATCACATGGTACCAAGCCGTTGCGTGACAGCCATTGTGTACTACTGGACTGTGATTGGTCACAGCGATCACCTAGGACCAGGGTGGATCACAGCGACCCAATACCACTGTGTCTGGTGGACACAGTAGTCCCAAATTGTGCTCCTGTGGGTGCACACGAGGTGCGTTTCCTGGAGGAAACATGGGTAATCCTTGCAGAATGATGCTTGTCCTGCCCGGCTGTATATATACATTGGCCATGCTGGAAGCGGTTAAGCAATAAATGTAAGATGATTTTATATTACAATGTAGAGCTGCATGTTGTTTTGATTTTTAGTGAAAAGTCAGCTTTAGGCACATCCCCTTTCACCCTTTCATATTTTTTTAAATTTTGTCATTACATACCTTTTTTACTGTTTTCTTTTGGCTAGTCATGTAACATGTGGGATCCTCTTCTTTAACAGTGGGTATCTTCCTTACTGCAGAATGTGGCACTGATTTGTATTATGTCAGAAACGCTCTCTGCAATGTTGTACCATGAGCTCCGGCCAACGTGATGACACACCCCCAAGGCTTACATAAAAAGCAGTTTAGCGGGCTTTCTAATGTAAACACTAAGGCACCGAGCTCCCCTTGGAATCTGATGTTATGCTCACCTTGACACGTTTCACCACAAGGATTTCCCCAGGAGAATGTGGAATTGACATTGGATGCCAAGGGGAACTTGCTTTCATTAGAGAGTAGAGTTGAGCAAACCCGAACTGTAAAGTTCGGGTCCGCACCGAACTTTCGGGTGTCCATGTACCGAACCCGAACGTTTGAGAAAAACGCTTGGGTTCGGGTTCTGGTATTTTATCACGCATGTTGAATATCTGCAGGGCAGCCAATCAACAAGCGTTTCACTGGTTTTCCCTAGAAGCCATCACAGCCATGCCTACTAATGGTATGGCTGTGATTGGCCAGTGCATCATGTGACCCAGCCTCTATATGAGGCTGGAGTCACAGTGCTGCATGTCACATGCTCTCAGGTTAGTGTAGGGAGAGGATGCTGCCGGCGCAGTGAGGGACAGATTGCAGATCTAATAACTAGGTAGAGATTACTACTACTGTTGTGAGGGACAGATTGCAGTGATAATAACTAGGTAGAGATTACTACTACTGCATTACAGAACGAACTGATTACAGAATGATCTCTGATCCTGCATTACAGAATGATCTGATTACAGAAAGATCTGATATTGGACTAGGTAGAGATTACTACTGCTTTGAGGGACAGGTTGCAGATCTAATAACATCTCTAATTTTTCTTCCTTTTGCAGCCCTCTAGCACTTTCCAGGACTTTTTTACAGCCATTTTTGTGACGAAAAGTTCAGGTCCCCATTGACTTCAATGGGGTTCGGGGTCCGGGGTCAAGTTCGGGTAACGTTTGGTACTGAACCCGAACATTTCCGCGAAGTTCGGCCGAATCCGCCGAACATCCAGGTGTTCGCTCAACTCTATTCGTGGACTGTTCAATGTCTCTGAGTGAGAAGTGAATGTTGGGCTGGGCAGGGTGACATATGAACCACTATATTCAGCAGCCCCTGCGGGGGTACTGCGGTCAGCACAGGGCTGTCACAGACTGCAGTCGGCACTCACCTCCTGCTCTGCGGCCATGCCCGTGTGTCCTCTACTGGCTCCTCTGGCTGACAATGTCTTCCTATCAACAAGGCAGGGGGTGGGAGGAGCTGTAGATCAAAATGGAGAGCTCCTCCTGCCCCTGCCATGCTGATAGGATTACATTGTCGGCCGGGCTGGTGGGCACAGATGCTGGGAGAGGACACACGGACTGTTAACAGCCTCCGCCCTGCAGGTAGAAGCCCTGAGCAGGGGAGGCAGAGACTGATGTTAGAGAGGAAAGGGGGCAGACTGCAGAGGTGTTGTGTTGTAAAGTGGGCACTGTAATATAAGGGGACTGCACTGTAAAGGGGCGCTTTTACATTGCCTTTTTACATTGAATGGAGACAGAACAAGAGAAGGAAGCACCAGCTAAGTGCAGTATCCGGGTAAAATAGTTTAATGGCAAAGGATTAAAAACACTCACAAGATATACATGGTTAAAAAGCTCATCTGGTTCTGGATGGGAGATGTAGTCCTCAAAAGTCTTGAGGAGCCCGGGGAAGCCCCGCTGTTCATCGTGGAACGCAAACTGGAAGTGATGTCATTGGAAGGATCGAGGACCAGAAACAGGAACCAGGTCCTCTATCCTTCCGATGATGTCACTTCCAGCTTGCGCTCCACGCTGAACAGCTGGGCTTCTCCAGGCTTCCAAGGGGGCCATCCTCCCCCTCCAGCAGTCGGAACCATCCCTATGGTCCTGCAGGTCGGACTTTTGAGGATTACATCTCCCATCCAGAACCAGATGAGCTTTTTTAACCATGTATATCTTGTGAGTGTTTTTAATCCTTTGCCATTAAACTGTTTTACCGGGGTACTGCACTTAGCTGGCGCTTCCTTCTCTTGTTCTGTCTCCATTGTATCCTCAGAGTCGAACACAACTCTGAGGATAGAAGACGCTGGCGGTCCTGAGCCTTCTTCCCTTGCTTTTCACCAAGTGCCACCTAGTTGGGCCTATATAATCTTGGTGCACCATATACATATATATTTCCCCTTTACAATGCAGTCCCCTTTATATCACAGAGCCCCCTTTACATCACAGCCCCCCCTTTACATTACAGTGCCCCCTTAACCATGCAGTCCCCTTTATATCACAGTGCCCTTTACATCACAGCCCCCCTTTACATTACAGTGCCCCCTTTACAGTGCAGTCCCCTTTACATCACAGGCCCACTTTACATTACAGTGCCCCCTTTACAGTGCAGTCCCCTTTACATCACAGGCCCACTTTACATTACAGTGCCCCCTTTACAAAGCAGTCCGCATTACATTAAAGTAAAGGGACACTCTAATGTAAAGGGGGCTGTGATGTGAAGGGAAACTGAGGACACTGTGGGACTGCTTTAAAGGGGGAACTGTGATGCAAAGGGGAGCTGTGGACACTGATATAAAGGGGGGACTGTGGTGTGAAGAGGGCTGAGGACAGACTTTGTGAATATCCCAACCCGTCCACAACCATCATCCTCCCCCAGCACGATGCCCCCCCCCCCCCGGGTCCCTAAGAAAATTGGCTGCCAAGAAACCGGTCCCTGGAGCCAAAAAGGTTGGGGCCGCTGCTTTACAGCAACCAAAAAGTGTGCTTTGTGCCATAGTGCTTAGTCATAAGGGCCTTATGATTAGTGCCTTTTCAAATTCTCTGTAGGCTAGTGATACAGAGAGACACATTTAGAAAGAAGTGAAAAAGTATGTCAGCATCTTTAAAAATTACAGGCTCTTTTTTTTTACATTTTGGGAACAAGCATCATCCAGTCATTAGTATTCTTTATAATCAAAGTTATCTTATCAAATCCAAGATGTTGGATGTGCACAAGACAAGTTATTCTTCCTGTCATAAAGTTATAAATGTTCTTTACTTCTGTGCCAAGTTAGGATCACTAAGCACTGAGAACATGACAATACGCCCATCATTTGCACATGCCATTCTCCATGTGTCCCTTATCTTAATCAACAATAACGTTTAATACTTTAGTTGTCCTTGACAGTGAGCACTGCCTACGAGCAGATGATAGAAATAGGATACAAAAACAATTTCTACATTGCCGCATATTGTTTTATTATAGACAAAGGTTTTACATTTTTTTTTCTCGGACATTAAAAATTTCTACGACTGTATGAAAAAGTGA
>BLSH010115852.1:726069-741189 GCA_018402905.1 Glandirana rugosa
TGGTCTCTTTGACTGAGTTAGAGTCTTCTTTACCTGTGACAACAGAGATTGTGCCTGTGATTGGTCAGTAGAGGTCCTCTGTCTCCTTTCTCTTGGCGTGGCAGAGGTCAGGATAGGGGTTTGTTTCGGGGGTACAAGTTTTTTGTTGTGACCCTAAGGAGTAGGTGGGGTCTATGTCTCCCTCACGTCGACCTGAGTAACCGCTTTGAGGGGTGGTGTCTGGTCGGCCGGAGCCTCGTATGGGACTTTGATTCTGCACTCCCTCTGTATCTGGGGTGGATGAGGAATCCCAGTGTTGTTTTTTGAACATGGGGGCTTTGTTTGGGGATAGGACTGGAGACGGTGCGGTTCTCTTTCCTCTGTCTCCTGGAGATGACTGGTTAGTGTCCGTGTTAGAGACAACAGTGTCCATTTCTTCTGAGATTGAGTCAGTTTCTCTGGTGTTTCTTGTTGTTTGTGTAGAAAGGCGTGGGCTCTGCAGAGCTCCTTCTCTCTGATGTTGCATATCTTTCTTGTGAAAATAGTTGGTGAGGCGATTTGGTTTAGCTGTGGCAGCTTGTGTGCCACTGTGCATTACTTGGTGATGAAGTAGCTGCTATACCAATGGGTAGATATGGCAACAGTTAATGGAGAGTGAGGAAGTCAGAGGCTTTGCATGTCTTTTATGCTTACCTAAGGTGAAGCTGTTTTAGGCAGAGGCTCCCAGACACCAAGGTGCTCTTTTAGGAGAGGAGGGGATGAGGTAAAGCCCGCACCTGTAACGGTAGCTGTAGGAGTACAAAAGCTATGTGACACTCTGTGGGTTAAAGCAGTAATGAGACTAGCTCAGATTATTCCAGTTAGCACCAGTTTCCTCAGCTATGTATATCCGTGATAAGGTAGGCCGCAGCCGGGGTCTCAATTTTTAAGCTGCAGATCAGCTCAGATGTTGGTAGTGGGCACTTTAGTGACCTTGGGGTTAGGTAGGCAACTCAGCTTATTATAATGTGTGTTTATTAGTGGCATATAGTTGTAAAGTATAGAGGCTGTGGGCACTTTAAGAGGCTGCTGATTGATGGGGCAATGTGTAGAGGAGGTGTGTTGGTTGAGAGTTCCGCACTGGGGCGACAGGGAGTCAGGCACTGCAGAGCCGGGCTGTGCCCGTGTCTTATCTGGCGTATCTGGCAGAGGAGGCGTCCTGTCAGAGCTCTCTGAGAGATGGCACGGAGCGGAGCGGAGCGGACTGTGCTGTGCAGGGCCGCAAGATGGCCGGGAGAGCGGCGGTGAAGGGTTTGGAGAGGCCGGCAGCTGCAGGTACAGTCACTCCTGTGGTTTCAGAGTGAGTGCGGGAGTGAGCTGGGGCCGTACAGGCGATTGGTGTGGAGGAAGGAGAGCTCACTGTGCAGGCAGCGCGGTGGATGGATGGAGTCCGTTCGTGACAGGACCTGTTGGTCTGTCTGTCTATGCTTGTCAGCCGCTCTCCGTGCCTCCGAGGCACTCGGGTGTCAATGAAGTCCTCTGACGGGCTGTATGTTATCTAGTGGGTATAGGGTCCCCTTTGGGAGCAATTTGGCGAGTGGATGGTTGCTGGTAGTGCTAGAAGGTAGCCTTTCCGTCCCAGTCTGAGTAGAGCTAAGAGTTTAAGCAGCCATCTTAATCCACGGCCGGTCACGCCCCAAAGTAGACAATATTTTTCTGTATTTAACTCCTGTTGTACCATAATTTGCATATATAGAATGCCTGTAAATATAATATCATTGATCTCTTCAGCAATCTAGGTTTGCTCCTTTTCTCTCTTTGCTTTGCTCCCTATACACTTTCTTGTTACATTATTTTAACAGTTGATTAAAAAGGAACATCCTGTTTTATTAGAAATATTAATGAAGACAATCATTCTTATAACAATCCCCAGAAAGACAACGCCTTGCAAATGTTTCTAGTCCACTGCATTAACAGCCATTCAAAGAGTGACCAGTTACTAACAATTTTTCTTAAACCTTAAATGGGTTGTAAACCCTCGCTGTTTTTCACCTTAATGCATTATGCATTAAGGTGAAAAACCTTTTCGACTACAGCAGCCCCCCAGACCCCCCATTTTACTTAACTGACCCCAATCGTTCCCGCACTGGTGACTAGCCTAGCAGCTCCAGCCACAGGCTCCGGTCCTCATTGGCTAGATTGATAGCAGTGGAAGCATTGGCTCCTGCTGCTGTCAATCAAGTCCAGTGATGCCGGGGGCGAGGCCGAGTCCTGCTGTCTGTGTCGATGGACGCAACAACAGGACTCGGGAGCATGCCTGCATGGGTGCCCCCAGGGAAAGCGCTTCCCTGAGGGGACAGTCGAAGAAGAGGAGGACCCAGGAGCGCCGCTGAGGGACCCCATTAGAGGAGGATCGTGGCCACTCTGTGCAAAACCACTGCATAGAGGAGGTTAGTATAACATGTTTGTTGTAAAAAAAAAAGGAACCTTTAGTATCACTTTAATTTTGAGCAAATATCCTTCACTGAGTAATATTAATCAAGAATAATGTACAACAGTCTTGACCAATCAATACACATACAGTACCTTGTTTCTATTGACTAAAATGTTGTCAATAGTTAATCTGTTTTGTAAATGTACCTTATAATTTGAGTTATATCATAATTAAGTTCAATAGATGTATACATTTTTTAATTATCAAGTTTTTCAAACAAAGTTTGACAGATAATGTCAATGATAGCATGGATTACACTAGGGATGTCCAACCCTTTGACCTTGTGTTAGGGTAGTAAATACTGCGCAAATCAAAAAGTGAAGGAAGTATGAATGAAGTATGAATCAAAAAGAGTGGGAAATTAAGCCGCCAGCACAATAGAAAAAATTGCAACAGGTGATATGATAATCTGTGCAGCGCTAAAAACTCCCACAAATTGTGAACAAATGCAATCAATATAAAATGCAATGACAGTACAAATATGCAATGGGTGATAAACTCCCACTGTAAACAAACTGTGAAAAAATGCAATCCTTATAAAGTGCAATAACAGTACAAATGTGCAATGAGCAATATTATATTAAAGTTCAATAAAAAGGGTCCCTGAGGGAAATTTCATATAAGGTCCATTGTTATCCCACAAAATATCACCAAGTGCAAGGAAGAGGGAGAAACCACCACCAGCTATTACAGAGGCTTACCGAATAGAGTGGACATAGACAGACATATGTCCACTGGGTCAAAGTAGGCAAAGGATATAATATCCAATACTGTTCAGCATTCACCCATAGTGTAATCCATCACCGGACAAATTGGACTCTTACCGGCTCACATGGGCACAGACTGGCGTATACCAGCTGGGTCTATACACACAGAAGGTGTAACACACAGATTTGCCTTTCAGCCTCAAGAGATCCGGTTAGATGTTTATGTTCAATGAGCTTCCAATACTCCAGTACAACCCAAAAAGGAAGAAAAGAATGCTCCACATAGTTTAAAAACGTACCACGTATATTATTATTGAAAAAAGAGAGCAACTCACATTTCCAGTAGTAAAAAAGCGCTTATGAATACAACATGTAGTAGCAACGACATCAGAGCGGCACGACCCTTTTGACCTTTTGACATTAGAAGAAGAGGAATTGTCTTGGGTCATACATAAAATACACTAACAATAAAGATAGCTGATAAGCAGAAAAAGTCAGGCAAATCACAAGGTAACAATCACTGATATAGATAATGTATCTGAGTAATAAAACTTCATTTTTTTAAAATATTTTTTATCATAAAAGTAAAAGAGGGCAACATAAAACTAGTGCGATATTTGACACTGTTTTTGATAAATGAACGCATCAATATCTGGTTTGATGGATGTAGTAGCAATTCTCAATGAATTCTCAAGGTGCTCATCAGATATTTTGGTTTTAATTTGCCCCTTTGTGCACTTCATCATTGAAAATAGTTGATCACAAATATATGTAGCGCATACCCCCCGTAGGACCGGCTGAATTTGATGATATAATTTACTACTCTGACAGTACAACCCTTGCACGCTCGTATCTCCAGTTGTCTAGGGGTATATTGAAAGAAGTTGAGCACCAATCACTTTTCTGATGCTTGAACAGGATAACGTTTATTCTTCACACAAGAACAAGGAGAGAGGGGTAGGGAACTCAGGACACCCTTTCAGCGACAGTCAAAAATATGAATAGGCAGGCAGACTCTCAGGCAAAAATACATCCCCAAAAATGAATGTTACACTTGCGGATCTGTAGAATTCCCTCTTAGTTCTCTAAGCTTCAGTGGATCCCAATTTAGCAACAACAGAATGTACTCACAAACATTTAGAACTCTCTCACAGTTCTTTGGGCTTGGGTGGATTCTGACTTAGAAATGAACAGAGTACACTCACGGGTCCATGGAACTCTCACACAGTCCCCTTTCTAAAGCAGATCCTGGGCAGGCGCACCGCAACACTTTACATCTTCTGGACAGGCATGGGTCTCCTGGCAGCCAGGACCCCTGGATAGGCCTAAGGACTCAGGCCTAGCAGCCATGAGGTTTCTGTAATGTAGGCTCCTCCCAGCGAACTGGGAGAGCGACTGGGGCCTACCCCAGCGGAGCTGGGCTTGACTCTCCCCAGACGAGCTGGGCTGGATTCTCTCTCTCCCCGATCACATGACTTCCTCCCCATATATGGTCTCCTCCCACTTACCCACAATGCACTTGCACCGAGTGGATTTGCTGGGAAAATAATGAGATCACTCCAGAATGTTCTGAAATATTATGACTTATCACACTCATATCTTAGGCAGCAGTGCCACCTACTGACATGGTGGAGAAATACATTGGAGAAAGTCTAGTGGTCTGAATACAAATCACAGCAAGACCAGTAGTATCTTGCAAATATATTTTGCCTAACAAATTTAGTACCCCGCTACACTCACCCCCCTCCAAAATAGACTCCGTCCCCAGAGTCTGCGGTGGAAAAAGAAAAATGTCTGCGGGGTGTCCTGGCTAAATTTGGCCAGGGATGGGAACAGGGAAGGATAACTTTTGGTACAAATACAGGTGGCATTTTCACCGAAATAAAAAAGTACAAAATATCAAAACATGTCACCATTACTTGCAGTTTATACCTATCTATCTACCTAATAGAAAACTGTTACAATCAAAAATATACACCATTGTCTCTCCTTATCCAAGGAGGACTTAAACCTGAGTAGGCACTTCTGTACAACTTGAGATGAGGTTGGCCTCACCTTAGCCAAGGAGGGCATGCAGATGCAGGAACATCTGTAAAAGAACAAAAGAAGAGAAAAACACACACAAAATATCCTATCACTGAATTATTGCAAAATGTGGAAAAATGGTGGTCTCTCCTTAGCCAAGGAGGACTTGAAGGTCTCAGGAGCCCCTGAAAGACAAAAAGAGAACATACATCCTACCAGAATCCTAATATTCTATCACAGTCTACACTATCACTTACTAGCATACAAAATCTAACTACTTAACAGTATGAACAATGCATTATCCCCTGGAGGATAATATTTTGTTCCAAAATGCTATATACACTAAATACTACGAAGGCAGTTCCACTTACTCAATTATCTATACCTAATCTATACAAAAAAAAGAGTACTTGAATTGTTGCAGTCCATATAGTTAAGTAATCCGGCTAGGGTGAGAACTAGGCACTCAGTACTTCCTTGCCTGACTATCTAGCTAGGCTTTACACATTGTCCCCGTATCCTTAAAGGTCAATGGGCAACTTCTCCAAGCAAAGTATCCAAAAAGATTGGAAAAGATGGCATCCTGTCTATGTAACTCCAAAGTCCAGCAATGCAAACTATACACAAGTCAGAAGTGCAAAGACATGCTGAAGGCACCAAACAACAGCATATCTCTGACGTGTCCCAATATGACTTATTTTCTTTTTGTAACATGTCAGCTGTAGGGCACTTTAGGCTGCTGCTGGCCCAGGACTGGTGAGAAAGACCACTGTCTGTTTACCTGTGTATTTTCTTTTGGTTGCGACCCAGCAGAGCTTCAGAATGTCCAGCTACAGAGTACATCTTGTGAGGCACTGAGGCAAATACTGGTGGAGAAGAGAGTGAAGAGACCCAATAGAAGCTCCAGAATGTCCGTCACAGGCTCAAAACTTGATGCACGGCACTTTAGGCCACTAGTGGTGGAGAAAACATTGAAGAGACCCATAGTAGCTTCAGAATGTCCATTTGCAGTAACAGTTTGTGGCGACATACTAGTACAAGGCGCTTTAGGCATCTGCTGGTAAGGTCAATTAGAAACTGGACTACAATTCCCTGTATGCTCTGGAAGAAACCCAGCAGTGCTTCAGAGTGTGCATTGCAATAGCACTCCTTCTGGCAAATAGCATAGTAACATCACATAGTCACTTGAGAGATCATAATTTCAAACATGTAGCAGAGCTTCAGCTTACAGTAAATCCAATTCTTCAAACATCACAGCTTTAACAGAAAACAGGGCTGTGGCAAACAACAGAATTCCCAACAAGTACAGTACATGTATGCTTTTCGTTAACCGTTACTTTATCCAAACAGGTCCAACGATTCTCCACTGGCAGCAAAAAGAAACTTTCAGATCAAACAGTACATTTTACATCACCAATAATACCTTGGGTCTGGCAGTTGAATGGACTCCCCTGATGGTCCCATGGTAGTATTGAACCTCCTTTGATCACTTTGCTTAGGCCGTCGGATCACATCACTACACAATCAGAGAAGATGTGACGGCCATAATCCCAGGTTTGCAGGACATTACTGTATTTCTCCCTCATTCTAGGAGAAAGCTCCCGCAGATCACTTTCCACAGGGATATTCAAAAACTCTTTTATTGTGGTATCAATCCACTGAGGCCTTTTCACTTGTATGTCCTCCTCAATATCTTAAGGCACATACGGGTACAAATAGCCATATTCCTCCGCTATTCACTTCATCACAATTCTCTGCAGCTTCGACAACTTTGGCAACACCCTAGGGTCCCCGCAACCAGGCAGCACAGGCGTATTGGAAGCACAGGTTACTGGAATGCCTGCAATAGTGGAGGGTCTTGGGGCCCTATCTGACATGGCATATACCGCATTCCTGACAGTCTTTACATAATAGGCCAACCGCTCTTCTTCACTTGAAACTAGAGAGCCGGGTTCAGGTGAGGCATGAGGCTCAAGGGTATCACAGTCCACTAATAGCATGGGGACTTCCTCATCCACAGGATTAAACAAACATTCCAAATCACTATCCGCTAGCTTGCCCCATGACATGGTATCAGAGAACAGTTCAGAAATGCTATCACTCAATATGTCAGAGTCCGTTTCAGTGGAGTACTCTTCAGCAGGGAGCAGATTAGGCCTAGGCTTTACATCAGTAACTTCTACAAGCTCAGCCCCCTCGGTAGTGACAGGTTTTACAGTCCCCACAGGAATATCAGAAACAGGTTTACCGGACTCAGGTGACTTTCCAGCAGCTTCCATGAATAGGCATAGCAAGCGCCCTCGACCGCGACCGCGAGAAGGCATGGAGACTGGCACTGTAGTGAGCGATGCAGCAGAGGTAGTAGTAGCGGGGAGCGGTAGTGAATTTGTGGGAAGTGGTGGTAACGACTTGGAACTTTCGGTGGTAGCAGGAACTGACACTTCTGCCACATGAATAGTTGAAGCGGTGGTATTGTCAGAAGCATCTGACTTAGCACATGTAGATACAGCAGCTAAAGCGGTAGTGGAAGCAATAGTGGTGCTGCCCTCTGGTTCTGGAACAGCAATACAATTGGCCCAATCAACTTTGAGCTCCCACGGCGGCAGAGTTGGTGAGGCGACTTCTAGTAGGGTCTTGCCACAATTTGCACAGGCCATCCATGGCCGGATACTCTTCACAAGTCCCCCACAGTTGGGGCACAGTAGCCCAATGGACTCTTAGCCACTTGTGGAATAAAGCGCCAGACTACCACGTGTAGTGAAGCGCACGCCAGAGTCAATAACTGCATCCCTGAACCCGATCGGTCCAGATCCGACACCTGGCGCAAGGAGTTTCCATCCAACACTTGAAAAGTCAGGGTTTTCCATCTTTGCTTGCTCTGACTCTCAGCCCGTGTATTCAAAACAGTACAACCCTTGCACGCTCGTATCTCCAGTTGTCTAGGGGTATATTGAAAGAAGTTGAACACCAATCACTTTTCTGATGCTTGAACAGGATAACGTTTATTCTTCACACAAGAACAAGGAGAGAGGGGTAGGGAACTCAGGACACCCTTTCAGCAACAATCAAAAATATGAATAGGCAGGCAGACTCTCAGGCAAAAATACAGTGAGACAGCATAACAGGCCGCAGCCTCTTCTGAACACTCTGACACGTGGCTGTCTCACTTAGCAACCCAAAAACAAACGTTACACTTGCGGATCTGTAGAACTCCTTCTTAGTTCTCTAAGCTTCAGTGGATCCCAATTTAGCAACAACAGAATATACTCACTAACATGTAGAACTCTCTCACAGTTCTTTGGGATTGGGTGGATCCTGACTTAGAAATGAACAGAGTACACTCACGGGTCCATGGAACTCTAACACAGTCCCCTTTCTGAAGCAGATCCTGGGCAGGCGCACCGCAACACTTTACATCTTCTGGACAGGCATGGGTCTCCTGGCAGCCGGGACCCCTGGATAGGCCGAAGGACTCAGGCCTAGCAGCCACGAGGTTTCTGTAACGCAGGCCCCTCCCAGCGAACTGGGAGAGCGACTGGGGCCTACCCCAGCGGAGCTGGGCTGGACTCTCCCCAGATGAGCTGAGTGGATTCTCTCTCTCCCCGATCAAATGACTTCCTCCCCATATATGGTCTCCTCCCACTTACCCAAAATGCAGTTGCACCGAGTGGATTTCCTGGGAAAATAATGAGATCACTCCAGAATGTTCTGGAATATCATGACTTATCACACTCATATCTTAGGCAGCAGGGCCACCTACTGACATGGTGGAGAAGTACATTGGAGAAAGTCTAGTGGTCTGAATACAAATCACAGCAAGACAGTAGTGTCTTGCAAATGATATTTTGCCTAACAGCCTAACAAATTTAGCACCCCACTACATATAGATGCATCCAAAAACTGATGACATGAATAAGGCATGATTATTAAGAGTGGGATATTTATATTTGGGAAGATAAAAATGATAAAAGTCCTGTAAAGAGACACTGTCAAATGTTTCTTCAGCTGCATGTGATCGCTAAATGTCAACGCATTTTTACAAAAATTCTGAAAAAATTATTTTATGTTGGGCCACATAGCCATCTTGGGCTACAGGTTGGACACCCCTGGTTTATATAAAAAGGCAGGGCATTGATAGAAACACTACTTCTGCCTGCATGAAGGGTTTTTTATGAACCTGGTTATGTATGACTCATTTGGACTTATGGTGGCAGCTGCAATAGAGGCATGGATCCATAGCCCTTTGGGGTATCCAAGCATAGACTCCTTGTCAGCATACCAAATATCACCCTTCTTGACCATCATGTGACTAGAACTATCACATGATTAAGCATGAATTGATCCCATGGGTCTTTACTGCTCACACATGTTTAGATACCCTGACTAACATCTCTTCAGGCTGTCAGATTTTCTATCTCCCGCAGTTTCTAGCTGTAAGACTCGTCACAGTTAGCTTTACCTCTAATGAAGTGTTTTATAGACCATGACACTTTTACTGCACTATAAACCGTGTTTTTTAACCTTGTTCAGTAACATTAGAACAGATTGTGTGTGTATCATAAATTTCAACAACTGATTGGGATCTTCTACTTTAGACAATTTAACATCAATCATTGATTAATGGGGGTCAATTAAGGTAAGAGGGAATGCAATAAAAGATTTGCTTTGCTCTGATAACATGGGTATATGAGTACAAGCCTGATGATCAAGGGCTTAGCTGTTCAGCAGCTTCTACATGCTTCATCATTAATCTGCAAAAACATTTTATGTGATATAGCTACAATACCAACAAGTTCTTAGAAAAGAAAGGTAATGCAGATCCATCATGGAAAATGCAGATTTGTCTGGCTGTGATTTGAGACTTTAACTCAGTGGAGTTTGAGGTTTTCATTAAAGTGAACAGCCTCAGATGGTACACAGAGATTAAACAAATCTCCCTACATACATTTTACATGTATATCTGCAGTCTTACCCTTTCTACATTCTTTAGAAAGTGCACATTAAGCAGTGGGAAGGAAGTATGGACATACACTGTGTGAGCTGATTGGAGGAAAGGCACACACCCCCCTCCACATAGGCAGAGGAACAAAGAACCTTGCAGAGCTGTGCTGTGACTAGACAAGCTCTCTGCTTATCTCCCTCTAATCACCCTCCCTTTTCAGCTGCTTTTATCTCCTGTGTCGGAGAGCTTGTGAGAAGTTATCATGCTGATAACAGAGGAACGGAGTATAAGAAAGACACGGGACTTAGGGCTTTGGAGAGAGATACGTAAACACTACAGATATATGTGCCCAGGTCAGATTTCATGAATTGCATTTACATCCACTTTAATGGGTCTAGCCTATAACCCAGTTACTTGGCTGTAGAGTATAAAGCCTGGTACACGCTATTCGTTTTTTTTTCTTTCAACCCAGTGGGCTGAACCAAAAAAGAAACTGAAGAGCTTGGGAGGAGCCGCTGTACTAACTATGCAATGTTAATACAGCAATCTACCCCACTGAGCTATTGTGTTTTGACAGGTGGACTGCCCCCTGACAGAACACACGGGTCAGGTCTCTCAGGCTTTTTTGATCATGCCCCCGAATGGCTGGATTCTGTCATTCTTGATGAGCTAATGGCAAGAGATTTGGGCACCCATGGCAGGAGATTTGGGCACCCATGGCAGGAGATCAGTCCTCCATGTTCCTTATTAATTTAATTGCATTTCTCTGCACTCTTTTCAGTTCCGTAATATCCTTTGGGTGAATTGGTGCTTAAAGCTACACTACATATTCAAGTTGCTTTAGGCTCTCTTTGTTTAATGAACAATAGATGCATGTGGGAAGATTTTCATGAAACAGCAAACATTGTTACTTTGTGCACAGTGTCCTCATCCACCCCTTGCTAAAATCCTTTGGATGAAATGGAGGAGGAGCTTTAGCACACATCAACAGGACACCTGGGGTTGGGTGACAGATGCGCACCGCAGGGATACGAATCGCGCTGCAGAAGTGAAAAGCGCACGCTAAGGTTGTGGACCTATAGCTGACTGCTGCTAATGAGCTCCAGCTGGTATGGGAAGACGGGCCCCTGGAGCACTGAAACACGGGGAGCTAGTGCAACGGTTTCTCCAGGGAGCAGAGTCTAAGAGCCAGTAGGTATTCGCCAGAGCCTCTGGTGGTGAGGATGGATTTGGCTGTATTGGATCCAGGTCATGGCCCCTGTCCCCTAGCCCACGCTCGCCTGGCTACAGGTGGTAGAGAGAAAGCAGTAGCACAGGACCAGCAAGGATAGTAAGCAGTCTCGCCAAAGGTCAGGGCCACAAGCAGACAGGGACAGACGGAAGAGCATGCCAAGGTCGGGGTATCAAGCAGACAGGAGAAACAGAGAATAAACCGAAAGTTGGGGTATGAAGCAGGCAGGGATAGTCGGAACAAGCCAAAAGTCGGTAAATGGAAATGAATTCAGAGCTAGAGTTGAGCGGACACCTGGATTTTCGGGTTCGGCGAGTTATGCCTTAGAGTGCCATCTCTAAGGCATAAAGGGTAAGCTCAGACCCATCAGTCAGTACGTGTAAGCGTGTGCACACATACTGTTCCACCATGTTGCTGAAATGCTGCCTCCTGCTAAGACGTTGCCTATCAGCTGGTGGTGCTGTTTGTTGTGGCGGGCTGCTGACAAAGCTTTTCCACATTTCGGCCATGCTAACCCTGCCTTCTGAGGTGCTGGCGGTGCCACAGCTGCGTTGGCGACCTCTTCCTCCTCCTCTGCCTTCGCCTTGGGCTTCCACTGAGCCCCTGGCGTCATTTGGGAATGCCCTCAGCAGCGCGTCTACCGGCGTGAGCTAGTAGTCTCGCATCTCCTGATCACGCTCCAGTGAGGGAATTAAGGACGGCACGTTGTCCTTGTAAGGGGGATCCAGCAGGATGGCCACCCAGTAATCAGCACAAGTTACAATGTGGGCAACTCCGCTGTCGTTGCGCAGGCACTGCAGGATGTAGTCGCTCATGCATGCCAGGCTGCCCAGAGGCAAAGACAAGCTGTCCTCTGTAGGAGGTGTATCATCTGTGTCCTCCGTATCCCCCCAGCCACGCTCCAGTGATGCCCACAAGCTGCGTTGGGTGCCACCCTGCTGTGAACACGGTTCTTCCTCCTCCTCCTCATCATCCTCGTCCTCCTCATCCTCCAGAACTGTGCCCTGGCTTGAAAATGTTTTACCTGGCCTATGCTGGTGCAGGAACCCACCCTCCGAGCCACTTGTGAATGACTGGCCTGATAACCGTGGAAATGACCCCTCTTCCTCCTCCTCTTCCTCCTGTGCCACATCCTCTTCCATCATCGCCCAAAGTGTTTTTTCAAGGAGACATAGAAGTGGGATAGTAACGCTGAGAACAGCGTCATCGGCACTGGCCATGTTGGGGGAGTACTCGAAACACCGCAATATGGTACACAGGTCTCGCATAGAGGCCCACTCGTTGGTGGTGAAGTGGTGCTGTTCCGCAGAGCGACTGACCCGTGCGTGCTGCAGCTGAAACTCCACTATTGCCTGCTGCTGCTCGCACAGTCTCTCCAGCATGTGCAAGGTGGAGTTCCACTTTGTAAGCACGTCGCATAGGAGGTGGTGAGCGGGAAGGCCAAAGTTCCACAGCAGTGCAGACAGCCGAGCAGCAGCAGGGTGAGAACCCCGAAAGCGCGCACAGACGGCCCGCACTTTCTGCAGCAGCTCTGACATATCCGGGTAGTTTTTTAGAAATCTCTGCACCACCAAATTCAGCACAATGGCCAGGCAAGGGATGTGCGTCAAACCGGCTAGGCCCAGAGCTGCTACGAGATTTCGCCCATTATCGCACACCACCAGGCCGGGCTTGAGGCTCAGTGGCAACAACCACTCATCGGTCTGTTGTTCAATGCCCGTCCACAGCTCCTGCGCAGTGTGGGGTTTATCCCCCAAACATTTCAGCTTTTAAACAGCATGCTGTCGTTTCCCCCTGGATGTGCTGAAGTTGGTGGTGAAGGTGTTGCGCTGAGCGGATGAGTGGGTGGTAGAGGAGGAGGAAGCGGAGTAGGAGGCAACAGGAGGCAAAGAGATATGCCCTGCAATCCTCGGTGGTGGAGGGACATGCGCCAAACTGCTATCCACCTCAGGACCACCCGCCACTACATTTGTCCAGTGTGCAGTTAACGAGATATAGTGTCCCTGCCCGTGCTTACTGGTCCACGTATCAGTTGTTCTGTGGACCTTGCCACAGATGGCGTTGCGCAGTGCACACTTGATCTTGTCCCCGACTTGCTTGTGCAGGGAAGGGATGGCTCCCCTGGAAAAGTAGTGGCGGCTGGAAACCACGTACTGTGGGACAGTCACCGCCATCAGGTTTTTAAAACTGTCCGTGTCCACCAGACGGAATGACAGCATTTCAAAAGCCAGGAATTTTGAAATGCTAACATTCAGGGTCAGGGATCGCGAGTGGGTAGGGGGTACTTCCTCGTTCTCTCCAGTGTTTGGGAAAGTGACAGCTGTAAGCTTCCATGGGACTGTGGGGAAATGCTTGGGGACGGTGGCGGACATGGTGGCGTTGCTGTCACATCGTCTGTTTGCTGGGTGGCAGGTGACACTGGCACTGTAGAGGTGGAGGAAGAGGCCGAGGCAGCAGCAGAAGAGGAAGCTGGAGGAGCCAGAGACCTTTCTTGGATTTTGAGGTGCTTATTCCACTGCAGCAAGTGCTTTGCATGTAGATGCAGGTTGTGCTCAGGTTTAGAACATTTATGCCTCGCTTCAGGCTCTGATTGCACAGCGTGCAAACCACTAGTGTCTTGTCGTCAGCACATTGTCTGAAGAACTGCCACGCCAGGGAACTCCTTTGAGCTGCCTTTGGTGTGCTAGGTCCCTGGGTGCAGGCGTACTGTCTAGGGGACGGTTACTCCGCTTTTGCAACCTGCTTCCTCTTTTACTGTGCTGGTGCCTCTGTGCGACCACCACCTCTTCCTCCAAACTGCACACGTCACTCGCATGACCTTCATTACATGTGGGGTCTAGGACCTCATCATCCTCCACATCATCTTCCACCCACTCTTCACCACTGCCCTCCTTGTCAGTCCGCACACTGTAGAAAGCTGCAGCAGTTGGCACCTCTGTTTCATCATCATCAGAGACGTGCTGCGGTGGTGTTTCCATGTCCTCATCCTGAAACAGAAGTGGTTGGGCATCGGTGCACTCAGTATCTTCCACTTCTGGGGCAGGGCTATGTGGATGGCCCATGGAAAGCACACCAGCAGAGTCATCAAAAAGCATAAGAGACTGCTGCATGATTTGGGGCTCAGACTGCTTGGCTGATTTACAAGGGGCTACGGTGAAAGAAGGATGGCCATGGGGTTCAGGTGCCAACCGGGTGGGAGACAATGTGAAGGAACTGGAGGCATTGTCAGCCACAAAATCTACTATCGCCTGTACTTGTTCTGGCCTCACCATTCGTTGAGCGGCATTCGGGCCTACCATATAACGTTGAAGGTGCTGTCGGCTACTCGCACCTGAGGAAGGTGTTTCACTTGTGCGTGTAGCTGACACAGATCGACTATGTCCTCTCCTTGCAACAGGAGCTTCACCAACACCACCAACACCAGCAGCATCACGATCAGGTCCCTTATTGGACGCTCTCCTCATTCTGGACGCAAATGTACTATTTAGCACAAATTTATATTATTTTTTAAACCGGCAACGTAGACACACTTTTTAATTTTGTGCAAGAAATGCACAGCAAGGTGCAAATGTACTATGTAGCACTATTTATTTATTTTTTTTTTAAACCAGCAATGTAGACACACTTTTTAATTTTGTGCAAGAAATGCACAGCAAGGTGCAAATGTACTATGTAGCACTATTTATTATTCTTTTTTTTTAAAATTATTTATCACGATGTATCATGTAAACGTGGAACGACACGTAAAGAACGTGTTTTAATT
>BLSH010115852.1:751395-766329 GCA_018402905.1 Glandirana rugosa
ACCTGCAGGGGGCGCGCTAAGGGTTAACTATGTTCCCTGGGCGTGTTCTAACTGTCTTGGGGACTGCCTATCTGGGGAAAGGAAGTTATCACAGCCTTCATGTACGAGAAGGCTGTGATCACTTCCCTTCCCCCTCACACAGAGCGGAGGTCCGTGTTTACATACACGGACCCCGCTCATTCGCTCCGGGGGGGCCATCGCGGGTAGCCGGCGGCAATCGAAGCCGCCGCACCCGCTCCCTGGACCCCCCCGGACACAGTGAGCGCGCGGGCGCGCCTCCGGCGGCGCGCGCGCGCTCACAGTGCGCGTTATCGCAGCCGCCGTCGTATGACGGCGTTTTGCGATAACGAACCACTTTGTCGCCGTCAGATGCCGATCGGCGGTCGGCAAGTGGTTAAAGCTCTCTGAGCGCTAGTCAAAGCGCCTGTCACTAAAGTCTTGTTTACACTTGCTTTGGCTTCAACGCACATTAAAGCCCCTACTGCTTCAACAAGCTTTTATGATGTGCTTTTGAGGCTTTGGTGGTGATTCAATGAGGCATGGGAGTAAACCAGCGGGTATAAGGTCTCTGGCAAAATGGCACCAATCAGAGTTCCAGGTGACACTATTACAGTGAAATGCATAGAGGTTGGATCGCTGTCTGAACATCCGTGGACAGCAAGAGACGTCACATCCATCTTGTACTGGAATGCACGTCGTGGTTGGGTAAGAGCAACAGCAGTGCACACTGAACAACTTGACAGATTGTTGGTTATTTTTCATATCTAGATATGCCGATCGAGCTGGTGCTGATCTGGGCGCTTTTACATGTAAACGCATGAACTGTGGGATGAAATTTGAAAGGGAATTTCAATAAAACTGTGTTGCACGGTTACTCTGTCATTTTCCTTTTTGGGGTTTGATGCTCATCTATCTGTGGGAGAATTCGCAATTGGAGTAGGACATGATGATTGTATAAGGAAGGAATGAAGTTGACTTTGGGCCTTGTAGGCCAAAGAAATTAAAAAGGCTTGACTGGTCCTGGTGGCTTTAGGGCTCTGGTGCATTCATAGCACCACTGGCGGTGGAGCACTGTTTGTGTACTATTTAGGATCACTCATGTAGTGCCCTCTACTTTAGGTAGGTGAGAACTGGAGATTTTTGTGCTAGAGTAAGCAAATTTACCTGATTGTTTTCATTCAGGGCATGGGAGTGGTCTAGGGAGTGGCTGGTGACTGTAGGTAGTGACACTCTATGATTGACCCCTCCTTGCAGAAAGTTCTGGAAAGGGGGAGTGGGGCAGAAAAACTGGTTGTTATTTGGGAAGCCCTGACCAATCCCCGACCTGGATTGGCAGGGGGCAGGCCTTCTCAAATAGCCTGGGACAGCCCAATGTGGGAAGAGAGTTCAGGTGGAAGCTGGAGAATGGAGGTTTAGTGCTGAGGCTGTCGGTGGGCCTTGAGGGAGTCCCCAGTCTCGAGGGGGTGACCTCTGCCTGGGATCGGGTGAATCCAGGAGGACTGAGATCTTGTCGGAGAGGCAGAAAGTGGAGCAGGAGGAGAATACTACATCAGGGTCTCCAGGAGGAGCTTTCCGTATGTCGGTGAGTGACACAGCCCAGGGAAGTGGAGATGCACTCTGCAGCAGATTGGGAGAGAGACCGGTTGAGATTGCCAGACTGCATTGGTTGCGATCTCCCTGTCTATGCTCCCAGCTTATTAGTGAGTGTCACGACTGCCTCTCCAGGGACTTGATGCTTCCACGTGTACAACCTGGACATATACATCATCCAGATAGTGTGTTGGACAGAGTGATGTTCCTATTAAAGAATATGCTTGCAGAGGCTATCTGCCCACTCTTTTGACTCACCTAGAGATAGGGAGTCAAATATATCCAGTAAGAGATCCTGGATCTGAATTTTGATGGTGTCACCGCAACTTTCCCTTTGTTTCCATTCCCAAATCACCTGGTGAAGGATTTCCAGTTCATTGGTGGAGCTTGATCTGATCTATACAACCTTCTCTTATGAAGGGGATATTTTGCACATATTCCTTTTTCTTTTTTGCACTCAATATTTTTGGACTTTATTGGTTATTTTTGTAGTGTTGAACCACATAAGTGAATGTTATTTGCACTTTATTGCACTGCACTTTATATGAGTATATAATTCATATAATTTAACCTTAATTAGCGCAACCTGTTTTTTAATTATTTGAATTTATTTGGGCGATATCCCTAATTAGGTTGCAACTATTGCTCACATTGATTGTTCAATATACACCACAAGCAATTTTCACAAAGATAATCTAGCGCGGTATTTACTTATATAATTTTAATTATTATGTAACTATATTTCCTGGCTAGATGCAAGGGAGGAGCGTGATTGAGGGCAGTGTGAGCAGGTGATCCACAACTTTCAGCCACCCCTAAGGGGGAAATTGGCTACACTCACATAGGAGCACAGTGGATGGGATGAAGTGTATCAAGGGTTCAAACAATGGACTTTATTGCTGAATATAAAGGACTTGTATTTTGTTTTCTGTTTTGTTTTTTTTTTTCTTTCATTTCTTTCACAAATTTGATATTGATCTAGTATTCAGATTTTGTGTTATAGGTTTTTTCACCCTACAAGATGAAATTTTATGTTTTTTTGAGGATATTAATCAATGTCATAATGTTGAATATATAAGTTTTCCTAAACACAGATCCCGAGGTCACATTAAGGGGATTAGCGTCTACTTTATCTGTTTAGTTTTGATTAGTGTGTTTCACACTTAAAGGGACAGCTGTCACATCAATTTTATTTTCCACAACCCAATTATCAGGTTGGTGGGATTTATAAAGTTTGGAAAAATCAATAATGAGTGTCTGCAGACAACATTAAAGCATGGTGGAGGTTCCTTGCAATTGTGGGGCTGCATTTCTGCAAATGGAGTTGGAGATTTGGTCAGGATCAGTAGTGTTCTCAAAGCTGAGAAATACTGGTAGACACTTATCTATCATGCCATACCATCAAGGAGGCCTGTGATTGGTCCCATATTTATTTTGAAGCAGGACAGCAACCAAAAAGTTAAGCCCAATGTTATTAAGAACTATTTTCAATGTAAAGAAGAACCAAGGAGTCCTGGAAGTAATGGTTTGGCTCCTACAGAATCCTGATCTCAACATCATTGAGTCTGTGTATGATTACATAAAGAAAGAGAAGGATCTGAGGCAGCCTACATCCACAGAAGATCTGTGCTTAGTTCTCTAAGATGTTTGGAACAACTTACCTGCCGAGTTCCTTCAAAAACTGGTTGCAACTGTACATAGAAGAATTGAAGATTTGATGCTGCTTTGAAGGCGAAGGGTGGTCACAACCAATATTAATTTGATTTGGATTTCTCTTCTGTTCATCTACTTTTCATTTTGTTCACTAATAAAAATAAACTATTAACACTTCTATTTCTGAAAGCATTCTTAAATGATAAGTTCACTTTTGGGAACATATTACATGGTCCACCCTATTTTAGGGTGGAACATGTAACGTATTCTCAGTGCTGCAGCTGCCGCCTCCCCTCCCTGAGGCAGCAGTATAGGGAGAAGTTCCCCATACTAGCTGTCACTGTTTTAAAACAGGGCAGCTGTGCGGGGCCTCGATCACATGGCCGCGTCATTCATCCAAACATCTCTGTGTGTCTAAATGAAGTACAAGCCCGGGATGTACGGGGCAAGCAGATACACTCAGGGCTGATCCTGGGCGGGTGCCCAGGGTGCAGGCAGAGGGGGAGGGCGCCGAAGTTCAGGTGCCGAGAACCCCTCTCATTCGCTTGCACTCCCCAAATGCTAGGAGCGGCAAGCAGGTCAGAGGAGGTGAAATTGTGCTGCCCCCCCCCCCCCCGCTCAAGCCGTCACTGTCAGAAAAGGGCTCTCTGTTTCTTGCCCATTGCCCCTCCTTCCCCCTCCTTCTGTCAGCAGTGGGGAGAGCGGCCATGTCTCTGTGTGAAGAGAGCAGCTGCCCATTGCAATCCTAAGTGGGAAACTGCAGCCCCCAGCATGCGCAGCTGAAGGGGAGGGAAAGAGAGCCAGGCTATGGGTAACAAGTGACACGCTGCATCTGGCAGCAGGCGACGTGGCAAGTGACACTCTGCATCTGGCAGCAAGCGACGTGGCAAGTGACACTCTGCATCTAGCAGCAGGTGAAGGTCGCAAGTGGTGGAGGCAAGTGACACTCTGCATCTGGTGGCAGGCAACGGTGGCAAGTAGCACCCTGCATCTGGTGGCAAGTGACGCACTGCGTCTGGTAGCAGGCAATGGTAGCAAGTAACACGCTGCATCTGGTAGCAGGTGACGGTGGCAAGAGACACTCTGCATCTGGTGGCAGACAACGGTGGCAAGTAATGGTGGCAAGTGACACTCTGCATCTGGCGACAGTGGCAAGTGACACTCTGCATCTGTCAGCAGGCAACGGGGCAAGTAGCACCCTGCATCTGGTGGCAAGTGACACACTGCGTCTGGTAGCAGGCAATGGTAGCAAGTAACACGCTGCATCTGGTAGCAGGTGACGGTGGCAAGAGACACTCTGCATCTGGTAGCAGGCGACGGTGGCAAGTGACATGCTGCCTCTGGTGGCAATTGACAGTAGCAAGTGACAGTCTGCATCTGGTAGCAGGCAATGGTGGCAAGTGATACTCTGCATCTGGTGGCAAGTGACACTCTGCATCTGGTGGCAAGTGACACGCTGCATCTGGTGGCAAGTGACACACTGCATCTGGTGGCAAGTGACATGCTGCATCTGGTGGCAAGTAACGCGCTGCATCTGGTGGCAGGCGATGATGGCAACCGACAAGCTGCATCTGGTGGCTGGTGGAGTTAGTAAGATGACCACGCCCATGTGGGGGCGCCAGAAATATGTCTGCACCCAAGCGTCTGTGACCCTATGATCGGCCCTGGATACACTGACAGTGTGCAGGAGACCTGCATGGCATCAGTGATCTGCTGATTGCTGGTGCAATGCTTTATAGGCTCCTGCAACAAAACATAATAAATGCACATTTTTTTACTTGCATAAAAATGTGCATTCATTTTTTTTTTTTTTAAGTGATCTTTCATTTACAGCATTTTTTTACACCTGCCTAAGACTTTTGCACAGTACTGTACCCCGTACACATCAAGGCCTCTTTCAAAGTCAATAATGTAATGTATCAGGCTGCTTTTCTACATTGGAATTTACATGATATGCTTTATAAATAAAAAAAGTTTAAAAGTAAAAAATACAGTGGGTATAGAAAAGAATCACTGAAATGCTCCAGGAAAGCTCTTTCCATGCTAAGCTAATCAAATGGCTTTGTGTGCCAATGAGAAGGTGATTAGCTACACCTGATTGAGTTTTTTTTTTAGGAGGGGGTGATCCTTTTTCCAACTCAGTGATTCTGTTTTTGATTTTTTGTTGTTATATGTTTCACTTGGACGTTATACGTTGCAAAAACCATGTCTGTCGTCATTTCAGACTGCAAAGCAACAAAATATGATTATTTTAAAGGAGGGCGATTCTTCTCTATACCCACTGTATATATTTTTTGTGGCCAGATTCTATGGTTGATTTTCACAATAAGCAGAATAGACAAGATACTGATTAATGGAGTCACCTGTCAATGCAATGTTCAAAAATGAAGTGCAAATATCTCCTCATGCCCAACAGAACTTTAAATTAAACTAGTTATTTTTAATTTAATGCACATAAAAAACCTTGGTTCTCATTAAATCCATGTAAAAATAATATTAGCCCGGGTTCACACTACTGCGATCTCAGAGACTGCATGTGATTCGCACCCACACCGCAGGTGCTGATCACATGCGATCCCTGAGCAATTACGAGTTCAGCCATACAGTTGTATGGCTGAACTTGCATTAGATTTGCACCAAAAAAGATGCAGGAGCCTTCTTTCTCCCACACTAGAATCTGATCGCATTGGTGTTCTCACCCATCGCACTGGGATCTGTGAACAAATCTGGGGTTGTCATTAACTTTTTATTGACACCCGCTGTGGTTCGCAGAGGGCAGTTCAAACTGCCTGCCGGAGAGGTGCCATGCGGGAACCGGCTCTGGAATCACGCTGATTCCTGCATCGCACAAGTGTGAACCTGGGCTAAAAGTGAAATTATATACAGTATCTTACAATGTGTAGTATCTCACAAAACTGAGTACGCCCCGCACATTTTTGTAAATATTTTATTCTATCTTTTCATGTGACAACACTGAAGAAATGACACTTTGCTACAATGTAAAGTAGTGAGTGTACAGCTTGTATAATAGTGTAAATTTGCTGTCCCCTCAAAATAACTCAATGCACAGCCATTAATGTCTAAACTGCTGACGACAAAAGTGAGTACACCTCTAAGTGAAAATATCCAAATTGGGCCCAAAGTGTCAATATTTTGTGTAGCCACCATTATTTTCCAGCACTGCCTTAACCCTTTTGGACATGGAGTTCACCAGACTTCACAGGTTGCCACTGGAGTCCTCTTCCACTCCTCCATGACGACATCATGGAGCTGGTGGATGTTAGAGACCTTGCGTTCCTCCACCTTCCATTTGAGGATTCCCTACAGATGCTCAATAGGGTTTAGGTCTGCAGACATGCTTGGCCAGTCCATCACCTTTACCCTCAGATTCTTTAGCAAGGCAGTGGTTGTCTTGGAGGTGTATTTAGGGTCATTATCATGTTGGAATACTACCCTGTGGCACAGTCTCCGAAGGGATGGGATCATGCTCTGCTTCAGTATGTCACAGTACATTTTTTCATTCATGGTTCCCTCAATGAACTGTAGCTCCCCAGTGCCAGCAGGCCTCATGCAGCCCAGACCATGACACTCCCACCACCATGCTTGACTGTAGGCAAGACACACTTGTCTTTGTTCTCCTCACCTGGTTGCCGCCACACACGATTGACACCATCTGAACCAAATAGGAAACTTTTTGCGGGTTTTCTTGTGCACCATCTTTAGAAGAGGCTTCCTTCTGGGATGACAGCCATGCAGACCAATTTGATGCAGTGTGCGGCGTATGGTCTGAGCACTGACAGGCTGCCCCCCCATCCCTTCAACCACTGCAGCAAAGCTCTGGCAGCACTCATACGTCTATTTCCCAAAGACAACCTCTGGATATGACGCTGAGCACATGCACTCAACTTCTTTGGTCGACCATGGTGAGGCCTGTTCTGAGTGGAACCTGTCCTGTTAAACCGCTGTATGGTCTTGGCCACTGTGCTGCAGCTCAGTTTCAGGGTCTTGGCAATCTTCTTATAGCCTATGCCATCTTTATGTAGAGCAACAATTCTTTTTTTCATATCCTCAGAGAGTTCTTTGCCATGAGGTGCCATGTTGAACTTCCAGTGACCAGTATGAGAGAGTGAGAGCGATAACACCAAATTTAACACAGCTGCACCCCATTCACACCTGAGACCTTGTAACACTAATGAGTCACATGACCGGGAGGGCAAATGGCTAATTGGGCCCAATTTGAACATTTTCACTTAGGGGTGTACTCACTTTTGTTGCCAGCGTTTAGACATTAATGTGTGTTGAGTTATTTTGAGGGGACAACACATTTACACTGTTATACAAGCTGTACACTAACTAATTTACATTGTAGCAAAGTGTCATTTCTTCAGTGTTGTCACATGAAAAGATAGAATAAAATATTTACAAAAATGTGAGGGGTGTACTCACTTTTGTGAGATACAGTATGTAATAAACTACATGTGATCTCAGAGGATGATTATATATATATATATATTTATGTGTAGTGCCCCCATAGTGATAGGTGCATTTTGTAGTGAGTTTCTGCTAGGAGAGACAAAATTTAGTCATGCCTGACTGTAAGTGCAGGCCTGAATGTTTTGATCTGAGCTGGGGAGTGGCTCAAGGAGGAGCTGGAGACAGAAGGAAGGAACACCCCTTGGAGTTTCCTCCCCCTTAAGCAGAGAAGGTTCTGGAAAGGGGGACGGATGTGGAGGTGTCACTTCCTGATGTATGACCCCGACCAATGTACAGTCTGGATTGGCAGGGGGCTGGCCTCCTTAAATACAACAGTCTGCCAGCGGGGGGGGGGGTTGAGTGGAAGTGTGGAAGATGTAGCAGAGGTGCTGTGGAGGCCTCTACCCGGGAGGGAGCACCCAGTCTGAGGTGGAGTCACCTTGAGGCCTGGAGACTCGGGTGAAGCCAGGAGTGGAGGTGATTCCTGGAGCAGAACAAAGGAGTAGGAGAACAGCAGAGGTGCTACTGAAAACACTTTAACCGGTTCCATAACGGCTCACGTACATTTACTGCTGCAGTGTGGCTCTATTCCGCAAATCACTGTCTATAAACGGCGTCTCGCGCATGCCCGCCACACTCTGCAGGAGTATGCCCACGGCTCGGACAGACCCAGTGTCCGCCGGCAAGCCGTGATGACCTGGCAGAGAGAAAGAACGGGAACCACCGTGTTTACATCTGTCAGTGGGCATTTAAAAGATCTACTGATCCCTATCACTGGGATCAGTTAGATCTCTTATGCCCATGGTAGCCCGACCCCCTCACAGTTAGAACACACCTAGGGAACACAGTTAACCCCTTCACTGCCCCCTGCAGGTTAACCCTTTCACTGCCATTGATATTTATACAGTAATCAGTGGATATTTAAATTTTGGATTGCTGTATAAATGTCATTGGCCCCAAAAAAGTGTCATTAATGTCCGACATGTCCGCCCCAATATCAGAATCCTGATAAAAATCGCAGATCGCCTCCATTACCAGCAAAAAAAAAAAGAAATTGTAAAAACGCCAGAAATTAATTCTCATGGTTTGTAAACGCGGCAACTTTTGCACAAACCAATCAATAAACGCAGATTGTGATTTTTTTTTTACCAAAAATATGAGGAAGAATATAATTCGGCCAAAACTGATGAATACATTTTTTTATATATATTTTTTTTATTTGTATTTTAGCAAAAAGTAAGAAATATTTTTTTTTTCTAAATTGATGCTCTTTTTTTGTTTATAGCGGTGAACAGAAATGACTCAGAGGTGATCAAATACCATCAAAAGAAAGCTCTATTTGTGGGAAAAAAAGGACGCAATTTTTGTTTGGGTACAACGTTGCACGACCTCGCAATTGTCAGTTAAAGCAACGCAGTGCCGAATCGCAAAAAGTGTTCTGATCCTAACATGGGAAATCCTTCTGAGGCTGAAGTGGTTAAAGTATCCACTGGAGTCGGTAAGTGACAGACCCTGGGAGCTGGAAAAGAAAGGTTGTTGGGAGAGAAATAGTGGACAATCCGTGGAAGCCTTAGGAGCCAGTCAGGGGAAGGAATGTCACTCTGAAGAAAGCAGGTCGGTGGGACCTGGAAGAGGGATGGGCTGGGAGTTGTAGTCCATCAAAGGCCCGGCTAGCACCAACATACTAAGCTACACTTTGAGAAGTCCAAGACCCTGGCCTGTAAAGGATGGTCCGGAGGTCCTGCTGACAATTTGCAGGCCTCACCATGTGCTAGCTGCGGTGAAGAGAAAGGAGTTATGTGAGCCTGATAAACTTCCCTTCAGGTCAGGAACTAAGTGATGTGCTGGAGAGAAGTGAAGGAGCAATAGTCTGCAGAAGAGATGTGCTGGAGGAAGTAGAGTGTATATACGGTCGTGTATATAGGAGGTCCTGTGACCAATTCTTTGGGCATTCCATAGTAACCCTTTTCCCCATCCAAGTTAAATCCCCTAAATAAAACAAACAAAAACAAGAGTTGGCCTGTTCAGTGACTTCGGATAGGTGAGATATGGCAGGATTGAGGGCAGCTATAAGGTGAACCACAGCCACCAGCCACTCCCAAGGGAGCGCATGGCTACATATATAAGGCTGGGTTCCCACTATATGTGGCCACGGGGCACAGCAGGGGTCCGGTGCGTCTCCGTTCACCATTTCAGGTCCTAATTAGGTCAGAATTTTTGCCTGAATTCTGATCTGAAATGCAGCCAAAGACGCGCAGGATCCTTCCGCTGTGCACTCCGTGGCCACCCCGGAGATGTGTGAACTGGCTCTATTGAGTGCCGGTCACACTCTCCTGTCATGCGAATTGGATCCACATCCAATTCACATAAGTGTGAACCCAGCTTCAATGTGGAGCTCCCCTCAACACCCTATGTAAAGAATAGAAAAGAAGCAGAAAAAGCAGATCCTATAAATGCTTTAAACGTCTGAAGAAAATAAATACCTTCAAACTAGAAAAACAATATTCAAGTGACATGAAAAAAATAGTACAGTACGTATTCTGTAAAGCAGTCATTCATGATGTTTACTTGTTCTCATTGGGCAGGACCTCACACTGTGCCTTGTGATGGCTGTGATGTAATAAGGGCATTGTAAGGGGTAAAGAGACAAAGCACCTTGTTGGCAAAACAGCAAATTCATGTAAAACTAGAGATCCTGTTTGGCTAGAAAACTTCAATTTATACGGTTAGTTAAACTGTTTGTACTTCAATAAGAGCTCCAAGTATACTTGCCAGGCCATCTAATTACAATAAAATAACTCATCACTGATGGGCAAACAATTATACACAAAGGCCTTCTTCTTCCTTTTGATAATTAACATTTTTTCTTAGAACTAAGAATGCACAAAATAGTTTTTCGCTGTATTTTAGTCTAGTCCATTTTAAAATATTTTGTTATCCAAATTAATTGGCAGTTTAGTTCAAACAATCTCCATTTGTTGTTTCCCAAAGAACCTATAGAATGTATGAGCACAGAATAAACTTATAGTGGCTCTAACTGTGTTATGTAATAGTATCAGCCAAATGAACAGGCAAACAGTGATAAACAACTTAATGTTTACTGAATGAATGCAGTGTGGATTGGCAATACAGATAGAATGGTAGGAAGGTATGCAATAGGATGAACAAAAAAATCACAGCCAATTAAAGAGGTAGTAAACAGCATAAAAAAGAAAAAATAGGCACCGGGCAGTTTAAGTCATGATGTGCTAGTATGCATTGCATACTAGCACATTATGACAGACTTACCTGAAAACTAAGCCCTCTAGCAGCACGCTGTTCTCCCTGAAAGCACTTCTATTTCCACCTGGTTTTCATTTCGGGTTTGTGGGCTTCGGCGATATGAATGGTGCATGCGTGCGGGAGTCGTTGTTTATGGCTCTGAAGGAGCGCACACATATGCCCTTCCTTCAGAGCATATGTGCCGGTGACGTCACCGGCTGCATCTAAAGTAAATATCTCCTAATCTTGCACGTATTTACTGTACCTATAGGTAAGCCTTATTAAAGGCTCACTTATAGGTTAAATCATACAAGGGAGTTTACTCCTACGTTAAAGGCTAAGTTCCCCTTTTTTTCTAAATTCCCTTATGTACCACAATATTCATGTACTTCTTTTGCAAAAATATCAAAGTTTTCCATTAATTCTACAGATGCTTACCTCGCCCTCTTCAAGGATGTTTCAAAACACATATCCATTACTTCTGCCTTACTTCCTCTACAGACTATAGGCCATAACACAGGAAGGTGTTGACCAGCTGGCCTCATTAGCACACACCCTGCATCATCCACCTTCCTACCTACCCACCCATTTTTGGGTGCATGTTATTTAAAAGGAACAGGTGCATCCCAGCTACCACCTGCTTTGCAATGCCTGGTGAGCCCCAAGAACACAGCACTCAGCCAGGGAAGTCTCTGCAAACCTTCATGTAATCCATGCAAAAAAGAGAGAAAGGCTGGTGGCATGGAAGTTGGCTTAAACATTGTTTAATTATAGCATATGAACAACAGTGAAAACAGTTAATGTGTTTTGGCCATCAGGCCATTCTGCCATGATGAAGGCCTGATGGCCGAAACGCGTCGGCTGTTTTGACTGTTGTTCACATGCTATAATAAAACATTGTTTTACCCGACTTCCATGTAACCAGCCTTTCTCTCTTTTTTGAATGTTTTTTTTTAATGAAATGCAATCAATCAGTGATCACCCTTCGCAGTAAATACACAGGCAGAGATTTTTTTTTTCCTACCTTAACTTTAGTCTTGCATAGATCGTTTATTTGACATTTTGAAGTGTGCAGGAAATGGGAGATGAGACAACAGCCTATGTGGATAGAGCTGTAGTATTAAAACAGAAGGAGTGTGCCCTGGGTTCTATAAAGCTCAACATACACTATACAATCTGATTGTACAATCTCCTTTAAATCTACCATCAACTCTGTAGTACAAGGGCCTGTCTGATTGGATACAGAGTGAATGGATAGATAGGTGGGTACTCCTAATCCATAGTTCTGGTAAAACAAAAAATTGTACAGAGATTGTACAATCAGATTGCATATTATATGGCCATCTTTATACAAGTACATAGAAGGGAGTGGACAGAAACACTCAGTTGTCAAGCCCCGTTCATATCTCTGCATAGCGGGAACTCGCACAGATGTGAATGGAGCCTCACTGTTCTTGTGTTACCACACCAATTTTACTTTCAGGCCCCATTCACATCGAGCATAGTGGGAGCTCACGTTTTGTGGCTCGTTTTTCCTGTGACATGCATAGGGCAGCCTATTGATTTCAATGAGCTGCACTACATGTGGCTAATGGGACATTTTGCGTGTTGTGGGTTGCGTGTTTTTTACTATGCGTTTTGCCCCATTTGCCACTTGTTTTTTCACATAGTAAAATGTGTGTTTGCTTCTGTGTTTGGTGTGCCGTTAACAATTAATGGTACTAAAAAGGGCAACTAGTAATTTTAGGTGTAAAAATGTGGCCATACGCTATACAATTTGATTGTACAATCTCCTTTAGATTTACCAAATTTATATACTAGGAGGAAACACCTATCTAGCCAATCACTCTATATCCAATCACGGGCCCTTGCACTACAGAGTTGATGGTAGATCTAAAAGAGATTGAACAATCAGATTATATAGTGTATGGTGAACTTTACAGAACCCATGACACACTTCTCCTGTTTTCAATACTACAGTTCTTCTCCACATAGGTTTTTATCTCATCTCCTGCATACTTCAAAATGCCAAATGAACGATCTATGCAAGATTAAGGTTAACATGGGAAAAAAATTGATGCCTGTGTATTTAGTGAGAAGGGTGATCACTGATTGATTGCCTTTCATTTAAAAAACATGCACCTGGAAATGGCTGGGTAGGTAGGAGGGTGGATGATGCAGGGTGTGTGCTAATGAGGTCAGCTGGTCAACTCCTTCCTGTGTCACCTATAGCCTGTCCATGTTTTGAAACATCCATGAAGAGTGTGAGGTAAGTATCTGTAGAATTAATGGAAAGCTGTTTTATTTTTGCAAAAGAAGTACATGCATGCTATATTGGTACATAGGGAAGCTAGGATTAAAAAAAAAGGTGAACAAAGGTGAACTTAGCCTTTAAGCTACCTCAGTAAAAGTGATGCTTATGAATAGTTTCCACACTTGACCACTAGGTTGTAGCACAATACAGTATAATATGGTATCAGAAAAGTTCACATGCAAAACAAACAGTGTAGCACGAGGAAGAACAAGTACAGTCACTAGTGTTTCCATGGAAATGGGTAGTGGGTCACATGGATCCCCAGGCGGGGTCCACAAAGAAAAGGAAGAGTCTTTGATCTGGAGGTTCACCTGGGTCAAGGCAATGCCACCACACTAGAAAAGCAGTATTTCAGAGCCAATCAGCACAGTGTCCACAATGACTTGTGCTTACAATGAAGGTACATGCTGTTGCGCTCACACATTAGACACAACTTTGGAAAGTCCAGCGCTTGGTGACATCTCACATGCTGAGTCACTGCTTTCCCATCAGGCACAGTCACTCTGAGCACCAGAATGAAGGAAGTAGTGTGAAATTTATATCCTCTAGGTGTGTCCAGGGCATTGGGATCCAACTTTGCTAGGTCCAGCGTTTGGTGACATCTCATGTATTCGGTCACTGCTGTCCCATCATGCACAGTCCCTCTGAGCACCAGAAGGAAGGAGGTATTAGAATCTATATCCCCTGGGTGTGTCCAGGAGTGGTGGGAATTGTGGGAAAAGGTGTCTGCACCCACTGCTGAATTGGGTGGGTATAAGGGGTATCCACTACAATTGTAAGGTATGACCCTCATAGAAAGAAGTGCTTCTAATCTAACTTTTCTTTGATTTCTAATGGATTTTTCAAAGGTTTTATGACGAATACTCTGTGGATTAATAAAGACCCCCCCCCCCCCCCCGAGGTGTTAGGAGATACATACAGTATATCTAGCACTCAGCTTATTACCTTGAACAGTGAGGCGATAGCAGCTTAAAGTTTTACTAAATCCACAACAGTAAAATCCGTCTGTATATGCAATAAAGCATGCGTATTATACTCACTGTGGAACTTAAGGGGATAATCCTCTGCGTTGTGTAAAAAGGCTCTTTGATCCTGTATGGACAGACCTTCCCCCTACTGCATAGTTACATAGTTAGTCAGGTTGAAAAAAGACACAAGTCCATCTAGTTCAACCAAAAAAAGAAACATTTATATATATATATATAAAACCAAATAATCCCATATACAATCCTTCACCCACAATTGATCCAGAGGAAGGCAAAAAACCCCAGCAAAGCGTGATCCAATTTGCTATAACGGGGAAAAAAATTCCTTCCTGATTCCCCGAGAGGCAATTGGATTCACCCTGCATGAACTTTACTGCAGGGTCTCTCTTGGCAAGGCCAGATAATACACAGTGAGGCTAGTAAAGCTGCACATGCTCAGTTTAGTATCTATTGCTGGAGATAACATTTCCTTGTTCTCAGAGTTAGCCAGGTCACATGATATTGACGTCACACAGGTGGGCGTGTATAAAGGCTATAGTGGAAATCTCATACCTGAACACTGAGCACTGAAGGTTTATAGTAGCAGTATTTTAATGTATAAAGAAGATTTATAAGCAGCGGGCACTGTGGGGGGGGGGGGGGGGGTTGCATTCCTAA
>BLSH010115852.1:766339-779759 GCA_018402905.1 Glandirana rugosa
ATAGAGGACGACTCGACCACCTGGGGTGACTCGTCTAGGCGAGTCACACTTTCACCGGATTAACAATTTATGGGTGGGTCAAGTCGTCACCCACGTCTGTGGAAAAGGGCGTTAGGGGTGGTGAGGACCTGTGTGGGTCCCCTATATCTAAGATTATGGAGGAAGGAAGACCACGAGTCTCCCTGACACGTACTACCCTGTCGTCACTGGCTTATGTACTCTACAGTGGTTTGCGACCTGGATCGTTTCAACCTAGGGTTACGGGACCTGTGTGGATCCCCTATATTTAAAGTGTGATGAAGGAAGGAAGACCAAGAGTCGACATCTCATGTATTCGGTCACTGCTGTCCCATCATGCACAGTCCCTCTGAGCACCAGAAGGAAGGAGGTATTAGAATCTATATCCCCTGGGTGTGTCCAGGAGTGGTGGGGATTGCGGGAAAAGGTGTCTGCACCCACTGCTGAACTGGGTGGGTATTTAACAATTAGGCCACTTTCACACTGAGCGGATCTGCTCAGTGGGGTCCACCAGCTCAGCAGGAGATATCTCCGTTGATCTCCACTGAGCCGGTGGATGACAGTGAAGGACCTGCCAGCTTTAGTAAATAAACTTCAATTTTTTTTTAAATGAATGCAAAAGTTTAGCTGAGAAAGGGCACTTTTGAAAGAATATGTTCACCCCTGGACTTCACCAAGATGGTGTCAGGGGTTTTGTCTGGGTTCAGTATGGCATGTGGTTGTGTAATCAATGTGTGTTAGTCCCGTGGGATGACATTTAAGACAACTTAAGACGTTTAAGCACTTCATATTTCCATGCATGCACAGTAATTTGAATATGTCAACATATGCGCAGTGTCACGTACTCCCACACTCCACAATACTTTTATTGCTATAGCGGTGAAATCACCCGCATAAACAGTAGTGGCAGAACAGCCTGGTCACTGCCACCCATGTATGTGATCTGGCTGCCATCTTTCTTACCTCACAATATACTCACAGGATCCCGAACATGCACTGTAGTGACTGGTCTGTATTGCCACTATGGCTCATGCAAGGTATCTCACCATCATATTCTGATATAAAAAATATGGCAGCGGCATCCCATGCATGTATGTGCTGTAGTGACCAAACACTACTTTCACCGTTCTTCCCTACCTCCTCAACACTCTGACGTCACACACAAGCTCTGCCCCTCCACAGAGTTTGTGCGTGGTATCATCACATGCCAGCGGGTCAGGAGATCCCACAGCCGGCTTGTTTTTATAACTGCTGCTTTTTGACACTGCCTAAATATAAGTATAACTCTTTTATTAATAAAGACATCTTGGCTATATGAGCTTTCACCTTAATTACTGTATATCTCATACATGGTCATTTCCACATCCGCTGAAGAAGTTCTGGTTAAGTGGAACGCAACGCGTACAGAGGGAGGAAGTGATGGCACCCGTGGACCGACACGAATGTGTTTGTTGCACCGACTATGATTGATGTTCGGATTTTATGAGACTAAGCTTGTTTACTTGGCACTAGGTTCTTATTGCCTTTTAATGTAAGTGCATTTCCTTTTTAAACATTAAATAGTTATTATTATACGGAGAGCACTATTTGTCCTCTATTTGCTTTCTGGGTATTTATGCAACCGGAGAGGCTCTGGGAGAAGTGATCATTGGTACCATCCAGGACTTCCTACCTGCATCACTGCTTGAGAGGGGTTGTTGCCTTTTCCCTAATTAAAGACAGAGGCTCTGTATGATCACTGTAATAAGGATCATAAGAGAAAGGTGAGCAGCCTGTGTAATTGGTGATGGACTCCTGAGCACCCCTGAGCACCCTTTTTCACGTGTAAAGCTGAAATGTGCATGCTCTAAGATCCCACTGATACAGCACGTGTGAGGAAGTCTTTTCTAAATGAACTTTTGGACTTTTTTACTACATAGGAGCGCTGCACAGTTTGATTATTATTATATCTCATACATGCCTTTGCGGAGAGTGGTCTTCTGACGCCAAAAGGGCTGGTTCTTGTAGTCCATTGATGAAAATATGCAATTGAGAGTCTGTTGCCAGTGGGGACATTTTAACTGGAGATGGAGTCTGTGCGCTCTTAATCGCTGTAATTTGAGATAATTTTCATTTGATAAGGGGCCTGCCCTTTTTTCCCAAAAGAAGCACTTTTCAGCACTGGAGCACTGATAAGTGGAACTTTTTTTACACTTTATTCACTATCAACTGTATATGGACTTTTTATTGCATTAGATATTGCCAGTGATGGATTTTATTTTACAAAGAATCATTGCTTTCATTTTTTTTTTATATTTAGACTTTGTTCCACATTTGCTTATTTGCACATTGTGTATACTGTTTTTCTTCACATTTGCTTATTTGCACTTATTCAAGATTTTATGCTAGTATTTTTTTTTTTAGAATAATTTGCTTTACTGCACATGTAACGTTTGTGCAAGCTTTTACATGTGTACTGTATAGTGCAAATGAGGATGAAGACACTTGGTGGCAGAAGCCAACTGTGTTCTAGTAAACAAGAACGCTAGGTTGCTAGGGCACAGGTAAGTCCTGCCAAGCTTCCGTGGTTGCTAAGGAAGCAGGTGACTTCTGCTGCCTAGTGCTCTCGGTATTTAGTGCCAAGAGTGAACATTTACATGAAACACTTTAGATTTTTGCTAAACACAGCAGTAAATATGGACATAGATTTATTTTTCTATTTTTCTGTTTGTAGCTGTGTGCAGTTGTCGCCAACAACTACTCGCCATTAGCTGACTAATTACTATGACTAATTACAATCAATACACCAATTGGACACCTACTTGCACTTGCTCATCAGCCAGTAATTTCAGTGCTTTTTACACTTCTGCATGGCAGGCAAACCTATCCAGTTCCAATGCCTCAGATTTTGGGATCTCTACTGCACTCAGGGCATTGCCAAAATTATTGATACTAGTCATTGATGTCCTTAGGGAGTGAGAATTTATCACTACTTGGATGACCTGGATGATATCCTCTTGCTATCCAGAACCCAGCCACCCTATCGCATCACAAAGACTTCAACCTCTGGACCTTGCAAGAGTTCGGATTGTTGATCAACTGATAAAAGAGCCAATTAATTCATGTACAGTAAATTACCTTTTTGGGGGCAACCCTGAACACAATGAGGCATTCAATAAAACTGCCAGGAAAAGATCAGCCACATCTTCTTTCACGCCAAGTTTGCTATGGCAGCCTCTCACCTGATGGCCTCTGAATGCCTGGGTTTGATAGGCTCAATGTCTGCAACTATCCACATGGGCAAATGAGTCCTCTGGTACCTCAGGCTACTACAGTGGGATTCCTACACCAATGGGACAGAACCTGCCTATGCCAGAGAATCTGGGTGACCTCAAAAATTAGTGTATGGAGAAAACCCTAATTTTGGGACTTTAACGGCACTCAGTTATATTTGCATAGAAAGATGTTTCTAGATAATTTAAAAAGGTTAACAAAGTCTTTATTTATACAAAATATAAAAATTACAATACATGTTAAAAAATGGTTGAATAAAACTCTTTCTACTGTACACAAGTTTAAAAAATGGTTGAATAGAATTCTTTCTAATGTATTCAAGTTGAAATCGCCAGAGTAGGAGGTTGAGATGATAAACACGCAACGCGTTTCAAAATAGTTTTTCTTCTTCAGTGGTGCATAAACATTAAACAAAAGAGATTATTCTCTATAACAGAAAAATCACATTAGAACACCTTAGGACCTGGGTGACCTCACAAATGAGAGCATCATAATGGTGGGGGACACATTCTTCCAACTTCAGCAATCATCACTGAAGTTTCCTAAGAGGTGAAAATTATTACATCGGATGCTAGCCATCAGGGCTGGATGCACACTGTCCATGCACAATGCAGTGCAGGGGTAGTGGGGCTTCTCATCCAATCTCCTTTGCGTCCAACATTATGAAGGTCAGGATTCCCTTCCATGCACTTTGGGCCTTCTTTCATTCACAACACCAGAGTGAATCTCTAATTAGACAATAGCACAATGGTTACCTGTTTAAGGCATCAGGGTAATAAGCACAGCCACAGGATGATGCTGGAGTTGGGGCCAATCATTTGAATGAGCGGTTTCTTTACTGGTTAGTTTTCCACTTCATAAGGCAGCTCTGGGGTATGAGATAGATCTAATGGCAGCTCTGTGGAAAACCAGTTGAAACCACTTTCTAACCTGCTACCCATTTCCAGAGGCTGAAGGGGTGGATGCTCTGTTCCATCCATGGGACTTTATCCTGGGATTTGAGCTCTCATCCACACTGATGATCATGAGGTTCCTCAACAAGCCGAGACACAAAGCGGTGACACTAATTTACCATTGCACCATATTGGAAATGGAGACCCTGGTTCCCTGCACTCCGAGAACTGAGCAAACAGACACTGAAAGTGCTGCCTCTGAATGAAGATCTGCTCTTTCAGAGTCCCTTTCATCACCCTTGTCTGGCCAAATGAAAATGAGAAGCGGAGACTCTAAACCCTTTTAAGATCTTACCAAATTTCAACAAGCTCAACATATCTAAGGATATGGAATACGTTTGCAGAGTTTGTGGATCAGAAGCTTTCAAAAGTTTGAATATTTTGAACTTTTTACAAAGAAACATAGATATAGGCCTTTCGGTCAACTCATTGAGGGTGCAGGTCACAGTGATTTCAACCTTCTCAGATAGAGCTTGGCAACAAAATCTTTGGTCATTCAATTTCTAAAAGCATGCACCAGAATGCACCCTACCAGTTATACATTGTGTTGTGTATATACTTGTATACTATAGTATGTGTATTGTCTATTCTTTTATATATTTGCATTTATTTGTTATTTTTTCATGCTGCTGTAAGAAATTTCCCCACTGTGGGACTAATAAAGGTTTATCTTATCTTATCTCTTATCTTATCTTAGGAAGCCATTCTATCTGCAGCAGGACCGTGCAGTTCTTCTCAATACCTTCTCTAAGCCAACCTTGTCTCTCATATCCTTCCATAAATTTTTATTGGTTAGGTAAGATTCTACTTAAATATATTAAATGGCAATTTCAAGTATGTAAGGAGAAGTTAGCGTAAATAACACACACCCACACACACACACACACACTTGTGTTCCACTTTTTAGCTGTTTGAAAGTCTCAGGCCCAGTGCACTTTTTGAACCTTTTGAATCAGTATACTCCTATAACATAAACTGCATAATTTTCATAAATATCTTTGGGACGATTATGCAACTGACTGGGGGAAACTAAGGCCATAGGGACAACAAGTGTAATGTTTAATCAGAACTACCCAGCTCCAAAGATCATTGTGATTTGAAATCTCTTTTAATACAGTATTTCCACTCATAGATTAGCATTACATTAAGGAATATGTATTCCACAATCACAATGAAAGTTTAATGTGTGTAGAGGCGCATGCACGAGGCTCTGCATGATGGATGTACCGACATAGAGCTCCGCACCTAAGGGGACATTTGGCCGTACACGCAGGAGCCCGCCACGATACACCCGCTCCCACGGCTCTCTTACAGCCCCGGGAACAGGCCAGGACACCCAAGATGGTGCTGGGAAGCTCCAGACAGAAGCCCAGAGCGAAGACCATACGCGCTCGCCTAGGATGAAGCCATTACGACATCCTGATGAGGGTGAGTCCGACTGTGACCTCCTGGCCTCCCCACTGAGGTCCCCACAGGCCCAATCTATGCACCCTGACATCTTGAAGCAATTCGAGAGGATGTTACAGAGGGCCCTTAAACAGACCTCTGACCAAATTACAGATCACCTCACCAAGGAGATCAGGGAGCTAGGGCACCGCACAGCTGAACTAGAACAAAAAGTAGATGAACTGGAAGTTACTATTCACAACCAGACCGATGACTTAGAAGCCATTAGAGAGGAAAAAGTATCCCTGCAGGCCCAATTAGAGGACTTTGAGAACCGGGCCCGCAGGTCCAATCTGTGTATAAGGGGGATCCCAGAGACTGTTGTGGACCTGCAATCCACAGTCACGGCCCTGTTCCAGGAACTTTCACCCTCTATCCCAATTGAGAGGCTTGAAATGGATAGAATTCACAGGACCCTAGCTCCCCGCAAAAAAGATGGCCCCCCGCGTGACATAGTCACCAAGCTACACTTCTATCGGACAAAGGAACAACTAATGCAGGCAGCCCGCCATAGAGGGGCCCTGCACTTCCATGGCCATGACTACAAGCTATTCGCTTGTCTGTCGTCAACCACCATAGCCAGACGCAGAGCAATGAAGCCCCAGCTACAAATCCTGCAAGACCACCACATCTCCTACTCCTGGGGATTGCCCTTTTCCCTCAAATTTACTTTCAAAGGCCACAAATACATGTGTAAGTCTCAAGAGGATCTCCAGTCTCTTTTACAGGAACTGCATCTGACTGCCCCCTCTTCTACCGCGAAGGACCAACGTCAGAGACGCCGCTCCGCATCCAGCTCTCCTCAAAAGGCCCACGCTTCCACCTCAGAATCTGACGATCGTAATCTGCACAAGCGCAGCAGGCTCACTTCTCCTCCGGCAACTCTCCCTGAAGCCATGTACTAAGGTAATAACCATCTTTTTCTGCACTTCTCACTCCAAGAGGGCCCCGTCGCTCCTGATGCTCACGTTGGAGAGATCTTGGAGCGATGGGGATAGGGGGCTTCTGGTTTCTGGGTTTAGGTTATGCTTTTGTCTTTATTCCTGTTCCATTCAATATAAGTGAATGTTTGCTAGTATGCTCTGCGGGATTGTTGTTGCTACTAGTTAATGGTTGCCTATATATTTTTTTTTCTTTCAAGATGTGTAACAATGACCCCCAACTGTTTGCCTCTTTAAAACACGGGACATGTGCAGCCTCTTAAGATCCCCAATGACCCCTCCTGATCCCCTTGCACTGGCTTCCCCGTATGGCCCATATCACCCTCCTCTTCTCGCAGCACCCGGACATCCCTTAAGTCATACATGGCTCCTGCCACCCCCTCCCCATTTGACAGCATGCACTAAGGCCACAATGTCCCCCTGGACTGTCACTGCTGCCTCCACTTTTGCCCACGGGAACTCTATTTGACTCCCCCTGGACAAACCCTCTTACCAGGCAATGGATTTTTCCTTGCACGGTAAGACAACTTGCTCTTCCCCTTACCACATCTACCACATAGGTTTGACATTCGCTATACCTCTACCACTTCTCTTTGCCTGCTTTTCCTCTCTCTATCTTTCCTCTCTCCCCCCTTTCCCCCTTTTACCTGCGAATCCTGGGGAGCTCGGGTCACCCCCCTTATACACTCCTATCAGGCATAAGCCTTTAGCCCCAAAATGGCCCCCTTAAACCTGCTCACCCTGAATGTTCAGGGTCTCAACATTCCGCAGAAACGTGTCAAGGCCTTCCATACCTTTACCTCTCTCAAAGCCCAAGTGGTGTGCCTGCAAGAGACACATTTCACCCCGAAATCCACTCCTACATTTTTTCACCAGTCATACCCCAGATATTCACGGCCTCGGCGGACTCCAAGCAGAGGGGGGTACTGATTGGGTTTCACAGGTCAGCACCATTTACCCTCTCTAAAGAAATAAAAGACCCCGAAGGGAGGTACCTGGTCCTAATCGGGCACCTCCTTGAAGAAAATGTCACTGTGGTCTCATATTATGCTCCCAATCAGAACCTCAACTCTTTCCTAGCCCACCTGTTCTCCGTGATCGATCATCATAAACAAGGCATCCTAATGATTGGGGGCGACTCCAACCAAGTGATATATCCCTACCTGGATAAATCCCCCTTCTCCCAGATGCCCAGTCAGCCTAAATTCTCATTTAAGCAACTCCTGCAAAGACATTCTCTTATCGACTCTTGGCGGGATGTTAATCCCACGAAGCGTCAATTAACTTTTTACTCACACCCACACAAGGTCTCCTTCCGTATAGACCATATCCTGCTCACTGTAGGGTCAGCCCCGACTATTCTAGCCTCCACGATTCTACCTCTTCCTTGGTCAGATCATCGTGCGGTACTGATGTCCCTGGCATCCCTAATTCCTAAACAAATCGACCGTTCTTGGTGTCTCAACGATACCGTTCTCGTACACCCCTCGCACAAGGCAGACGTAGAGATGGCCATAACCAACTACCTTAAGGAAAACTCTACTGATGGGATCTCGCCCCTCACTCTTTGGGAGGCCCACAAACCTGTCATCCGGGGAGCCCTCATCAGTAAAGCTTCCTTCATCAAGAAAGAGAGACGCACACTACACAAACAACTAGACACCCAATTCCTTAAAGCGCACAAGTCATTCCAAGCCAACCTCACAGCTCCCAATAAACAAGCCCTAGACAAAGCTAGGCTTGAACTAGACCTCTTTTTGACCGAGTCAGCTGACAAGACTCTACGCAGAGAAAGTCACAAGTTCTTCACCAATAGTAACAAGCCTGACACTTTCCTAGCCCTTTCCTTACATAATTTGGATCGCCCCCGCAGACCGATTCGCCTCAAAATCTCCAAGGATAACTACACTAGCAACCCCGTTAAGATTGTGGCTCATTTCTGTAGACACCTAGCGACGCTCTATAAAGCTGACACATCCTTCAACGAAACTCAAGCTGAAACCCTGCTCTCAAACATCTCTCTCCCATCTCTCTCCCTCACAGAGGGATTCCCTAGATGAGCCCCTCACACCCCAGGAAGTCCTAACCGCCATTAAATCATTGAAAAACAACAAGAGGCCAGGCCCAGATGGATTTACGGCATCCTACTACAAACACTTCGCCCACCTCATAGCTCCCCTCCTATCCAATGCTCTCAACACCATCCGCCAGGGCAACCTATTCCATCCAGAGTCTCTCTCAGCCGTTGTCTCCATGCTGCCCAAACCCTCCTCCTATGACTCCTCTTGGACCAATTATCGCCTGATCGCCCTACTCAATCTTGATATTAAGCTCATGGCAAAGGTCCTATCTGCCCATCTGAACAAGACGATAGGCTCTCTTATTCACAAAGATCAGGTCGGGTTCATACCCGCTAGGCAAGCTGGTGACAACATCCGGAGAGTGGTCCTACTCACCCACATAGCCCAAGCGCGCAAAATTCCTACATACCTCCTGTCATTAGACATCAGGAAGGCCTTCGATACCCTATCTTGGCTTTACCTGACTCTAGTACTGAAACGGTGGGAGTTCGGCCCGCACTTCCTGGCATGGGTTTCTTCCCTTTACTCTTCCCCTTCGGCCAGTGTTAGATACGCAGGGTATAAGTCGGACCCATTCCCTATCCGCAGAGGTAACCGTCAGGGGTGCCCCCTTTCCCCCCTCCTTTTTGCCCTGGCCATTGAGCCCCTAGCCCAGCTGATCCATTCTAACCCTAACATCAGAGGTATAGAAGTAGGAGGACACCAACACAAGCTATGCCTCTTCGCGAACGATGTCCTAATGTTCCTCACCTCCCCGCTTCTCTCATCCCCTAATCTCCTCCAGACGCTTGACGAATTTGCCACTGTCTCAGGACTAAGAGTAAACCCTGAGAAATCCAAGCTATTAAATATCTCCCTCGACTCAACCACTCAGTCCCATCTGCAACAAAATCTTCCCTATACATGGGCCCCTTCCACACTTTCTTACCTTGGGATTCAGCTCACCTCTGACCCAACTGACCTATATGCGGCAAACTATCCGGCGGTCCTGACCCATTTAACCCGTCTCATGTCAGAATGGTCCAAGTTACCCCTAGTCTGGCTAGGCCGAATTACGGCGGTCAAGATGACTATCCTCCCTAAAATATTGTATTTGTTTAGGGTACTCCCAGTCGGGGTCCCAGCTCACTTTCTGCGTATCCTCCAGGGGGGGACTTTTCAATACATCTGGGGTAAGTCACAACCCAGAGTTTGCAGACGCCTTCTTTTCTCCCCCAAACCTAAGGGCGGCCTGGGGGTCCCAAATTTTGCTAAATACTTTCAAGCGACACAGATAGCGTCCTTGCCCAAATGGCATGCCACACACGAAATACCCATATGGGTGCCCCTTGAAGTGGCCGATTGCTATCCCTTGTCCACAGCTAAACTTCTGTGGCTAAACCCGAGAGACCGTGGGCCCATTCGAAATCCCGTCACCTCCCATAGCCTTCGACTTTTGGGACAGAATTAAACTCAAGGCGGGCCTGCAATCCCCACACAACCCTATGCTGTCATTCCTGCAAAACCCGGCCTTCTACCCACCCTGGACGTCCCCAGCCACGTTTAATAGATGGACCATAGCCGGCCTCCTGCGGGCACACTCTTTCCCCACCCCAGACGCCATTAAGTCATTTCCCACCTTACAAGAACAATTCCACATCCCCAACTCGGAAATCTTCCGATATTTGCAAATCAAACATTTTTCACCCCGCATGTACGTACAAATTCTTCCTTACCCACTATGTCCTCCTTTGAACACTTCTGCCATAAAGATCCCCATGCCAGGAATATGATCTCCACTATCCATGCCCATCTGCTTGATCCCCTGCCGCTGGCTAAGATCCCCTATGTCAAAGCATGGGAAAGAGACCTCCAGATGTCCATAGATCCTGAAGGGTGGAAAGAGATCTGGGATTCAACCAAATCCTCCTCCCAAAATATTGCAGCTCTGGAAACCACATATAAATTCCTCATGAGATGGTATCTGGTCCCTGCTCGGATAACTAAATGTCTACCCTCCTACTCCCCACTCTGCTTCCGAGGCTGCCCGGACCCTGGTACCCACTTACACATTTGGTGGAGCTGCTCAGTTGCATGCACCTTTTGGGCTCAGATCTTCGAAATTATTAGTAAACTGATGGAATGCCACATAGCTCCTGATCCCATGATGGTACTCCTCAACCAAAAACCTATGGACTTAACCAGACCTCAATTTAAACTTCTCCTGCAGGTCACCACGGCGGCTAAGCAAACCATTGCACACGCTTGGAAGTCTCCCCAGCTACCAGTAGCAGAGGTTAAAAACAGGATAACTAAAGCCATGATCCACGCCAGGATTGAGGCAATTGTCTCAGATAAGGTTTCCAAGCATAAAGGCCTTTGGGGCCCGTGGCTGACCCACTATGCCCCTCCGGGCTTTGACGTCATATTATCCAAACCCTGAACCCCTCAGGAAATAGACCAAGCATTTATTATCGCCCTGCACCCTCTGATTCAGTGACTCAGCGACCTGCCCTCCCCAGGATTCCCCTCCCCTGTTTCTCCACCTCTCCCACTCTCCTATTCTCCCACTGGCTTTAAGGCTTCCCTTTATCCTCCTTTCCCTTTTTCTTATCTCCGGCCCTAGGCTCTCTTCCTTTTCTCTTCCCCTTCTCATCCTATATGTACGTTTCTTCTATTTCAGCTATTTCTCTTTTCACAAAGACAACGTCCTCAGACTGGTACCCTCAGAGAGTCACACAAGTTAATTGTACCTACACTGATTACGCCAACTGTCTGGTTCAGACTCATCCATCCCCCAAGGTCCTCTGTTCATCTGTAACCGGTCGAGTTCCTATACCGAACTTGAACTCAATGCTGTTAGACCCTATCCCCTACACTCAGAGCTCTGGGGAATTTACAGTGCAGTTAACCACACTATTTCTTTTCCCCTTTTTTTTCTCTTCTCTTGGGTTCAGACTGTAGAATTCTGGACCCCGTGATGTTATATGACGTCTCTGTAATGCTAATGATCTTGTATCTGTTTTACTACAATAAAAATGTTTGAACAAGAAAGTTTAATGTGTGCAGCTAAACTGTCAGCTAAGTATTGCGCTGATAGACAAAACAAGCTGTTCTGGAATGCTGTTATATTTCTCCTAAAGTCTACTTCTGGGAAACCATTGTTTAAAGTTGAGAATATTACACTCAGTTCTCGTTATTAAGGAAAAAAAATGTCCTCTTGAGTGTTTCTCTCAGTGCCAGCGGAAAAGACTATGTGGCTCGCATGCTTCCGCGAGCAGGCAAAGCAAACAATACTTGTGCAGTGTAGACCGTTGCCAGGAGCGTCTGACAGAAGCCCTTGTTTACCACAGACTAGCCCGTAATGAAAGCTGCTTTAGGACTGACTTCACTGGTTTTCAAGCCAAACCAAGAGGTGGAGAATGTTGTAATGAGGACATTGATGAGGCAACTGCAAAAGTTACTACTGCCAGCTAGAAACTTCCACAGAACTTTACACACTGGCTCCTGAGAGAAAACACATCTTATGCTTAAAGTGAACTGTCTACTGCTCAAATGCTCTTTAAAATGAATGGACTGCATGTGAGGAAAAACAAATAAACTAAAAAAAATATAGCTTAACCACTTCAATACTATGCACTTTACTACCAGACCAATTTTCAGTTTTCAGTGCTGTTGCGCTTTGAATGACAATTGCGCAGTCGTGCGACGCTCCACCCAAACAAATTTTTTATCATTTTGTTCCCACAAATAGAGCTTTCTTTTGGTGGTATTTGATCACCCCTGCGGTTTTTATTTTTTGCACTACAAATAAAAAAAGACCGAAAATTAAAAAAAAAAAAAAAATAAGTATATTTTCTCCATCACTGGTGGGCACTGATGAGGCTACACTGACGGGCACTGATGTGGCAGTACTGATTGGCACTGATGAGGCGGCACTGATGAGATGGCACTGATGATGAGGCACTTATATGCAGCGATGATGAGCACTGTTAGGCGGCACTGATAAGCAGCACTGACAGGTACTGAGAGGTGGCACTGATATACAGCACTGATGGGCACTGCTATGCAGCACTGACGGACACTGCTAAGCGGCACTGATGGGCACTAATAGACAGCACTGATTGGCACTCATAGGCGGCACTGGGCACTGATAGGTGGCACTGATAGGTGGGCACTGGTAGGTGGCAATGGTGGGCACTGATATGTGGCACTGGTATGCATTGATAGGGGCACTGATACACTGATAGGGGGCTCATTCCCTGGTGGTCTAGGGTGGCATCTGAAGGTGGCACTGTGTGCCATCCACACTGGGCACTATGTCACTTACCTGGTGGTCTAGGGGGGTCTCCCTGGTGGTCCAGATCGGCTCCCTGGTGGTCCCTGGTCGGCTCCCTGGTGGTCCTGGGTGGGCACATTCCTGGTGGTCCCTGGGCAGGCTCCCTGGTGGTCTAGGGTGGCGATCCGAGGGAGGGCTGTGCTGATAAATCATCAGCACAAACACTCCCTGTCAGGGATGCAGCCGATCGGCTCTCCACTCCTCAGGTCTGCAGTTCTCGTTTATCGGCTTTCCTGTGTTACACTGTGACCAGCCGTGATTGGTCACGGCTGGTCACATGGTAAAGTGCTTCGGATCGAAGCGCTTTACCGAGATCGGTATTGCGGGGGGTCAGACCCTTACACGGGTGGGTCCTGGTGGTCCCTCGGCTGGTCCCTGGTGGTCCCTCGG
>BLSH010115852.1:802828-815244 GCA_018402905.1 Glandirana rugosa
TCTATGCTGTGAAGATACGAGATGTGCAGCACCTGAAACTACGGATACTGGAAGCCTGTGCCAACATTTCTCCTGCGGTGTTGCTATCAGTGTGTGAAGAGTGGGAGAAGAGGGTTGCATTGACAATTCAACACAATGGGCAGCACATTGAACACATTTTATAAGTGGTCAGAAACTTGTAAATAACTCATGAAAGAATAAAGTTATGTTAAAACCAAGCACACCATTGTTTTTCTTGTGAAATTCCCAATAGGTTTGATGTGTCACATGACCCTCTTCCTATTGAAAAAACAAAAGTTGGATTCAAAATGGCTGACTTCAAAATGGCCGCCATGGTCACCACCCATCTTGAAAAGTTTCCCCCCTCACATATACTAATGTGCCACAAGCAGGAAGTTAATATCACCAACCATTCCCATTTTATTAAGGTGTATCCATATAAATGGCCCACCCTGTAGTATACGGGGGAGAATGTTCATTTTTATGATAGCGGCTCTGCCAAACCAGGAAAAGTGGGGTTTTTGCCACCTGGCTAAATCTTCCTTAATGGCCTGGAGTAGGGGAGGAAAGTTTCTGGTAAAGAGGTTGGAGGGGGAGGTTGTTAGGTGGATGCCTAAGTATTTGATTGTTTCTTTTTGCCAAATAAAGGGGAAGTTTGAATTACATGTTTTAGTTATGTTAGGTGGAAGAGATATATTCAGTGCTTCAGATTTGGCAAGGTTTATTTTGAAATGTGCTATATATTGGAACTCTCTGAAGTCTTTTAGAACGTTGGGAATTGAAGTCAAGGGTTCTGTGAGGAAGAGTAGGATGTCGTCAGCAAAAGCTGCGATTTTGTAATCGTGATTAGCTATTTGGATTCCTTTAATGTTCGTGTTATTTCTTAATTTTTGTAAGAAAGGTTCCAGGCTGAGTATGAAGAATAGGGGGGAAAGGGGGCATCCTTGACGGGTGCTGTTGTGTATGGAGATGGCGTTTGATAGGAGGCCATTGGCCCTTACTTTGGCTGTTGGTTTTTTATATAGTGCCATAATATATGTTAATAGCCTGGGGCCTAGGCCTAGTGCCTCTAGAGTTGCTTTTAGGTAATCCCATGCCAGCCTATCAAACGCCTTCTCCGCGTCCAAAGAGAGTAGGAAGCCTGGTGTTTTGGTTTTTAGGAGCCAATGTTGAATATTAATTGCTTTTATAGTGTTGTCTCTTGCTTCGCGACCTGGAACGAAGCCAACTTGGTCTTTGTGGACGAGGTTGGGTATGTAGGGGAGAATTCTGTTTGCTAAGATTTTTGCAAAAAGTTTGCGGTCTGTATTTAAGAGAGAGATGGGGCGATAGCTCGCTGTTTGAGATGGGTCTTTGTCTGATTTAGGGATGATGGTTATGTGTGCCTCTAGGAGGTTGTTTGGGGGCAAATCTGTATTCGTTAGGTGGTTAAAGGCTTTTAGAAAGGGTTTGGCAAGGGTTTCCGGGAAGGATTTATAGTAGGCAGTCGTGAAGCCATCTGGGCCTGGGCTTTTGCCCGTTTTCATCTGTTTCAGTGCTAACTTGAATTCTTCCTCAGTGAGGAGGCCATCTATGCTAGAAGCTGTTTGTTTGTCAAGAGGAATGGGAGCATATTGTTTCAAGAAGTCTTCAATGATTGACTGTCTTGTACCTTTTAGGTTGGGGGGTTTGGTTTCAGGTGGTAGGTTGTGTAGTTTGTTGTAGTAGTCAGCGAATTGGTTTTCAATCTCTTTATTGATATGTACAAGGGTGCCCTTATCTGTCTGTATCGCCCTTATTGAGGCGCTAGCTCTTTTTTCTTGGAGGGCTCTTGCAAGGTATTTGCCGCTTTTGTTGCTATGTTCGTAGAATAATTTTTGGGATAGTATGTATTTTCTTTTAACTTTGGGCCCCAATTCCTTTGAAAGTAGTGTCCGGGTTTTAGTCAGTTCCAGTAGGGTACAATTTGCTTTTGTTTTTTTGTGTGTGAGTTCCAGGGTTTGTATTTTGTTTAAGAGTTTGATGATTGTACCTTGTCTGATTTTTTTATGCGCTGTGGTATGAGCGAGTAAGACCCCTCTTATTACGCACTTATGTGCCTCCCATTGTGTAATTGGATTTACCTCAGGTGTATCATTGTTCTTAAAGAATTTGGTGATATTGTCATTGATTGATTTGCTAGTTTCCGGGTCTGCGAGGATGGAGGCGTCTAACCTCCAAATTTTTGAGGGTGGTGGTCCCTCTGGGAATCTGAGTGTTAGAGTGATGGGGTGGTGATCAGATAAACACATGCTCTCTATTGTGGTTTTAGAGAGCATGTGTAAATCTTTTTGAGAGAGCCAGAAATGATCAATTCTGGAGTAGCGGTTGTGTGGCATGGAATAGAATGTGTAGTCTTTTGTGTTTGGGTGTTGTGTGCGCCAGGTATCATGCAATAGAGCGTTGTGTAGTTGTTTTTTAATTTGTTTAAGGGCTCTGAAAGGAATTGAGGAGGAGCCCGATGAGGTGTCTTCTAGGGGGTTTAGGGCAATGTTGAAGTCTCCTCCCAGGATGAGTATACCCTTTAGAAATGAGATGAGATCGGTGATGGTTTTCCTAAAGAAGGTGACTTGGGCGTGGTTTGGGCTATATATATTGGCGATGGTAATTGGTTTGTTCCATAGGTTGCCTTTGAGGAAGAGGTAGCGTCCTTCCTCATCACTTAAGGAGTCTGTTATTTCTAAAGGAATTCTTTTGGATATTAGGATTGCTACTCCTTTTGTTTTGGCGAGTTTGTTTGCTGTTTGAAAAATTGTGGGGAAATCTTTATTTGTTAGCTTGGGGATCTTATCTGAGTGAAAATGGGTTTCTTGGAGTAGAATTATATCTGCTTTTAGGTGTTTCATTTGTAGTAGAAGTTTGCCTCTCTTCTCAGGGGTATTAAGCCCTTTTGTGTTAAGCGAAATTAATTTTAGATCGTGCATGCTGAGAGGAGAGGTTGGTACAAATTGTGGGGAGATCTGAGAAGAAGAAGAAAAAAAAAGGGGGGGGAAGGGTAAGAAGGAGCGAGGGACACTGATGTAAGGGAGAGTGGGAGGGGTGTAGGGAGGGTTACTGACTACTAGGGGAGCTCAGCTCAACCCAGTACGACAGTAGAATGTCGGTGAGTGTCAGCTGGGAAGTAGTTTGCAGCTGTTGTGGGGAGAGGTTGGGTGTAAGAAGAAGATAGGTGCAACCGTTTTCCGTGTAGTTAACGCGTGCGGCGATTCACCGAGAGGTCACCACACCACGGTCCATCATAGACGTGGAAATAATGTGAGAGTAGTATTATAGTGAAGTATCAATGTTGTTTGGCAAGGGGGAGGGGTTTGGGTTGGTTGATATTTGGGAGAGTGATAGTATTAATAGACCATTGGTTGGTAGATGCGCAATAGGGGAATGTTGGCTTGGGTGGGGAGGATGGTAGCGTGTCACTTGTTGGTTGTGGTAGCAGCTAATAAGAGGGATAGGTAAATGGATTTGGGTGGTTTTGGCGAATTTGTCGGGGAGTGGGGAATATTTGTAGGATGGTTTGGGCACCAGAGTTTGGTGGAGGTGATATTAATATAGTGTTGGTAAAGGGGAGATAAATAAGTGGGAAGGAAAGGTTTATTCAGGAGTGTGTAGGGGATTTATGTTAGGAAGCTTTTGTTTTGTGGTGGAATGAGAGTATCAAACAGTATTATGCCCGATTCTATGCCTTGTAACATGAACATGGAATAATATACGTAGAACTAGTTAATCAAGGTGCTAAATCTATAATCGACATTAAGTGATTAACAGAGAAGATTTCCTGGGTTGCGTGGCCCACTCCTTGCACAGATGTAAGTGAGAGGAGCGTAGGCGCCCGGGTTATCTGAAACAACCCTAGGTGGCCCAGATGGGGCAAATAAAGAAAGGCGTGAACATCTGAAATATAATAACAATAACATGCGTAATATCCCCAGCTTGTTTAATGTCTTTTAACATCTGTTTCGGTTATGTTGTACCGTTTAACAGACAGGGTGAGAGGCAAAAAAAATTATAGTAAGTAGTCAAAACAATATAAAGTAGTCACTTGACTAGGTAATGTTCGTGAGAGGTCAGTTTTCTTACACTAGATGGATTGTGGTCAGCGATGACATGGTATCAGAGGCGTTAGAGGTATTCCCTCTAAGGTGGGAAGATTCGCTGGCCATCATAGCTCGTTCAGCTCGCTATTCAGCTCGCTAATTTCCGCCCAGGGGGTACCTTGTCAGGGTGCAACCAGTAACACAATTAGAGCTAAGTAAAGCTAGTTGAGAAAACATGGTAGAACTATAAGGAGAAGGGCCTCCGTGTTTTGGAGAGTCTTACGCTGAGTATAAATGTTTACCTATGTTGACATGTGAGAGTTTTAGTCTTGCTATGCGGATGAAGTCCCTTCTGGTGTATCTATAGTTGATGAGGGGAATGAAAGTTAGCGTTCTTACCTTGTATAGTTCTGTTTGTTAAGTATGGAAGGTATGGCTTGCAAGAACTGATGGTGAGTCAGGATTCTCTAGAGGGAGTGCATCCGCATAGCCGAGGTGGTAAGAGGAGAAAAAAAGAAAGAGAGAAAATATTTAAATGAATAAATAAGTAAAATGCATTGAAGCTTAATAAGAGGGGTAAGCGATTCAAAGCAAAAGTCTTGTAGAATGGGTAGAGGCCGTTGGCAATTTTTAGTTGCTTCTCAGAGGAATTGTAGGTGAGGCAGCACTTAGTGTCAGTGTTTACAGTTCAAGTCTGATGTAGCCCTGGGCTTATTGCAGTCCGATATTCACTGAGGAGTCTTGAGATCTAGTAAATTTGGGATAAGAGGAGTGCATTCGCTGAGTGAGCGTTCGTGTGTTCCAGGAGTGTGTGAGACTTTGGGTTCAATGTGAGGATTAGCTGATCTTCATTCAAAAAAGAAAAAAAAAGGCAAAAATTAAAAATGGTTAGAGGTGGATCAGCTTATATGATCTTTCATAATAGTGCTGGCTTTTCAGGTTTGGTGTGTGGCTTATTCAAGTTCTAAGTTCCCATGTTTTGAAGGCCCAAGGCCAGAATTTTTAAGTGACATATAGAGTTACTGTGTCTCTCAGTCTTTTCTTGGCTTACGGTGTGCAGGTGATGATGTAAGGCTTCCTTCTCTTGATGGATATCTATTTACTGGAGCGGGAGAAAATCTGGTTGAGAGTCTACGTCTCCTTTGGGAATGTGGGTCTGCTTGGGGAGGCAACTCCATGGGTTCCTCAAAGGGTGTATCCTGGAGTTGGGGGCGTAGATCAGAATACCAGTTAGGTAGTTCTATTTGTGGAATATTGAGTTTCTCACAAAAAGAGGGCAGATCTTCAGGTACTTTTAACAGTACCGGGCGGTTAGGAGGCCCTGCAGAGAGACAGAAGGGGAACTTCCACCTGTAGGCTATATTTCTTTCTCTCAGGACGTCCAGAAGAGGGTGCATGTCTCTGCGTTGCTGCAAAGGGATTTGTGAAAGGTCTTGAAATAATTTTATTTCATGATCTTGGTATAATATGCGATTCCTAAGTCTGGCATTGCGTAGTATTTCTTCTTTTAGCTGGAAGTTCACAATATTGCAAATTATATCTCTGGGTGGTTCATTGTCTCTCCCTCTTGGTCTGAGTGCTCTATGATACCTTTCCATGTCTACTGGGGTCTCTAGTGGTCTCCCCAAAAGGTCATTGAATATGGCTAATAAAGCAGGTAGGAGCTGGTCTGATTCGAATGATTCAGGCAGATTTCTAATTCTAATATTATGTCTGCGCCCGCGGTTTTCCAGGTCTTCTATATGGCGTCTCATGTCTCTTAGTTGTAGAGTGTGAGAGTCTATAGAGCGTCTGGAAGTATGAATTTCAATATCATGGTGCTCTGTAATGTCCTCTATTTCCTCAAGTCTTGCGGCTATGTTGTGCACATCCCTTCTTAGGTCTGCAATCACCGCTGTAGAGGTGGATTTAATATCAGCAGCTATAGCATGTAGGTCAGAGATGCAGACAGGTTGATGTACCTGATCATCTGATCGTGTCGTTTTTCTTACCGCGCCAGAGGCGTCCCGTCTCTCAGGACTGTGTCCCGCTGCTTCTCCAGAGGCCTGTTGTTCCGGTCTCTTCATGCCAGAGTGGGAGCGGAAAATCTCCGCGATTGAGGTGTCTGCATCCGCGGGGAGAGATCTCGGGGATCGTGACCGAGTGGGGGACATGTCCCCATGTGTTTTGCCCATCTTCTCTACTCTTGGCGCTCGTTTAGGTGGAGAGAAGGACCGTGGTGTGGCGGAGCCATCTTCCTTGGCGTCCAGACCACGCCCCCGTGATTTTCTATTTTATCATCTGTAAAGCCACTTTAAAACAAGGTAAATAAATTCATTTTATTATTATACTCTCAAGTTGACTGAAATTATTGTACAATACCCACATATCTGAAAAGTTAAACATAGGAACTTTTAAGTAATAAAGTTTAACCCTTTATTATATCCTTCCACTCTGTATCATGCAACCTCTACTTCTCCTTCCCACAGTTGGGTCCTCTCTACTTAAACTTTCTTTCATTCATCCCTCTTCTCCTCCCCACAACTTATATAGATCACCCGCACTTCTGTCCTCTACTTATTATTGCACTCATCAACTCCTGCTAATTGTGAACCCACACACTAATAAAAACCCCAGGACATTGGGGCATGTCCCCTCAAATAAATCACACTCCCCTATTACTTCCATCACCCCTCTCACTCTCCTAACTTTTAAAGATATATCCTCAAACCCTGGGCCTCCATCATTTACCTGTGGCCAATGCACGCATCACCCCATGCCCTCTGGCAGCAGCTACGATTCCACACAATTTAGTTTCTATTCCTCTTCTTCTGAAAAAACAGCCTCTCCTTCTCTTGTGCCCTTTGGATTGCCTGCTCTGTCTATAACAAACTCACCTCTGTCCATGACCTTTTTATCACTAACTCGTTTAATCTACCTGCTGTTACTAAAACCTGGCTTCATGAATACGACTCTGCTTCTACTGTTTCCCTCTCCCATGATGGCCTTCTCTGGACTCACTCTTCCAGGCTCAGTGGATGGAAGGGAGGTGGAGCTGGAATTCTTCTATTCCACTAAGCACTTTTCAGGTTCTTCACTCTCCTCCCTCTCTGTCCCTCTCCTCATTTGAGGCACATTGAATTTGTCTGTCTTCTCCAGTTTTTTTGAGAATTTCTGTGATCAAATGGCTTCCCGGACTGGTATCAACCTTCCTTGAGGACTTCTCTGTCTGGCTACCGTACTTTCTCTCTTTTCTGAAATTCCCCCAATCATTCTGGGCTACTTCAACATCACTGTTAATACTAACACTCCTGCTACTTCTAAACTTCTCAGTCTAACCTCCTCTTTTGATCTGAAGCAACGGATACATGCTTCTACTCACTCTGATGGCAACACCTTTAACCTTGTTTTCTCCTACATATGCACTCTGGGCAACCTCTCCAACAATCCTTTTCCTCTCTCTGTTCACTACCTCATTAGCTTCACTGTCTCCCTAAGTCTTCTCTACTCCATTCTGCTACTGACCATCGCTATGACAAAATCACACCCCTGTCCTGCCCCAATCTAACCACTTCTGTCTACAGCAGCTCACTGTCATCCTCCTTGGACACACTCGCCCCCCTCACTACGCACAGAATCAGGCATGGACCCCAACAACCTTGGCACACAGACAAAACCAGAAGTCTCAAAAAATGTAGCCATACTCTTGAGCAGCTGTGGCATAAGATTTCATCCAATATAAATCTGCCCTACAAAAATAGAATTCCTGGCTCCACATTGCCAAGAAAACCTATTTTATAATTTTCATTAACACCCTCTCATCCAGTCCCCTTTAACTCTTCCCTACCTTTAATCTCTACCTCGTCCTTCACTGCCTCCACCCACTAACTCATTTACTGTCTTATGTTTATTCATTGTGGAAGATCGAGCTGCTGACTTTCTTTTATCTACATGTTTGCTCGGGTGCTAGGAGGACTCATCAAGCAAATTCACCACCACTACTACAGGTGTTTTCTACTATATTTACCAACCAAATTGTTCTCTTTGTTCCTCACAAGACCTCCTGCTCTCTATCTCCCTGGTCACCTCTTCCCATGCTCGCCTCTAGGACTTTCCCTGAGCCTCTCCCATTCTCTGGAACACCCTACCCCAATCTGTCTGAATGTCTTCTACTCTGTTCACTTTTAGATGATCCCTGAAAAGCCTTCTCTTCAGAAAAGCCTAGCCTGCCTCCACCTAACAACTGTACTTTTATTTTCTCCATCAGCTCATCCCCACAATTATTACCTTTTGTATCACTTGACCCTCCCTTTTAGTTTGTAAACTCTAATGAGCAGGGCCCTCTGATTCCTCCTGTATTGTAACTGTACTGTCTGTTTTCATGTTGTAAAGCGCTGCACAAACTTTTGGCGCTATTTAAATCCTGAATAATAAAGCACTAGGCAGTGGTGGTGCAGGCACAGAATGACCTTGTCATGAAACCAGTAAACATTCTTCCATGAAACCACAGCAAACATTCATGTCTTATCTGTTGCCTACCTTTGCTGCATGTGTCCAGTTAAAGGCCGGGCCTCCCTCACCTGTGTGCTTTAGTAGGCCCTCCTTAGCTGGTTTCCACACCAGGCCTTAATTGGTAACAGGATATAACACCTGGCAGTGCTAGGCTGCATTGCTGATCAACGTTTGTCCATGTTTGGCTTGTCTCCCTCATTTGCTGAGTCTTATCCGTGTTCTGACCTTTGGCTTGTCTGACTATCCCTTCCTGCCTGATACCTCGATCTTCGGCTTGTTCTCGGTTTCTCCTGTCTGCTTGTAGCCCTGACCCTTTGCTATCCCTCTGACTATTCTTGCTATTTCCTGTGCTGCTGCTTCCCCTCTACCACCTGTAGCCAGCCAGAGCCTGAGCTAGGGGCCACGACCTGGATCCAGTTGCAGCCAAATCCATCCTCGCCACTAGAAGCTCTGGTGAAAACCCACTGGCTCTCAGATTCCGCACCCTGGGAAAACCGATGCACTAGCTCCCTGTGTTTCAGTGTCCGTGCTCTAGGGGGCCCTCTCCCCATATCAGCTGGAACTACTTAGCAGCAGTCAGCCATAGGTCCACAACCTTGTGGTGCGCTATACTACCCTTGGTGCGATTCGCACTCCAGTGGTACGCACCTGTCACCAGACCCCAGGAGTTGTGACAGACCTCGGCTTTCAGTCCTTTAGAAAGACACTGCTATAGCTGTTTTTGATAGTACGCCACATGTTTTATTGTCAGATTTAGCATGTTATTTTTTCAGTCACAACAGTTTGTTTTTTTAAATCATTTTTCTAAAATATTTCATACAAAAAGCAAGATACTAGTGGTTTGGGCTATAGTAAGAGAATGTAGAAATGTCTAGACATGTGCACGGCCGAAAAGTTAGTTTTTTTCATTTTTCTTTATTCCATTTTCATTTTTTTTTTAATTTTTTCAGTTTTTCAGATTTTTCGTTATGATCGAAATTTGTTATTTCGAATAAATTCGTAAATTCTGAGGCATTCAAATTTGGTTTGTTCCATTCTTATAGATGCGATATTCGTTATTATCAGTAATTTGGAAAAAATTTAATTCAGTTTGTTCCATTCATATAGATGCGGTATTCATTATTTTCAGTAGTTCTTGAATTCGGAAACATTCAAAATCAGTTTGTTCTATTCGTATAGATGTAGTATTCCTTATTTTCGGTAATTCAGAAAAATTTGAATTTGGTTTGTTCAATTCGTATAGATGCGTTATCCATTATTATCGGTAATTCAGGAATTCGGAAAAATTGTTCACTAACAGGCAGACAAATTTGAAAGGAAATGCCAATACCTAACTCATTTAATAGTTTATAACTATTATTATAGTTTTTATTATTATTATTTATTATTAATAAATAATAAAATAATAAAAAAACTACAATAATGATTAATAATTCATTACATTCACTAACAGCCAAATTTGAAAGGAAAGTCCAATACCTGCTTATAATTGAATAGTTTATAACTATTATTATAGTTTTAATTATTATTATTATTATTATTAATAATAATAATAATAATTATACAAAAACTATAATAATGGTTATAAACTATTAAATTATAAGTAGGTATTGGAATTTCCTTTCAAATTGTATTATTATAATTATAATAGAAACTATCCGAATGTTTTTGTTCTTTAGGATTTTCAAATTTCCGTTCTTATTTTCGGATTTTCGTTCTTTCAAACTTTCGGATTTTGGTTCTTATTTTCAGATTTTCGTTCTTTTGAATTTTCAGATTTTCGTTCTTTTGTATTTTTGGATTTTCTTTCTTATTTTTGGATTTTCGTTCTTTTGAATTTTCGTTCTTACTTTCGGATTTTCGTTCTTTCAAATTTTTGGATTTTCGTTCTTATTTTTGAATTTTCGTTATTTAGAATTTTCGGATTTTTGAATTTTGAATTTTCGTTCATTCAGATTTTAATTTTTTCCGATTTTTGTTGTTTTTAAAAATGTGTTTTTGGAAAAATTCGGCAAACGGATTTTCGTTATTCGGACGTCTCCGCATTAACAAAAATTCCAAATTTTGACGAAAAATGAATGCGTAATGAAGCAAATTGCACATGTCTAGAAATGTCCTTAAACTGCCAATTGAGCAGTGGCACCTCAGTGATTGGTTATGTTTTTATTCTATTCACATTTACAGAAAGCTGCATAAAAACTGCTTGAAGCCAGAACTCTCTGCCTGTATGCTGGAAATAATTATATAACATGGCACTATACCAAATTAATTTTAAATTATACTGTTACTCAAGGGATCAGACTATTTTGAAATTACATTTTGATGTTTTACAAAACCTTAAAAAGTGAAACCACTTGACAGATTCCTATAGCTCTTCTTGGGTGAAGAGTTTCTAGAGCTGCACACCAGTGGCTATTATAAGAACATACACTTCCGACTGGACTGTAATGTTGAACACATTTGGTCAAGTTGCAGAACTGAAGAAGTTACTATGAGTGCAAAAACATCTTTACCAGACAGACCTAGTCCAGTTAAATGTGGCTAACTACTACTGGCTATACCTTGACCTGAATAAATAGGAACCTTCATTCACAGATACTCTCCTTATTGGATTATTTCTGCAGTTCAAATCTTATAGAATACAACAGGAGGTGATAGAAGATGTAAAGGTCAGCAGGAACACCCAAAACTACCGGGTGGACAGGCACCAAGTTAGGAATTATGGCAGCGAGAGCTTGCTGTTTGAATATCCAAGTGTAGAGGTGTCTCTGTCCTCCGAAAGCCTAATGGTGACCTCCAGAGTCAGGGACAGCTGATATTCCTCCTCAGGGTGCAGGTTACTAGTGTAGCAGCCCCAGAGTAATAGGTGTATTTTTGTAGTAGATTTTTTCTAGGAGAGGCAAATTTAGTTAGGCCTGACAATAAGTGCAGGCCTGAATGTTTTGATCTGGGCAGGGGAATGGCCCAGGAAGAGCTGGAGATTGCAGGAAGGAACACCCCTTGGTTACCTCTCCCCTTTGTTTCCAGAAGGCTCTGGAAAAGGGGATGGATGAGGAGGTGTCACTTTCTGAAGTATGTTAAGGAGCCCTGAAGAATCCCCATCCTGGATTGGCAGGGGGCAGGCCTCCTTAAATACTGTGATCTGCCCAGCAGGGGGGAGGAGAGTGTTGGGTGGAAGAGTGGAGATGTAGCAGAGAGGTTGCGGAGGCCTCACCCTGGAGGGAGCCCCCAGTCTGGGGGGGGGGGGTGACATTGAGGCTTGGTGGCTCAGGTGCAGCCAGGAATGGAGAGAGATCCTGGAGTGGCACAAGGGACCAGGAGAGCAACAGAGAGGCTACAGGAAAGGCTTACATAGAAACATAGAAAAGTGACGGTAGCAAAAGACTGAGTAGTCCATCGAGTCTGCCCCTTTTTATTTATTTATTTATTTTTAATTTTTTTTTTTTTTTACATTAACCTTGTTGTCTGACTATAGATTTATGTTTATCCCAAGCATGTTTGAAGCCATTTACTGTTGACTGTCTAACAACCTCTGTTGGTAGTTTATTCCAATCATCAACCACCCTTTCAGTAAAATAATACTTTCTAAGATTAGTTTTGAACTTCCCCCCCAGTTAGTTTGAGGTCATGTCCCCGTGTTCTTGATTTTGGTTTCATATTGAAAAGACTGCCCTCCTGAACCTTATTCACCCCCTTGATGTATGTAAAGGTTTCAATCATGTCTCCCCTCTCCCTTCTTTCCTCCAGACTGTACATATTACGTTTATGAAGTCGCTCTTGATATGTTTTATCCCCCAGACCTTTCACCATTTTTGTTACCCGTCTCTGAACTCATTCTATTTTATCAATATCTTTTTGTAAGTGTGGTCTCCAGAA
>BLSH010115852.1:901036-931648 GCA_018402905.1 Glandirana rugosa
GAGAAATGCAGCCACCACATCTAGGGACTGGTATGCTGAAATAAATTGCATTTAGTCTTGAGTTTAGATACACTTGATGTTAACATTGATTCAAATGAAATCCCAGCATTTTTCATTGGTTCAGATGCATTCCCATTTTAAATCTGTACCATATGTATCCTGTTTTGTGCAGAAATACTCAGCGGAACTGTTTAACCACTTCAGCCCCGGAAGGATTTCATACTTTAGGACCAGAGCCCTTTTTGCGATTCGGCACTGCGTCGCTTTAACTGACAATTGCGCAGTCGTGCGACGTTGTACCCAAACGAAATTTGCATCCTTTTTTTTCCCCCACAAATAGAGCTTTCTTTTGGTGGTATTTGATCACCTCTGTGTCATTTCTGATCACCGCTATAAACAAAAGAAGAGCAACAATTTTGCAAAAAAACCCAAATTTCTTACTTTTTGCTAAAATACAAATCCAAAAAAAAATAATAAAACCTTTTTTTTTTCATCGGTTTTGGCTGATTTATATTCTTCCTCATATTTGTGGTAAAAAAAATCGCAATCAGCATTTATTGACTGGTTTGCGCAAAAGTGGCTGCGTTTACGGACGATGAGAATTAATTTCTGGGGTTTTTATTTATTTATTTTTTTACTAGTAATGGCGGCAATCTGCGATTTTTAGCGGTACTGCGATATTGGGGCGGACATGTTGGACCATTTTGACACTTTTTTTTTTTTTTTTGGGGACCATTGGCATTTACACAGCGATCAGCGCTATAAAAATGCACTGATTACTGTGTAAATGCCATTTGCAGTGAAGGGGTTAACCTGCAGGGGGCGCTCTAAGGGTTAACTGTTCCCTGGGCGTGTTCTAACTGTGTGTGGGCTGCCCTAGCAGGGGAAGGGGAGCGATCACAGCTTCCATATAGAGGAAGGCTGTGATCACTCCCTTCCCCCTCTCACAGAACGGAGATCCGACGGTCGGCAAGTGGTTAAAGAGGTTTACCTCTGTGTCTAGTAAAATGTAGCAGTGCCTCCTGCATTCCCTTCATAACCATTGGGGGTGTTTATTACGTGGATATATAAGATGTAAATACAATAGTTGGTAGATGAAGAGAAGCAACCAAACAAATTTAATGTTATTGATTTGGGAACTGTAATAAAGGGATTTTATTATAACTTACCGTAAAATCCTTTTCTCTGAGTTCACTGACAGACGCAGCCCTTCATTAGACAAGTGGGGTTATGCTCATATCACTAGGAGTAGACTAGGCAAAATAAAACAAAAGCCTAGGTTGGCCCCTCCCAGCGGGCTGTCCTCACCTTAGCATATAACCCCCTGCTAGCATATCTGTTCATAACAAGCCGTACAAACTCAACAGAGGGGTGGGTGCTGCGTCTGTCAGTGAACTCAGAGAAAAGAATTTTACGGTAAGTTATAATAAAATCCCTTTTACTCTTACGTTCACCGACAGACGCAGCCCTTCATTAGACAAGTGGGGATGTCCCAAACCTGTGTCAATCAAGAGGGGCAGGCAGACTATAACAACTGTACCCAACAAAAAAAGCCCTCTCAGGCGGCGCCAGTCGCGCCTACACTGCCGCTTGCAAAACTTTGCGGCCAAAAGCAGCATCCGCAGGTGCTGAAACATTAATTTTGTAAAACTTAGTAAACGTGTGCACTGAAGCCACACCTGAGACACCGAAGCTTGGTGTCTATAAGCCCAGGAAGTACTAACTGCCCTGGTGGAATGAGCCGTGACTAGGAAAGGGGGAACCTTGCCCCGAACCTCATATGCATGAGTCACGGTCTTTCTGATCCAGCACAAATAAAGAATCAGACTTCCGAAAGGAAGCTGTAGAAAACAAATACATGTGCAAAGCCGTCACCACATCCAAAGAATGCAGTTCAAATTATTTGGGATGCGACGGGTGCGGGCACAATGAGGGAAGAACAATATCCTCATTCAAATGAAAAGAAGAAACCACCTTCGGAAGGAAAGAAGGGGAAGGTCGCAAAATGTCCTTGTCCTTATGAAGGACCAAGTAAGGAGACTTGTAGGATAAGGCTGCCAACTCAGACACCCACCTAGCGGATGTAACAGCCACCAGAAAAGCCACTTTCTGCAACAATAGTTGCAAGGGAATGTCCCTGACCTTCTCATATGGTGGCTTCTGAAGGACAGAAAGCACCAGATTCAAATCCCACGGCGCCAGAGGTCACCGTATCTGAGGAGCCACATGACGTACACCCTGTACAAATGTACGGATCAATGAATGTGATGCCAAGGGCTGTTGAAAAAGAACCGCCAGGGCCGAAATCTGACCCTTAAGCGTACTTTAACACTAGGTTCTTGTCCAGTCCCTGCTGTAAAAAAGTCAGTACTCTGGACACTGTATAAGAGCGGGGGTTCCAACCCCCTGCCTTGCACCAGGCAATATAGGCCTTCCAGATCCTATGATAAATCTTACTTGAAGTACCCTTACGTGCTTCACTCATGTTAGGGATCACGGAGTCCGAGACACCCCTATCCCTCAACACCTGGGACTCAATAGCCAAGCCGTCAAAACCAGCGAGGGTAAAGCAGGGTGCAAGATGGGTCCCTGAGACAGTAGGTCTCCGCGAAGCAGAAGATGCCACGGAACATCTGCCACCATCCGCACCACGTCGGCGTACCAAGGACGCCGAGGCCAATCCGGAGCTACCAGGATTGTCGGGATTCCTTCTGCTTCTACCCTGCGCAGAATCCACCGTAGAAGCTTCAGAGGAGGAAAGACGTATAGTAGCTGATACTGACCCCAGGGTGCTACCAGTGCGTCCGAGGCGACCGCCAACGGATCTCTTGTTCTGCACACAAAGGTCTGTACCTTGTGATTGAACCTGGAGGCCATGAGGTCCACCTCTGGCGTGCCCCACTTGAGGCAAATCTGGCGGAACACTTCTGAATGTAGGGACCATTCCCCCTGATCCAGAGTCCGGCGGCTGAGAAAGTCCGCCTGCCAGTTTTCCACGCCTGGAATGTAGATCGCGGAGAGAGCCGGAACGTGAAGTTCTGCCCAGCGAAGGATCAGCGCTGCCTCCGCGGCTGCTGCCGAGCTTCTTGTCCCGCCCTGATGGTTCACATATGCCACAGCCGTGGCATTGTCCGACTGAACCCGGACCGGGAGGCCTCGCAGCCTTGCCGACCAACGGGACAGACAAAGCCTGATCGCTCTTAGTTCCAGTACATTTATCGGAAGGCAAGCTTCCTGAACTGACCAACGACCCTGGGCAGAGAACTGACCCAGTACCCCTCCCCAGCCTGATAGGCTGGCATCCGTCGTTACTATCGACCAATTGAGGGGGGGAAAACATTTTCCCAACTTTAGGGTTGGAGCCCGAATCCACCAAACCAGGGATCCCCGGGACTGATGATCCAACCTGATCAGTCTGTCTAGGGATAGGGGAGATTTGTCCCATTGCAACAAAAAGGCCTTCTGCAGGAGCCGAGTGTGACTCTGGGCGTAAGGTATCGCTTCGAAAGCCGACACCATGAGCCACAACACTCGCATACAGAACCGTAAGTAGGACCACTGGCGTGATAACAGGGTTCACACTGCTGCCTGTAGTGTCAGGAGCTTGTTCGGCGGTAAAAACACCCTTGCCTGCATCGGTCAGGCAAGAATCAGACCCAGGTATTCCAGACGGCAGGATGGAGTCAACGACAACTTCTGCAGGTTGATCAGCCAACCAAAATCTTTTAACGTGGACACCGTGATTATCACGTTCTCCTCCAGAGCTGCGGCCAACTCTGCTCTCAGGAGTAAATCGTCGAGGTATGCTACCACCGCGATACCTCTCTGTCTCAACAGCGGAAGCATCGGGGCCACAACCTTGGTGAACACTCGGGGAGATGAAGCCAGACCGAAGGGGAGATCCACAAACTGGTAATGCAGATCTCCCACTGCGAAGCGTAGAAAACGCTGGTGACTGTGCCAAACTGGAATGTGGAGATACGCGTCCCTGATATCCAGGGACGCCAAGAATTCCCCTTGGTGCAGGGCGGCCACGACTCCATCCTGAATCTCTTTGTCTTTACAAAGCAGTTTAGTGCCTTCAGGTCCAGAACTGGCCTGACACCGCCCTTTTTGGGCACCACAAAGAGGTTTGAGTAAAACCCGTGAAACCTTTCCATCGTGGGTACCGGTACAATTACCCCCTGTTCGGCCAGCACCCGAATGACGCCCAGAAGCGCCTCCCGACGACCCTGAGGAAGTCTTAAGTTTGAAGGGAAAAATCTTTCTGGGGGTAGAGAGATGAACTCTATCCTGTACCCGGAGGCCACCACCTCCAGCACCCACCGATCGGTGATGCGGGCAGTCCATCTGTCTGCGAACCCCAGCAACCGGCCCCCCACCCGAGAGTCGGGCGGGGGCAACCCATCATGCGGAGGTTGACTTATCCTTCATCTTTTCAGACTTATGTTGCCGGGGCCTTTTACTGGGCCCAGCGGAAGGCTTACCGGCCTTGAAGCCCTTACCCGCTGAGCCGGGTGCACAAAAAAACTTCTTCTGACCTGAATAAACAGGGCCCTGCCTACGGCGAAAATCCCGCCGTTTTGGCTCCGGAAGGAAAGTACTCTTCCCTCCCGTGAAATCCTTAATGATTTCATCCAACTGTGGGCCAAACAGACGCCCTCCCTGAAAGGGAAGATCTGTAAGAGCTTTCTTCGAAGCCTGGTCGCCTGACCAAGAGCGGAGCCACAGCACCCACCTGATAACAATTGCAAAAACAGACATTTTTGATAGTATGGGAAGCAGGTCCAATGCAGTATCGCATATGTAGCGGAGACCCTCTTCCAAGTGTTGTGCGCATTACACCTCAGCCTGTGCACACTCACAAGTTAACCCGGAGTGTAATGTGGTAGCGTGCTCGTGAAGCGATTGCGCTGCCATAGCAGCCGCCAGAGCTGGCCGCATGGCTGACCCAGCCAACAAGAACAGTGCTTTAGACACTGCCTCTGTGCGGTGATCGGCCGCCTCTTTAAAAGACGGAGACCCCTCCAAGGGAATGGTCATCGCCTTATTTAGATGGGCCACCGGTGGGTCCACTGCTGGGGAAGCCCATCTCTTAGTAAAGCTATCCTCAAAGGGGTAGCGAACAGCAAAGTTTTTGGGTAAAGCAAAGGAATTCTGCGGCCGTAGCCATTCCTTGAACACCGCTTGTTCAAAAACCCAATCATAAGGGTAGGCCCTAGGGGACCTAGGGGGTTTAAGCGATCCACAAATATATGCGGACTCATGCGACTCCCCTGCTTGGTCAAGCCGCATGGAGTCGCGGATATCAGCGATCAGAGCGGCCACTATCGCTTTGTCGCGCGAAAATGGAGCCCCCTGATGACCTTCGCCATCTGAGGGTATCAGTTCACCCTCTGATAGCTCTACGGGGGTTCCTGTGACCACCGAGGCGCTTTCTGGTTCCGAATCCTCCCCCGAAGAATGACGGTGGTTGGGTCCCCCGCCCGGGAAAAGCATTCCCCAAATACCACCCTCAGCTGTTCCAAGGACACCAGGGTCCCCGGCGTGGATTGTTGCTCCGCAGGTATCCCTGCCATAGCACTGCCGGCCTCTGACATCCCAGACTTCCGGCACCCCCACTGTGTGACCACCACCTCTACCCCACCAATCAGCCAGGGAGACCCGGGAGGATTGCACCCACCGCTACCAGCACCCAGGGAGAGCCAGCTATACTTGTTGTTTTAATGCCTCAGAGCTGTGACCGGAATGAGCAATGACAAAAAAAAAAACACTGCACTTCAAGAGCCTGCACCGCCGCGTCTGTTAGCCACATTGTCCAAGCGAAAGCGGAAGTGCTTTTTTTTCCTTTTTTTTTTTTTTAGGACACCACCTCCGGAAAAATGGCGCGGTCGGCGGACGAACAAATGGTTATCCACACCGAATGGCGGTGAACCGCCGAATGCAGTGCTCCGAACGGTCAGTGCAGGGTGTGGTACTGCGGGGGGGGGGGGACGGGAGATGACCACCCCAGATGCGTCCCCACTAACAGGCCCCCACCGGCCGGCTACCTTAGAAGCTGCCCGGGTGCCCACTCTCCGCGCCCCTAGGACGGAAGAGGGGTCCACTCACCAATCCGATGGGAGCAGCGGGTAGCCACCCGGAGCAGACTTACCTCCCCACGGAGAGGAATGCTGCTGGCCAGGCCACTGGACAGGAACAGAACCAGTCACTGGGCTCTAGTGGGATTAGCCACTGGCCGCCCGCACGGAACGGGCGCTATGCGGCATGCCCCCACTAAGGGTAGCTCTCACAGATGTTGGCCGGACTGGGGAAAGTTTTTGGATTCTAGATATCCTCTATACCACCAGCCGGCTTCTTGATAGCAGTCTTCATCAGAAAAGAACCTCTCAGTCTTCATCAGAAAAGGGAACCAGGTCTACTCCTTGCACTAGCCAATAGAAACTGATATGCTATTGTCTAGCAGGGGGTTATATGCTAAGATGAGGTCGGCCCCCTGGGAGGGGCTAACCTATGCTTTTGTTTTATTTTGCCTAGTCTACTCCTAGTGATATGAGCATAACCCCACTTGTCTAATGAAGGGCTGCGTCTGTCAGTGAACGTAAGAGTAAAAAAGCTTACTTAAAGTAGAATAATATCAACCTTTTTGCACACTGGTCCTTTTGTAGGGGACTTGAGCACATGGGGGCCTACACGGGGAGGGGGATTAGTTACAGGCGACAATTGTGTCTCTTCCTCCTGCAGATGAAAGCTGGTCTCTTCCCCTCCCTGCTGCCAGCTTTCTGCTGCTGGAGGAAGAGACACAATTGTCTGTCACGTATTCCCCTGAGTAATGTTAGCTCTGCTAGGTGAGTTTGTTATCTCTCTAACTTCCTTTCTCTCCCTGCAGTTCTTCCTAGACTCCTTGTCCCAGCCTGTATATTTTTTTAGCTCTCTCCATTGCTCTGTCTCCCTGACACAGTCACAGCTGATCAGCTGCATTCCCATGGGGTGAAGAATTTACTGTTACACCTGTTCTATAGCTGTCCTTCGTCTTCTCCCAGTGCAATTAAGACCCCTTTCACCCTGAGGCAGTTTTCATGTGTTTTAGCACTGGAAATAGTGCCTGAAACCTTTCTCCCATTCATTGCAATGGGCGCTTTCACATGGGGTGATGCGCTTGCGGGATGTTCGGAAAAGTCCTGCAAGTAGCATCTTTGGGGCAGGTTGGGAGCGCTGTAGACAGCTCTCCCAAAACGCCCCTGCCCATTGCAATGAATGGGCAGTGCTTCCAAAGTGTCTGAAAAGCACTTTGGAAGTGCCGCAACATGGGTCTTTGTTGTGGGTTTTTTTTAAAGGGTCCTGTTGTCACGTGACTTTTAAAAACCGGTGCGAGATTTCGGTAAAATGGCCGACGCTTTATCGCTGTTTTGCCGGTGCCTCAGTGTGAAAGTAGCCTTAGTGTGCTTTATGTAGCTGGGCTTTCCCATTCCTCTCCCCCCACACTGCTTCTTGACCTATGCAACTTTGCTTCTTCTCCCTTACACTGACTGTTCCCTCCATGTATCAACTCCTTCTATTTAACCATTCACTAACTGATCTGGCAGTAGTGAACTCCTTTTTTTTTATCTTGTATCTACAGGTAAGCCTATACTAAGGCCTACCTGTAGGTACAGTGAATATCATCTCTTAAACATAGCAGCCGGTGATTGCACTGTACTGTGACCATGACTCCCACCTGCATACGTGGGCGTTACCTCATCGCAGTTTGGCCAAACGACTGGAGCCCAAGTACCCAGAGAGAAGACCAGATGAAGATGGAATCCCTCTCATTAGTGACAGTATGCCACGGGAGCGATCCGTTTTTTGGTAAGGCTGTCATAATAATATTTTACCAAAGCCTGAACCCCCCTGATTCACACTGTACAGACCACAGCACCCATGTGCATAAGCCATCAAGACCTGATCCACAAAGAGCTTTATGAACTCAGTTTCATCTTTTAGATTTAGCAGGAATTCTGTGAGTTATGTTGTATTTGTGTCTGCTAATAATAATTTTATTTTTATCAAAATATAGCTTTAATAGTTTCTTGGGGGAGGGAGGCCCCTGTCAGGTAGCCTCTATGGTGCCCCGCAATTTCTATCAGCAGCCCTGCCTTCCCCGAAAACCTACCCCACTTTGTGCATATTAGTGAGTTTGATAGGTAATGGACTTCTTTTCATTCCTGGAGAAACCAGCATCTTTATTTTCTTAAAGAGGTCTTCAGTCAACCCTCCCTGTCTACAGAAGCAGCGTATCTGGATCAGTGCAACCTTACTAAAACCTTGGGAGCTGTACCTGGATCCCATTTTGTAGGGGTGGTCTGTAATTTTGCTTTGGGCTCTGGATCCTGCATGGGGGCTGACCTTGGCACTTGGATGCTATACAGGTTCAGGGCTCTGCTCCATCACAATGGAACTCAATCTCTGAAGACCCCTTCGGTGGGATGCCCACTGTGATGGACAAAGCCTGGACTTTATATTCAGTCCAGCATTGTGAACAGGAAAGACAGGGTCACCCTGTTTATCTGACCTCTACTCTGAAAATGGGGATGTATTTACTTTATTTGTTCAAACTTGGCCCAGGCTCAGGTGGATAATCAGGTGTTACATTAGAACACTGTTCGGACACTTTAATGCCACTTCTGCCTAGAGCCCTTATAAGGTATTGGGCACTTCCAGCTGTCCTTTCACCTAGAGGATTTGTTGCAGGACAGTCTAGACTTGGGTTGTCATGTACTTCTACGGGACTCACCTACTCTCACGCTCTACTCTGTAAGTACCTCACAGGGGAATACCCTCACTTGTGGCTATAGTAGAGACCAGATGAAAGGGAGTTACAATGCATCCCTTGCACTGAAGCGGGAACTGGTCTTAACACTGGTTTCAGCACCCGGTTCTAGCTCTATTTCAGGCATGCAACAAACCACCTATTTGACAATAGCAGATTTTGTCTGCATCTATAGCACAATTTCTCCGAGAAATTATGGGCTTAATTCAGCCATCTGCTCAAAAACACCCTGCCTCTTCTCCTACTCCTATTTCTCAACCTTGAGTTGGACCCTAATATACCAATCCTGGATGCTGGATCAGAGAAGAATGAAGGGGATATAGAAGCAGTTTTGGAGGAAGTTGAGATAATGTAAAAAAAAAATTGGGCTATTCCTGTGTTTGACCCTGGCATCTCGGCCCGAAAAAAAACCTCTCACTGTACCCATTGCAGAGGTTCCATCTTTGATTCTGTGAACAGAAAATGTGAGATGCTTTTAACCACTTCTGGACCGCCCACTGTGGATTTACTTTGATGTTAAACACCGTTGTTATGGCAGCAGATAACTGCCATAACCCCGGTATTGTCACTCACAGCAGGCGGTCCGCATTAACATAAAAGTGGTCACAGCGGCGGATTCACCTCAAGATCACTTTTATGTGCAGCAGGAGAGGTGCCCCACACACCGCGTCCTGGTCGTCTCTGCTGCTTACCTGATCCGTCGGTAGTGGCAGAGACGATCTGGTCCTGTGGCCCAATGGGCAGGAAGTTGAGTGAGGGCATGATGCCCCCCCCTCGACCCCATTTCCTTGGAGGACAGGAGCGACGTCAAATGTCACTTCCACCCTCTGACCTTAAAGGGTAAGTTCACCTTTACAGAGAAATCTGTAAGGTGAACTTACACAGGACCCCCTCCTCAACCCCCCTCCCCGTCCCACTGACCTGGAGGGCGGCAAACTCCCATTCTGAGCCCTGCTATAGCCGCATCACGGATCCAGGGCTTAGAAATCCTCTCTGATTTCACTCTTCCACTTCCCCGCTGACAGGGTGCACTGTGCAGGTTCTGATTGGAATGCTCCTAAACGTACTGCCTGATGGGGTACATTTTGGAGATTTAGGCCTCATACACACGGATGTTTCTTAAAAAATAAACAAAACATCGGGCCTGACGTCAAGGAAAAAAATCTGCGTTTTTTGGCGTTATGCATCGGCGTTAGTGAGCGTTAGTGAGCTTCGGCGTCAATAGGCGTTTTTTAAAAAAAATCATCCCTCTGCTATTTTTCACCCTAAAAACGTTGGCGTCAAAAAACGCCGGTTAACGCTGGTACAATATTAGTTGGCGTTTTTTTTTTTTAAAGACATTCATTTATTTATCTCTTTTTTTTAATTGCTTTTAAGTGTAAATGTGAGATCTGAGGACTTTTTGACCCAGATCTCACATTAAAGAGGCCCTGTCCTGCTTATTTCTATTACAGGGGATGTTTACATGTCATAGGATTAAAAGTGATCTTTTTTTTTTTAAAAAAAGAACAGTGTAAAAATAAAAAGTAAAATAAATATGAAAAAAAAAAAATGAAGCACCGCATCCCTCCGAACTCTTGCGCAAAAGCGAACGCATACGCAAGTCACGCCCACATATGTAAACAGTGTTCAAACCACACATGTGAGGTATCGCCATGATCATTAGAGCGAGCGCAATACTTCTAGTCTAAGGCCTCCTCTGTAACTGAAAACTGGTAACTTGTAGAAATTTTTAAACGTCACCTACGGAGATTTTTAAATACCAAAGTTTGTTGGCATTCCACGAGCAGGCGCAATTTTGAAGCATGACATGCTGGGTAACAATTTACTCACCATAACATTATCTTTCACAATATAGAAAAAAATTGGGCTAACTTTACCGTTTGTAAGAGTGCTGCGCAAATACTGTGTGACATAAAGTATTGCAATGATCTCCATTTTATTCTCTAAGGTGTCTGAAAAAATATATATAATGTTTGGGGGTTCTAAGTAATTTCCCATAAAAAAAAATTATTTTAACTTGCAAACAACAAGTGTCAAAAATAGGCTTGGTCCTTAAGTGGTAAGATCCCTTTACCCTGGCAGTTCTAGTCCTGCAACCAACTCTTCCTGCTATTTCAGTAAAACCACAGCTACTTGGACAGTGGAAAAATCTTTCCTCCCCTACAATTGGAAGGTTCTTACAAAAGACAAAAGTCTGCCAGGCTAGGGAGGAGTATTCCAATCCTTGATGGTCAAAGGAACATGGTCAAGGGAGAATGCCGGTCGGCTGCTGGTTTTCTAGCATACTCGTCTGACAGAAGCCAACTAAACAGTCGGCTTCTGCCGGACAGACTGACATACACACGGGCTGAATGTCGGCTGGTTTTTTTTGAGCCAGCAAATGTCTCCCGACATTTGGCCCATGTGTGCCCGGCTTTAGACTCAGAATGAAAAGCAGAGGACAGGTTAATTGTAACACATATTACTGAGCAAAAGCTTTTTCAGAATTTTTAAGTAGCTGCACACCTAGGCCTCGCACTACATCATCAGGGATTCCATGTAGTTTAATTTCTTCCCAAACTATCAGTTCCACAGTTTGTTCAGCGGTGGATACCCCCTTTAAGCGGTAGTAAACCCGAACAAAAAAAAAAAACCCTACGAGACGATAGCATAATGTGTTAGTATGCATGGCATACTAACACATTATGAAATATTTACCTTAGAACGAGGCCCCCGATGCCCGACTCGGTTAGCGCTGAGGGAGCTGACATGATGTCCATGTTCTTTCTTCTGAGTTCACGGCTCTGGCGCTGTAAGTGGCCAGAGCCACGAGATGTCACTCCTGCGCATGTGTGCTGGAGTTCTTCATTCCGGCAAGGAGCTCCAATTTTTCGGCAGCCTCCGCTGTATCTCCAGAGCGCATGCGCCGCTGATGTCAGCGGCTGCATGCAGAGCGAATATCTCCTGAACCATACAGGTTTAGGAGATATTTATTTTACCTACAGGTGAGCCTTATTATAGGCTTAACTGTAGGTAAAAATTACGTTTGAGGTATACGAACACTTTAACTGGTATAAATCATCTTAGTGAGATGATCGACAACTACCAAGATAGTGGTAATTTCTTTTAAAAGAGCTAGGTGAACCACAAAGTCTATAGAAATTGACTCCCATGGTCTTGATGGAACAGAGAGTGACTGGAGCTACTCCAAAGGATAAAATCAGAGGGTCTTATTGCGTCCAATATCACAAATGTGGTCACAGTTCCAAGAGGTGGAAGGTCATATGAGATATATAAAAATAGATCTAGCCAAGTTTTCCAAACACGTAAGAATTTATCTTGCGTTTCTGAAAGAATCGCTGGCAATTTCTCATTAATGACCGTTCCATGGATTCCGTACCTAACCTCCTCAAAATTAAGGATAGATAATTTCAACGACTTTGCAATAGTTTGCTTCGTCACCATAAAAATAAGAGTAATTAGAGTATACTCCCAATGAGTAGCGGTTTTAATTGGTTTATGTAAAAAGGCTTCAGAGGGATCCTTATGCAGGTCAACATTAAAGACAGTATTGACTAATATATACCCATATCCAAAGTTTCCATACTTACCTTACTTCCAAAGCTTCCTTACTTTTTGACATGTCCACCAAATATGCTTCCCAAATCCTGGCAACCTTGAAAACAAATTGGCAGATATGTGGGTGGGTAGTTAGCTATCTTGGCTGGCGTATAGTACCAAAGAGACATAACCTTGAATGAATTTTCAAGTGCAATTACATTGCAGAAAGATTTAAATACAGCCTCCCATACCTTTACCCAATCTTCAGGGGGCAGTACTGTGCTAAGGTTGTGTTCCCATCTGGAACAGTAGGGTGGGGTTTGTGCTCCCATATGACTAAGCATACTAGTGTAGAGCAATTAAATGAGGCCCTGAGTTGTGTAGCATCTAGTCTTGAAAGCCATCAGTAGTAACAGTTGAGTATTTTTGGTCAGAGAGTCCATAAAATGGAAAAGTTGTAAATAGCGGAAGCGCTCTAACTCTAAAGCGGAAGCGGATCTCACACAAGTTGCAAAGCTATTGAAATGAGCATATCCCCCTTGCAGTCAGTAAAGAGCAAACCACAGTGAGGCCTTTTGGTTCTCCATCCCGGGAGGAAATAGAAGGCGACAAAAGGGGAAGGTGTGGGGATATTAGGCGAGCAGAATATTTATTCAAATCCCGTACTGTAAGAGTTTGGACCAAGACAGGGTTCAGGGATTTTGGACAATACACAGGGGGGATCCAGGGTAGTGAAGAGAGTGGAATCGGATCAATATCTAAAACGTCGTTAAGAAGTGCTGGTTTGCCTGCATTGAGTCAGACTATTGGGGGCAATTTGGGCTGCTTCATAATGATGGGCAATACTGGGAACTCACAATCCTCCCCTAGCTTTTGGCATGGATATAAAAGATTTCTTAAGACGTAGCCTAGAGCTGCCCCAGATAAACTTCAAAACTAGTTGTAAAGAACAGAGGATATGGGGAGGGAATGGAAATGGGGAGGACCCAAAAAGGGTATAACAACTTTGGAAGGAAAGTCACGTTAATAGCAGATATACAGCCCAACCAAGAGATTTGAGATCTCTCCCAAGAGTCTAGCAAGCGTTTCAGAGAAACATTGAGTGTTAAGAGGCTGAGTAAGGATTTAGCCGGGTTCATGTGAAGGCCAAAGTCATGCATAAGAGAAAGAAGGTTAGGCAAGGAAGTGTGAAGAGATGAGATGTACAGCAGCATATCATCTGCAAACATAGCCAGGGACTGGGGGATAAGCTGTCTTTTGATATACATATGGTCAATTCAAAAATATTGTGCATGAGGTAGAGAATAGCTGATGGTTTAAGTGTTTCATCTCAATGGGGACATTGTTCTGCCCTTGTCCCTGCTCCTAATAATCCAAAGGAAGTCCCTCTGCTTTCATTAGATAAACAGATTCCCTGTTTGTCCTCTCCTCTGGTCCATGCAAGGGGCAGTCCGCTTCAAAATCCACCTCCTGCACTCACTATGCACACACTCCACCAAATCTGTTGGAGCATCCTGAGCCTAAGGCACCAACTCTGTAAGGCTTCCACCTTGTCTTCTGTTCATATACGTTCAAAGTTCTACCAGGTGCATGTTCAAGCTTCTGCTCATGCAGCTTTCCACTGCAAGGTTCTTGCAGTGGAATTCTCAACCTGTGGCTTTAACCCCTGTAGTTATTGGGCCTGTTGGCACAGTTATGTTGCCCAATATTAAATTCATTGCGTTGAGATGTCCTATGGTGTATGAATAAGTTGCATGTATCCTGTACTCTATGATTAATATAAGAGGAATTTTGATCTGCATATTCCATATCTTGGAGTACAGTACCCATAGTGTATGAATATGTTGCCTGTGTCCTATACCATACTCCAATTTACAATTAAAGTGGCTGTAAACCCCATTCATGAAATCTGACCTAGGCACATTTATCTGTAGTGTTTACTTATCTCTCTCCAAAGCCCTAAGTGACGTGTCTTTCTGCTGCTCCGTTCCTCTGTTATCAGCATGATAACTTTTGACACAGGTGATAAAAGCAGCTCGACAGAGGAGATAAAAGCAGCTGGAAATTTGCATTGGGGAGGTAACTTAGAGACACATAATCAGAGAGCTTGTCTATTCACAGCACAGCTCTGCAAGTTTCTTTGTTCCTCTGCCTATGTGTGTGGGGGGGTGCCTTTGCCCCAATCAGCTCCCACACGGTGTATACCCAGACTCCCCTCCCACTGCTGAAACAGGAAGAAAAAATTCTAACACAATGTGCACTTTCTACAGAGTCTAGAAAGCTGAAGACAGCAGATATACATGTAAAACGTATGTAGAAAGATTTGTTTAATTTCTGTGTATCATCTGAGGCTGTTCACTTCACTGGGTATATGTGAGGGTTAACATCCACTTTAAGTCAAAAATCCTCTTTTTTAGTTTTTCTTTTTCACATGCTTCCATTGGAAGATCTCTCACAGCAGTCTGTACTAGCAAAATATCCAGAGACAGTTGATCGCCTCCTTTCAACATCCATGCAACACCTTTCTCCTGCGATACCAGACTAGATCTTTAAAACCACAGCCCCTTAGCTTCAGCACCCAAGCCCCTCAGATAGCCCAGTTGAGGCCTCACCAACCGAAAGCACATGGCAGCCATCCAGGCTGTGTTTCTCTCTTGAAGGAAAAGACCCAGCAGCTCTGTGTCTGAGTATTTATACAGACTCCCAGCAGCCTTCAGGGCCACCCTCCCTGGGATTAGCCAGGGCTGTATAAATATTGATACTGCTATTTGCATAGCCCCACATCTATATTCCAGAGAATTCTACTGTTCTCTGGAAAGCAGAGGAAGCTGTCAAACTAACAGAAGATGAGACCAGCAGACCAGTGGCAGCTGGTGCTCAATTTTTTTTTTGGGGGGGGTGGCGGCATACAAACCACTCGCACTAACCCCCCCGGCGCTTGATCGATCCAATGGGAAGGCCGCAATCCATGGCCTTACCTTGTGCTTAGCTGTCAATCTGGGCGGCCTCCTCTCGCTGTTGCTGCAGTAGAGGTGCGGGGAGGAGGACGATGACGAGGTGGTGGTGTTGGTGCACTACTGGATCCATGGTAGGGCTCCTGGAAGAGACTGTTGCTGTCCCTCCACCTTCTGCTCCTACATGGCCGAACAGCAAGAGGGTCCCGAGACCTGATTGGCGGGGATTCCTAAGACTCCCTGGCCAGTTGGGTCTAAGGAGCCGCTTCCTGATTGCCCGGGAGGAGAACCAGGAAGACATTAGTGAATATTAATTCACTAATGTCACACAACTGGGTGGGCTCAGGACGCAGTGCACTGCATCCCAAGCCCACCCTTTTTTGAAGCCAATTAGAGCCTTAGGCTCTAATCATGTCCTTCAAAATGAAAAACCCACATCGAAATCCATGTGTCCGGCGCCCGGCATGTAGATTAGGGGCTGGGCGCATGGATTAGGGGGGAGGGGCCCCTGTGCCCTGCATGAGTGGCCGCCACTGGTGGGGAAGCTCTACTTGATTTTGTCATGGCAGCAGATGTGAAGCCACCTGCATGCCCCTCAACTTTCTGAGATGGGAATAAGGGACATCTATTAGCAAAGGTATGTGGGCATAGGACACACCCTTGCAATGCCCCTTAAAGGAGAATTGTACAAAAAAATGACTGGTTAAACCGACAAGTGCTTTTTCACTACTATTCCTTTACATTGGCTTTTGGAATTTACAAATGCAGCAATTTAGAAATTGGATGAAAGGTTTAGCATGGGGGAAACCCTTTTTGATAGATAAGTAGTGCATTTTACATACAACCATACAGATCAGACCAAATAAGGAGGAAAAAGAGACAGAGGGCCTTTGAGTGTGTATGAATGAGGGATGTTCAAGCACCGGCACTGAAAGAGAGACTGTACTGTGGGTGAAGTAGGAACGTATGATGGGTAAGCAATCATCAATGGGGGGGATGGAGCTTAAATTTCAATGTCACTGAACCACCAATGTGGGTGGTTAGGGGAGTTAACTCTCACTGCCACTGCCCACCAATTCAGGGGGAGGGGGTCATGCAGGTGGGGAGAGAGGGTTCTCTCACTGCCACTGACCACCAAGTGAAGGGTTAAATTTCCTTGCCTGTGACCACCGATGTGGGGAGGGATTGGAGGCTAGCTCTCACTGCCACTGATTACCAATGTAGGTGGGGGTTAAATTTGACATAACCACCAATGTTATGGGGTGTTAATCTTTACCGCCGCTGACCACCAATGTGGGGCAGGGGGGATTTCACTGCCACTGACCAATGTTAGCAGTACTGACATCGGTGTTGGGGCTATTATTGTGCTCATGAAACCAATCCTGGGGGCTGTTAGTGTACCCACTGATACCAGTGCTGGGGGGTTATTATTGTGCCCACTGACACCAATGCTGCGGGTTAATATTGCATCCACTGCAACTAATGCTGAGGCTTATAATAGCATTCACGGACACCAGTGCTGGGGGCTATTATTGCATTCACTGACACCAGTGCTGGGGGCTATTATTGCATTCACTGACACCAGTGCTGGGGGCTATTATTGCATTCACTGACAACAATGTGGGGGGCTATTATTGCATTCATTGACACCAGGGGTTTTTGTGCTTACTGATACCAGTACTAGGGGTTATTATGTCCAATGACAACAATGCTGTGGGTTATTATCGTGTCCACTTATATCAATGCTGGGTGTTATTATTGCATCCAATAACACCGGCTCTGGGGGCTAATATTACATTCACTGTTACAAGTGCTGAGGACTATTATTGCGTTCACTAAAACCAGTGCTAGGGGCTATTATTGTGCTCACTGATACCAGTGCTGGGGCTTATTATTGAGTCCAAAGACACTATTGTTGAGGGTAATTATTGTGTAAACTGACACCAATGTTGGGGGTTAATATTGCATCCAAACACACCAATGCTGCTGGTTATACAGGGTCCACTGACACCAATGCTGGCGGTTCTTTTTGCACTCACTGACACCAGTGCTGGGGGTTATTATTGTGTTCACTGACACCAATCCTGGGGATTATTATTGTGTTCACTTACAGCAGTGCTGGGGGTTATTACATCCTAAAGCCCCGTACACATGGGCTGAATATCGGGCGGTAGTGGCTGGTTCAATAGAAACTGGTCAACATTCAACCCGCATGTAAAGCAGCTGGACGGACAGAAGGCGACCTAATGTCCGACTTCTGTTGAAGGGGCATGAGTGAAAAATTTCTGCCAATTGGCATCCGGTCAGCGCTTGCAGCTATTCGCTGCAAGTGCTGACCGGTGTTTTTTCATGCTGGGGCAGTCCCTCTCACAATAGCTTAGTAGGGAAATTTCTGTACTAACATCGGATTGTTAATACAGGATATCCTCCCGAGCTCTTCAGTTTTTTCATTCAGCTCGCTGGGCTGAATGAAGAAAAACTGATAGTATGTACTAGGCTTAAGACACCAATACCAGGGGTTATTTTGTGCTCACTGACACCAGTGCTGGGGGTTATGGCTGTGTCCACTGATACCAATGCTGGAGGTTATTGTATTCGTGACACCAATGCTGGGGGTCATTATTGTGTCCACTGAAACCAATGTTTTGGGTTATTATTGACTCCACTCACACCAATGCTGGGGGTTATTACTGAATTCACTGACACCAATGCTGGGGTTTATTACCGAGTCCAATGACACCAATGCTTGTGGTTATTATTGCGTCCAATTACACCAATTCTGAAACATTATGATTGCATCCACTGATACCATTGTTTAGGATTATTATTGAGTCCACTGACTCCAATGCTGGGGGTTATTGTAGCGTCCACTGACACCAATGCTGGGGGTTATTTCTACACCAACGTCTTTGGTGTGCACAGTGACATGCCGCAAAAAAAAAAATGAGACAAAACCAAAATTATGGGGTGCTGAGGTGTGAAAATGTGCTGCTATTATGTGGTCCTCTGGAAGTGCGGAATCTGCACTATAAGTTTCCAACTGACCACCTAATAGCACCTACTGTATCTAGGAGGGTGCTACATTACACGAATCTCTCGCCTCCCTACTAAAGAACATTTATGTTTCTGATGCCCAGGTATGTTGCAAAATATAATTATTACGTTTGAATTCCAATGTCCTTTGTATTTAAAGCCACTTGCAGCTCTTGGTGAATGCCTATGGATACTGTGTGTTAAAAAGTGCAGTCATAGACACCCCATTTCTCATTCCAGTTGCTCTATATCTACAGCTTTGTTAGTGTTGGTCAATGTGTTTTCCTGAGCCCCGCTGCTCATACCAGTGCCTGTATTACCACAATGCAGGCATACATCTAGGCAGTAACCAAGTAATGAAGAGAAATTTAGTAAAAGGTAAAAGCTCTGGAAAAAAGGGATTTTATTATAACTTACCGTAAAATCCTTCTCTCTGAGTTCACTGACAGACGCAGCCCTTCATTAGACAAGTGGGGTTTATGCTCATATCACTAGGAGTAGACTAGGCAAAATAAAACAAAAGCATAGGTTGGCCCCTCCCGGGGGGCCATCCTCACCTTAGCATATAACCCCCTGCTAGACAATAGCATATCAGTTCGTAACAAGCCGTACAAACTCAATAGAGGGGTGGGTGCTGCGTCTGTCAGTGAACTCAGAGAAAAGGATTTTAAGGTAAGTTATAATAAAATCCCTTTTACTCTTACGTTCACTGACAGACGCAGCCCTTCATTAGACAAGTGGGGATGTCCCAAAGCTGTGTCAATCAAGAGGGGCGGGCAACTATAACAACTGTACCCAACAAAAAAAAGCCCTCTCAGGCGGCGCCAGTCGCGCCTACACTGCCGCTTGCAAAACTTTGCGGCCAAAAGCACCATCCGCCGATGCTGAAACATCAACTTTGTAAAACTTAGTAAACGTGTGCACTGAGGCCCAAGTAGCCGCTTTGCACATCTGAGACACCGAGGCCTGGTGTCTAAAAGCCCAGGAAGTGCTAACTGCCCTGGTGGAATGAGCCGTGACTGGAAAAGGGGGAACCTTGCCCCGAACCTCATATGCATGAGTCACGGTCTTCCTAATACAATGAGAAATGGTAGCTGACGAGGCCGCCATGTCTTTGCACGAACCTTCCGTCAGCACAAATAAAGAATCAGACTTCCGAAAAGAAGCTGTATAAAACAAATACACCCGCAAGGCCCTCACCACATCCAAAGAATGTAGTTCAAATTCCTTGGGATGTGACGGGTGCGGGCACAATGAGGGAAGAACAATATCCTCATTCAAATGAAAAGAAGAAACCACCTTCGGAAGAAAAGAAGGGGAAGGTCGCAAAACCGCTTTGTCCTTATGAAGGACCAAGTGAGGTGACTTGCAGGATAACGCTGACAACTCAGACACCCACCTAGCGGACGTAACGGCCACCAAGAAAGCCACTTTCTGCGACAACTGTAAGGGAATGTCCCTAATATTTTCATATGGTGGCTTCCGAAGCACAGAAAGCACCAGATTCAAATCCCACGGCGCCAGAGGAGACCGTATCCGAAGAGCCACATGACATACACCCTGTACAAAAGTACGGATCAACTAATGCGACGCCAAGGGTCGTTGAAAAAGAACTGTCAGGGCCGAAATCTGACCCTTAAGCGTGCTTAACGCCAGGTTCTTGTCCAGTCCCTGCTGCAGAAAAGTCAGCACTCTGGACACCGCACAAGAGCGGGGGTTCCAACCCCTGCCTCACACCAGGCAATATTGGCCTTCCAGGTCCTATGATAAATCTTACGCGAAGAACCCTTACGCGATTTAATCATAGTAGGGATCACGGAGTCAGAGACACCCCTATCCCTCAACACCTGGGACTCAATAGCCAAGCCGTCAAAATCAGCGAGGGTAAAGCAGGGTGCAAGATGGGTCCCTGAGACAGTAGGTCTTCGTGAAGTGGAAGACACCACGGGACATCTGCCACCATCCGCACCACATCGGCGTAACAAGCATGCCGAGGCCAATCCGGAGCTACCAGGATTGTCGGGATTCCCTCTGCTTCTATCCTGCGCAGAACCTGCGGCAGAAGCTTCAGAGGAGGAAAGACGTACCGTAACCGACCCCAGGGTGCTACCAGTGCGTCCGTGGCGACCGCCAACAGATCTCTTGATCTGCACACAAAGGTCTGTACCTTGTGATTGAATCTGGAGGCCATGAGGTCCATCTCTGGCGTGCCCCACTTGAGGCAAATCTGGCGGAACACTTCTGGATGTAGGGACCATTCCCCCTGATCCAGAGTCCGGCGGCTGAGAAAGTCCGCCTGACAGTTTTCCACGCCTGGAATGTAGATTGCGGAGAGAGCTGGCACGTGAAGTTCTGCCCACCGAAGGATCAGAGCCGCCTCCGCGGCTGCTGCCGAGCTTCTTGTTCCGCCCTGATGGTTCACATATGCCACAGCCGTGGCATTGTCCTACTGGACCCGGACAGGGAGGCCTCACAGCCTTGTCGACCAACGGGATAGACAAAGTCTGATCGCTCTCAGCTCCAGTACGTTTATCGAAAGACAAGCTTCCTGAGCTGACCAACGGCCCTGGGCAGAAAACTGACCCAGGACCCCTCCCCAGCCCGATAGGCTGGCACCCATTGTTACTATCGACCAATTGAGGGGGAGGAAACATTTTCCTAATTTTAGGGCTGGGGCCCGAATCCACCAGACCAAGGATCCCCGGGACTGATGATCCAACCTGATCAGCCTGTCTAGGGATAGGGGAGATTTGTCCCATTGCAACAAAATCGCCTTCTGCAGGAGCCGAGTGTGACTCTGGGTGTAAGGTATCGCTTTGAAAGCCGACACCATGAGCCCCAACACTCGCATACAGAACCGTAAGGAGGACCACTGGTGTGATAACAGGGTTCGCACTGCTGCCTGAAGTGTCAGGAGCTTGTTTGGTGGTAAAAACTCACTTGCCTGCACCGTGTCCAGAATCAGACCCAGGTATTCCAGACGTCACTTCTGCAGTTTGATCAGCCAACCGAAATCTTTTAATGTAGACACCGTGATTATCACGTTCTCCTCCAGAGCTGCGGCCGACTCTGCTCTCAGGAGTAAATCGTCAAGGTATGCTACCACTGCGATACCTCTCTGTCTCAACAGCGCCAGCATCGGTGCCACCACCTTGGTGAACACTCGGGGAGCCGAAGCCAGACCGAAGGGGAGAGCCACAAACTGGTAATGCAGATCCCCCCACTGTGAAACGCAGGAAATGCTGCTGCCTGTGACAAACTGGAACGTGGAGATACGCGTCCTTGATATCCAGGGACGCCATGTATTCCCCTTGGTGCAGGGCGGCCACGACCGAGCAGATGGACTCCATCCTGAATCTTTTTGTCTTTACAAAGCAGTTTAGTGCCTTCAGGTCCAGAACTGGCCTGACACTGGCCTTATTGGGCACCACAAAGAGGTTTGAGTAAAACCAGTGAAATCTTTCCACCGTGGGTACCGGTACAATCACCCCCTGTTCAGCCTCCCGACGCCCCTTAAGGAGTCTTAAGTTCGAAGGGAAGAACCTTTCTGGGGGTAAAGAAATTAATTCTATCCTGTACCCGGAGGACACCACCTCCAGCACCCACCGATCGGTGATGCGGGCAGTCCATCTGTCTGCGAACCCCAGTAACCGGCCCCCCAGACGAGAGTCGGGGGGGCAACCCATCATGCGGAGGTTGACTTATCCTTCGTTTTTTCAGACTTACGTTGCCAGGGCCTTTTACTGGGCCCAGCGGAAGCCTTACCGGACTTGAAGCCCTTACCTGTTGAGCCGGGCGCACGAAAAAACTTCTTCTGGCCTGAAGAAACAGGGCCCTGCCTGCGGCGAAAATCCAGCCGTTTTGGCTCTGGAAGGAAAGTACTCTCCCCCCCCCCCGTGAAATCCTTAATGATTTCATCCAACTGTGGGCCAAACAGATGCCCTCCCTGAAAGGGAAGATCCGTAAGAGCTTTCTTCGATGCCTGGTCGTTTGACCAAGAGCGGAGCCACAGCACCCATCTGATAACAATTGCAAAAACAGACATTTTTGACAGTATGGGAAGTAGGTCCAATGCAGTATCGCATAGGTAGCGGAGACCCTCTTCCAAGTGTTGTGCCTGTTGCACCTCAGCCTGCGCACACTCACAAGTCAAACCGGAGTGTAATGTGGTAGCGCACTCGAAAAGAGATTGCGCCGCCATACAGCCGCCAGAGCTGGCCACATGGCTGACCCAGCCAACAACAGACACTGCCTCCGTGCGGCGATCGGCCGCCTCTTTAAAAGACAGAGACCCCTCCAAGGGAATGGTCGTTGCCTTATTCAGATGGGCCACCGGTGGGTCACTGCTGGGGAAGCCCATCTCTTAGTAAAACTATCCTCAAAGGGGTAGCGAACAGTAAAGCTTTTCGGTAAAGCAAAGGAATTTTGCGGCCGCAGCCATTCCTTGAACACTGCCTGTTCAAAAACCTGATCATAAGGGTAGGCCCTGGGGGACCTAGGGGGCTTAAGCGACCCACAAATATATGCGGACTCATACGACTCCCCTGCTTAGTCAAGCCGCATGGACTCACGAATATCAGTGATCAGGGCAGCCACTATCCCTTTGTAGCGTGAAGATGAAGTCCCCTGATCATCTTCACCGTCTGAGGGTATCAGTTCACCCTCTGATAGCTCCACGGGGGTTCCCGTGACCACCGAGGCGCTCTCTGGTTCCGAATCCTCCCCCGAAGAATATTGGGGGGGGGGGGCGTTTTTTGGGGCCCCCGGAGTCGGGTCCCCCGCCCGGGGAAAGAATTCACCAAATACTGCCCTCAACTGTTCCAAGGACACCAGGGACCCTGGCATGGATTGTTGCTCCGCAGGTACCCCTGCCATAGCACTGCCGGCCTCTGACATCCCAGACTTCCGGCACCCCCACTGTGTGACCACCACCTCTACCCCACCAATCAGCAAGGGAGACCCAAAAAGATTGCACCCACCGCTACCAGCACCCAGGGAAAGCCAGCTATACTTGCTGTTTTTTGATGCCTCAGTGCTGTGACCGGAATGAGCAATGAAAAAACATTCCACTTCAAGAGCCTGCCCCGCCACATCTGTCAGCCACGCTGTCCAAGAGACAACGAAAGTGCCTCTGCCGTTTTTATCACTTCCCCGTAATACCGAGAAAAGCCACTGGGGGCCACCAAAGGACAGGCTGAAAACCGCATGGGCTAAAGAAAAATGGCCGCTGCCATCAAAACATGCCGAGCTACGGCAAAATGGCGGCGAACGAATGGTGATCCACCACGAAATGGCGGTAAATCGCCTGAATACAGCGCTCAAAACAGTCAGTGTGGGGTGCGGTCCGCGGGGGGGGAACAGGAGATCACAACCCCAGATGGGTCCCCACTAATAAGCCCCCACCGGCCGGCTACCTCAGAAGCTGCCCAGGTGCCCCTCTCCGCACCCCTAGGACGGAAGAGGGGTCCACTCACCGATCCGACGGGCGCAGCGGGTAGCTACCCGGAGCAGACTTTCCTCCCCACGGAGAGGGATGCTGCTGGCCAGGCCACTGGCAGGAACAAACCAGTCACTGGGCACAAGTGGGATCAGCCACTGGCAGCCCACACGGAACGGGCCCTATGCGGCGTGTCCCCGCCAAGGCTAAGGGTAGCTCGCACAGACGTTGGAAAGTTTTTGGATTCTAGATATCCTCTATACCACCAGCCGGCTTCTTGATAGCAGTCTTCATCAGAAAAAAACTCAGAAGAACGCAGATCCCATAGGGAACCAGGTCTAACTCCTTGCACTAGGCAATAAAAACTGATATGCTATTGTCTAGCAGGGGGTTATATGCTAAGGTGAGGATGGCCCCCTAGGAGGAGCCAACCTATGCTTTTGTTTTATTTTGCCTAGTCTACTCCTAGTGATATGAGCATAACCCACTTGTCTAATGAAGGGCTGCGTCTGTCAGTGAACGTAAGAGTAAGCTCTTTTCAGATTGGTAGACCAAATACGATCCATGACTTTTCACCTTCAAAATAACACAATCCCACTCTCGAAAGGCTCAACTCCAGCCAGAATCTTTTTGTTTAAAGTTTTACAAAGAGCAGGTCAGAATGAAAACTTAAGTAACACCAGTCTTATCTGATGTCTTGGACAACAGAAAAGTGAGGTAAAATCGACAGTCATTATGGTCACTTGGTCGGGAGCTTGGCCAGCCGGCTCCCAATCATGACCTGAGAATGGAACTGTTGTTGAAGTGCGTTCACAGCAAAGAAACCTCAGCTGCCATAGACACATATGTGTGCTGCATGGGCTTTGAGGCCCACCCTTCATGCCTAATGCATGTAGCCTAACAGACAGCAGGGTCAGTTTGGTGACATTACTTTTTTTTTTTTTTTTACTGCATTTCAGAAATACACCCTGGTCACTTCCCTGCCCTCAACCTGTTACTGGACAGTTACTTGGAAAGTTTACTGTGATCTCTCCACCTGTCTGAAAGTTCCCTGTCAGCTCAGCATTGTACAACTGATTGGTATTCGGTGCTGCCCCTTCCCATCTGCTGCTATATGGGAGATTGCAAGAGGCTGATACCAAGTCATTGAAGGTGAGTTCCAGTCGTTTTTGTGTTTATTAAAAGTCAGCAGCTACAAAAAGTGTAGCTGCTGGCTTTTAATAAACACACACTTACCTGCCCACGATCCAGAAATGTGGCCACCCAAACTTTTTGTTCTCTGCCTCGCCTTTCCTGGGCACCGGCATCACAAGTGTGGACACCCGGTTGTGACAGCTTATGGCTCCACAGCCGGGTGCACTGCACCTCCTCAATGGTTGGGCAATCTTCTGGGATCTGTGACGTGTCTCAGTAGATTGCAGAGAAGGAGGGGGAGAGGAGAACTTCCGATCGAGTTGAGTAGGCGGCCTGAGCAGAAGCGGGAGCTGGGTACCTGTGAAAACTAGGTACCCACAACCCCGCCCCCCCCCGGGAAAAAAAAATGGCATGCCAAATATGGCACGCAAGGGGGTGAAGAGTCCTTAAAGCGGAACTTCCACTTTTGGGTGGAGCTCCACTTTAACCTGTTTGCTTTTTAAAATACATTTTAACGTAATATATATATATGTATATATATTTTAATCTGCCTTTAGTATTAAAAGCTAGGTGTTATTGGTTTTGCTTCTTTCAGGTTTTGTCTTCATTTCTTATATATATATATCATGCATCTAAAAGAATTTCACAGCAGTCTGCAATTATATGTTCTCAGTACGGCTCAGAAGTAAAATCAAACACATATGTTTGGCCACGTTGTTGGAAAAAATATCAGAAAGGACACAAACCAAGTTTAGAGAGAGAAAAGAAAAACATGGCTCTCATTACATACTATTTCCATATGTTATATAATTCATAGAAATAGACTTGCCTTGTGTGGTTTAAAAGCGTAATGAATGGAAGACAACAGACTTAGAAGTTGAAGCACAAACTGTGAAGGTGGACACATAAACTTCAAATACTTTTAATTGTGTGTTACTTAAAATAGTCTTAAAATGTGAAAGTGACCACTGGAATGTAACTGAATCTCTCTTCTTTTTTAACTATCCAAATTAAATGTTTTCATATATTTTTTTTTTTTTTTAATGTTTATCATGCAGTCATATAACTGCAATTCCTATGCACATGGGAACATTGAGAGGCCAGTGGATGTGTCTACCTTTTCGGTGCTTACGTCACTACTGGAAGTGATGCTGTTGGGGAGATGTTTACAATTTTGAGGATACTCTCTATATTGTCTTTATTGATTGAATTTTTTTGTACATTTGTATTAAAATGCAAAAGGCTACAAAGCAAACCCCAGCTGTAAATGCATTTTTTGGCCTTAGCTTTTCCCCATCCTGTTGGGTGAATTCAGATCCTTTTTTAACCACTTGCCGACCAACTCACGTACATGTACGTTGGCCCTTTAAATGAATATAGCAGGCCGCAGGAGCCGATGCGCGTGGCCAGCGGGCCGCGATATCCGCCGGCCACCTGTGATCGCGTGAAAGAGAGACAGGACGGGGGACCTGTCAATATAAACAGACAGATCCCTGTTCTGTCAGGGAAGTAGAGCGATATCTGCTGTTCCAAGTAATCCGTTATCCGGAACAGCGTTCTCTCAACCCCCAGTCAACACACTCCCCCTACAGTTAGAAACACCTCCCAGGGAACACATTTAACCCCTTGATCACCCCCTAGTGTTAACCCCTTCCCTGCCAGTGGCATTTATACAATAATCCGTGTATTTTCATAGCTCTGATCGCTGTATAAATGTCACTGGTCCCAAAAAAGTGTCAAAAGTGTCCGATCTGTTCGCTGCAATGTCACAGTCCCACTAAAAATCGCTAAACACTGCCATTACTAGTAAAAAAAATAATAATAATAATAAAAATGCCATAAATATCTTCCCTATTTTGTAGACGCTAAAACTTTTGCGTGAACCGATCAATATATGCCTATTGCGATTTCTTTTATCAAAAATATGTAGAAGAATACATATCAGCCTAAACGGATTAATACATTATTTTTTTTACTTTTTTTGTACATGTATTATAGCAAAAAGTTTAAAAAAATGTTTTTTTTTTTTTTAAATTGTCGCTCTTTGTTTAAAGTACAAAAAATAAATACCACAGAGGTGATCAAATACCACCAAAAGAAAGCTCTATTTGTGGAGAAAAAAAGAACATCAATTTTGTTTGGGTACAACGTCGCATGACTGCACAATTATCAGTTAAAGCGACGCAGTGCCATATCACAAAAAATGGCCTGTTCAGGAATTGGCTAAATCCTTCTGGGGCTGAAGTGGTAGTGAGAGTAAACTCCCATGCATAATTTGTACCTATATGTAAGCTTATAATAAGGCTTACCTATACAGTTGTGCTCATAAGTTTACCCTGGCAGAATTTCTGATTTCTTGGCCATTTTTCAGAGAATATGAATGATAACACAAAAACATTTCTTTCACTCATGGTTAGTGTTTGGCTGAAGCAATTTATTATCAATCAACTGTGTTTATTTTTTTTAAATCATAATGGCAACAGAAAGTACCCAAATGACCCTGATCAAAAGTTTACATACCCTGGTGATTTTGGCCTGATAACATGTACACAAGTTGAAACAAAGGGGTTTGAATGGCTATTAAAGGTAACCATCCTCACCTGTGATCTGTTTGCTTGTAATTAGTGTGTGTGTATAAAAGGTCAATGAGTTTCTGGACTCCTGACAGACCCTTGCATATTTCATCCAGTGCAGTCAAACGATCTGCGGGAAAAGGTAGTTGAACTGTATAAAACAGGAGAGGGATATTAAAAGATATCCAAGGAATTGAGAATGCCAATCAGCATTGTTCAATCTTTAATGAAGAAGTGGAAAATGAGGGGTATTACCAGAGGAGTATATACAGCATTACCAGAGGAGTATATACAGCATGACCAGAGGGGTATATACTATTTCCCAAAGACAGCCTGTGGATATGACCCTGAGCACGTGCACTCAACTTCTTTGGCCGACCATGGTGAGGCCTGTTCTGAGTGGAACCTGTCCTGTTAAACCACTGTATGGTCTTAGCCACTGTGCTGCAGCTCAGTTTCAGGGTCTTGGCAATCTTCTTATAGCCTAGGCCATCTTTATATAGAGCAACAATTCTTTTTTTTTAGATCCTCAGAGAGTTCTTTGCCATTAGGTGCCATGTTGAACTTCCAGTGACCAGTATGAGAGAGTGAGAGCAATAACACCAAATTTAACACAACTGCTCCCCATTCACACCTAAGACCTTGTAACACTAATAATTCATATGACACCGGGGAGGGAAAATGGCTAATTGGGCCCAATTTGGACATTTTCACTTAGGGGTGTACTCACTTTTGTTGCCGGCAGTTTAGACATTAATGGCTGTGTGTTGAGTTATTTTGAGGGGACAGCAAATTTACACTGTTATACAAGCTGTACACTCACTACTTTACATTGTAGCAAAGTGTCATTTCTTCAGTGTTGTCACATGAAAAGATATAATAAAATATTTACAAAAATGTGAGGGTTGTACTCACTTTTGTGAGATACTGTATATAGTACATATATAGGTATATACAGTCTGTCGGACAAGCATGCTGGAAAACCAGCAGCCAACCAGCTCCCGTCAGTTTTTTTTTTTTTTCCCTCAACCCACTGGGTTGAACGAAAAAAAAAATTGTGGTGTGTACTAGGCTTTAGGCCTCATACACACGGACGTTTTTTGATGCCGGTGTTTTCTGGCGGTTTTTGCAGCTCTCCATGTTAGTCAATGGCCCCATAAAACTGCCAACGTTTTTGAGCTGTAGATGGCGTCGACGTTAGTGAGCTGAAACTAGAACCCACGGCCAGTGCGTTCTGAGGCTGTAACGTTTTGGCGTTTTTTGGCGCAGACGCCGCAAAATGCTCACTTATGCCAACTAATGCCGTACCTGCGTTAACCGGTGTTTTTTGACGCCGAAGTTTTTAGGTTGAAAAATAGCAGAGGGATGATTTTTTTTTAAACAAACGCCTATTGACGCCGACGCTCACTAACGCTGACTAACGCCGATGCATAATGCCAAAAAACGCCGTTTTTTTTTCCTTGACGTCGGGCCCGACGTTTTTGTTTATTTTTTAAGAAATGTCCGTGTGTATGAGGCCTTAAGCCTCGAACACACGGGACGACGATCGCATACAACAGGTCGTACTAACGACCCTTGTATGCGATATCGATCGTGCGTATGCGCGATTAGAACAGCCGAACATACGACGGTCGTACAAGGGAGTTGTATAAGCAAACTAGAAAACTTGGTCGTACCAACAAGCGCTCATACGACCGTTGTATCGTGTGTACAGAGCAGTTGGTACAACAAGTTGTATTGTGCAAAACACGCATGCTCCGAAGTCAGGAATGGCCGGATGCTAATTACATGCACCTGAACGTTCTTTCTGTGCTCATACGATCGTGTAGTGCAGTCAGTATGCAAGTTACATTATCCAACATACGATTTGCGACGATCGAACGTACGATCGTCGTCCCGTGTGTACGAGGCATTAGGGTGAGATCAAGTGAACACAGAAGGTAGCATGAAGACAAGGCTGGAGTGAGATAGGGTGAATATAAAAGATAAGATAAAGACAGATGAGGGTTGGAATGGGGTGAGCACTGAAGATAGAATGAAGACAAAAATAGTGCAAACACAGAATAATGAATGAAGGCAGTAATAGGGTGAACACAGTAAATGTCATGAAAATAAAAATAAGATGAAACTCTGTAAACATGGAAGATGATGAAGACGAAAACAGTGTGAAATAAGGAAAACACAGAAGGTTGGATGGAGGAAGAAAAAGGGTGATATCAAGAGTCTGTGGTAGTGAGCCCTTGAAGATAGGGTTGCCACCTCATCCCTTTAAAACCGAACACACATTAATTATATAGGTTCTGTGGCTGATTAAGGTGGTAATTAAACTCACTTGCTGCCTTATCTGCATGAGGCTGGGTTCACACTATCCGACAAAAAAACGGTCCGACTTTGATCCTACTTTACTGTGCGATTTACGGTCCTACATAGGGTCAAAGTCGGACTGTTTGTCTGTGAACAGGGATCCGACTTTGATCCCGACAATGCCAGGCACCTTGTGATCTGGGGATCTTGAAAGGGAACTCCACGCCAAATTTGAAAAAAAAATGGCATAGAGTCCCCCTCCAGGAGCATACCAGGCCCTTTGGTCTGGTGTGGGTTTTAAGGGAACCCCCACGCCGAAAAAACAGCGTGGGGTCCCCCCCAAAATCTATACCAGACCCTTATCCGAGCACGCAGCCCGGAAAGGGGGTGGGGACGAGCGAGCGCCCCCCCCCCCTCATGGACCATACCAGGCCGCGTGCACTCAACATGGGGAGTATGGGTGCTTTGGGGCAGGGGGGGATGAGGGGTACAACTCACGTGCGCCGGACCATACCAGGTACTCCCCCCCCCCCGCGAGCGAGCAGGGGTGGGGGAAAGGCCCGACGCACGAGCCTATTCCCAGACCATATCTAAAACCCCCCCTGGGGTGCGACAAAAAAGCCGCACCCCCAAGGGAATTTTGGGTGTGGTCTGGTTTCCCGGACCATACGAGGACCTCCCCCTGAGATACGGTAAAAAAAAAGTTTAAACCGCACCTCAAGGGAAAGTTCTAGGGGTCTAGTGTTCCACGGACCGTAACAGCCCTAGTTTCAGCCTAGGGACAAGTGTCTGTTTGTCAGGCTGAAACTGGGATACATCCTGGCA
>BLSH010115852.1:986763-1008398 GCA_018402905.1 Glandirana rugosa
CGCTTGGTGATGCGGGGGTTCGGATCGGTACTTGGACGGGTGAAGGGACAAGTTGAATTAAGATCTGAACACGTACCGATTTTTTAATCAAAAAAAGCAAAAAACCTTTAAGCCTTTAAGTTTTTTAAGCCTTTAAGTCTTTAATTTTTTTAAGCCTTAAGCCTTTAATTTTTAAGCCTCTAGGCTTTAAGCCTTTAAGCGCCATTAAGCCGTTAACGCCATTAAGCCGTTAACGTCATTAAGCCGTTAACGCCATTAAGCCTTTAAACGCCATTAAGCCGTTAACGCCATCAAGTCTTTAAACGCCATTAATAGTTATTAGTTAGTTATTATTTCAAATATTCTTAGTTTTTTCCAATTTTCGGATTTCCGAATTTCCGAATTTCGGATTTTCGTCTGCTCCGATTGCCGAATTTCCGAATCACCGCAATTGCCGAATTACCGCAAATTTCTGAACTACCGCAATTGCCGAATTACCGCAAATTTCCGAATTACCGCAATTGCCGAATTACTGCAATTGCCGAATTACCGCAATTGCCGAATTACCGCGAATTTCCGAATTTCGGATCTCCGAATTTTTAATTTCCGAATTCCGAATTTTTTTAATTTCTGAATTTCCGAATTTTTTGAATTTCCGAATTTCCAAAAAACGAAAAAAACTAATTTTTTAGCCATGCACAAGTCTAGAATTAAGTTGAACAGGGAAGTGGGCAGGTTCATGGCTAGGCTTGGGGGCGTAGTGGTTCGCCACCGGGAGCTGGAGGATCAGACTGTGAGATATTGGAGGGACGATGGCGTTCACCTTAATGCAGTGGGGACAGATATTTGGGCTTTGGGCCTTCAGGAAGGGGTGCTGAGGGCACTGCAGGTGTGGAGGGATTCGCTTGTATGAGGTGTCATTCAAGCTCATGTGGCGGGTCAAGGGGTCTTTGGGGGGTCTGTGAGTAATTACAGTGTGACAATATGGGGGCCCATCTAGGGTATGGCGCTCACACCTGGTTAGTGGTGTTTCTCCCAGGGGCTAGGTCCTCTGGGGGAAGGGAATATGGAAATTATGTGTCGCAACATCTTCGAGCTGGTTGGGGTACGGCTGAGGACATGGATGGTTACAGTTAAAATTGGGCTTTATATACACCAAAAGACCCCTTTGTGTTTAGGCATTATATGGTTTATGTTTTAATGTGTTGTATATTATTTGGTTAATAAAATTGGCTGCTGTGGCCGTTTAAACCCATGTCACGCAGTCTGTGTCTTTATTTATTTATAATTGTAAGTACCCAGGTTGACGAATCCTTTAGTCATGCATCCTCTAAGACCAGTGCTGGGGGTTAATAATGCATCCAATGAGACCAGTGCTGGGGGTTAATAATGCGTCCACTGAGACCAGTGCTGGGGATTAATATTGCATCCACTGAGACCAGTGCTGGGGGGTTAATAAGGCATCCACTGAGACCAGTGCTGGGGATTAATAATGCGTCCACTGAGACCGGTGTTGGGGGTTACTAGTGTGTCTGCTGACACCGGCAGGGCCGTCAATAATTTTTTGTCCTGGGGGGGTTCAGCAGCAGGTACCAAGTGGTGAAGCAGGGGTGGGGGAGAACCGAGCAGCGCTGTGTGTGTCTTTGGAGCCACACAGCACAGGAGCGAGCATGCACTGTATGCCCCGTAGCAAGCAGGTTTCTATTGTGGCACATAAAGAAAAGGAGGATCAGGGCCACTCTGTGCAAAACCATTGCACAGAGCATTTGGGTTGTCATTAAGATTTCACTGACACTCACTGTAGATTGCAAGGGCAGTGTAATTTGAATGTGGTGCAGGATCAGGGCCACCTTTAATATTGATTGAACCCTGGGCAAACATTTTCTTCGCGCCCCCCCCCATTCACATCATGACTGCTCACTGATTGGTTGCTGGAGGTTAAAGCACATCATTACCACTCACTGATTGGTTGTTGTAGGGTTACAGCACATCATCTCCTCACTGCCTGCACACCATGGACTGGGGAAGTGGGGGACTCACCAATAGACAGAAAACTCCTAGAACGTGTTATTAGCAATGAGCAGAGCACAAACACCTATGAAAGTAGGGACTGCAGTGTGTGTGAAAGAGGCCTTCATGGTGAAAGGTCTACTTTAAACCAGAACAGCTTGTTCTGACTCTCATACACTCCATTTGTAATGTGGATGTATAGCTTGGTTTGAGACTGCATCCCAGTGATGGCCAACCAATGAGGTTTTCAGTGGCTCAACTGCAGCCCCTGACACACCAAAGTGTTGTGCATATCATTTACTGCCAGACATACCACGTGAGATGGTCAGAGACTGCAGGCGTACAAGAGATGGTCAGAGATTGCAGGCGTTCTACAGGAGATGGTCAGGCTGCAGATGTACTACGGGAGATGGTCAGAGATAGCAGACATAGTACAGGAGATGGTCAGAGACTGCAGACGTACTACAGGAGATGATCAGAGATTGCAGACATAGTACAGGAGATGGTCAGAGACCGCAGACATAGTACAGGAGAGGGTCAGAGACTGTAGGTGTACTACAGGAGATGGTCAAAGAATGCACGCATACAAGAGATAGTCAGGGACTGCAAATGTACAAGATAATGTAGATGTACTACAAGAGATTGTCAGAAACCGCAGACGTACTACAGGAGATGGTCAGAGATTGCAGACATAGTACAGGAGATGGTCAGAGACTGTAGACATAGTACAGGAGAAGGTCAGAGACTGTAGGTGTACTACAGGAGATGGTCAGAGACTGCAGACTACTACAGGAGATGGTCAGAGACTGCAGGCATACAAGAGAGGGTCAGAGACGGCAGGCGTACTACAACAGATGGTCAGAGACTGCAGGCATACTACAGGAGATGGTAGGAGACTGCAGGTGTACAAGAGATGGTCAGAGACTGCAGACGTACTACAAGAGATGGTCAGAGACTGCAGGCATACGAGAGATTGTCAGAGACTGCAGGCGTACTACAGGAGATGGTCAGAGACTGCAAACATACTGAAGGAGATGGTCAGATACTGCAGTTGTACTACAGGAGATGGTCAGAGACCATCCATGTACTGTCTTATCTCCTATCCCTGTACATTGTCTGCTGAACACTCACAATGGTCCTTCCTGATTACCATAACAGGATCTGTCAGTGTCCCCCCACACCACACGTCATTTACTTACTGTGTGACACCGACAATGAGGACAGGCTCCAGACTTTCAGCATGGACTGTACCTCTCCTCCCCACTAATCACAGGTCTGGTTGTTAGAGGGTGGAGTGATTGGTTGTTAGGGGGATGTGGAGGTCACGTTATGGCAGGTCAGGCAGTGATTGGTTGGGGATTGGAAGAGATGATGGAGCACCAACCTGGGAACCAAGCCCCACAGCTGAAGTCCAACTCCACCCCAGTAGTATTTGGCCGCCATCTTATTTACAGGCAGCGCAGGTGCAAGGGGCAGCTGCTTTGTGCCCCACAACAATGACTGGGGCTGGGCCCAGGGCAGCTGCCCCTTTTCCCCACGTTAAAGACAGCCTTGTGAGGGAGATGCGTTGCAGGTTTTCTGCACCACATCCTAGTGTGAACCAGGGCTTATTATTGCCTTTTCAACACAATTAAAAAAGGGTCAGGGCACTAAGGGCAGCAAACAGTCCAGCCTGGCTCTGGCAGCAATGTTGTTGTGCCTGGCAAACCCTCAGCCCTTTGGCTCTGCAGTCAGCACCACAGCATAGCTGACAGAGCCAGGCTGGACTGTCAGTACCAACCAAGCAGTGGAAAATGGTAACCCACGACTTGGGTGATTAGTGAATAATTTTGCCAGTTGCCACAGACTCATTTACCTCAATGGCAGCACAGCAGCAGTGGTAAGTGGTCTGTGATGACCGTTTCTCAGGCAGCAAGCTAGCTGAAAAGGAAAGAGGGAGGCTCAGCTCCTTTACAGCAGTACTTGCATGTTCTCTGCTCCATTTTCCTCCCAAGTCCAAGGCGGGAAGTACGGAGTGTAGACGCCCGCTCCAATGTGTCTATGATCTGTCCGACGGGAACCCAGCACAGCCTGGTCATAACAGCGTGACGTAAGTGCCTGTGACAGTGTGCCTTACACCCGACCTGCTGCATTCACTTCACCTGCAATACTGACTGCTGTGCTCCGCTTTGTTGTTGCGGTGCTGGCGCCATGAGAGACGACAGGGCAGAGACACTTTTTATTTTATGCAGGATGCTCTGGGGGGGGGGGGGTTTGAACACCCCAAACCCCCCCCCTTATCTACAGCCCTGGTGTTAGAAGACTGTGCTAAGGGTTAATGGCAGTTGATTGTTGTTTCATCTAGCTCCTGGAAGGAGCAGCTCTATTTGAACTTCCTGCTTCCTGTAGCCAGTGCTGTTTGTTCTACAGCGTGTGAGTGTTTCTGAGCATCCTGATTTCCTGTTTATCTGATCCTGAGACCCGGCTTGACCTAGACCTTGTTGATTTCTGCCTGCACTGACCCCCAGCTTGCCCACGACCACTCTTCTGCCTGATCCTCTTGTACTTTTGCTGCCAGCCTGTTGACGACCCTGCCTGCACCTGACGACCCCTTTGTCTGCACCCTTTGTACCGCATTACCTGCCTGTTACCGACCCGGCCTGTACGACCATCCGCTACCTGCACGAGCTGCACCGGACCATCCTTATTACCACCTGGGATCCTGTCCAGCCCTACCGGGGACCCTCGAACCAGGGCCGCAAGAGTGGTTGCTTCCTGCACAAGACAGACTCCACAGCCAGGTAGGTGACACCTGGACACCAGTGCACGGGGTTTAATAATGTATCCACTGAGACCAGTGCTGGGGGTTACTAGTGCTTCCACTGACACCAGTGCTGGGGATTAATAATGCGTCCACTGACACCAATGCTTAGGGTTTATAGTGCATTTGCTGACACCAGCGCTGGCGGTTAATAGTGCGTCCGCTGAGACCAGTGCTGGGGGTTAATAGTGCATCCACTGACACGAGTGCTGGGGGTTAATAATGTATCCGCTGAGAGCAATGCTAGGGATTAATAATGCGTCCACTGACACCAGTGCTGGGGGTTAATAATGCATCCGCTGACTCCAGTGGTGGGGGTTAAAAGTGCGTCCGTTGACACCAGTGCTGGGGGGTAATAATGCATCCACTGAGACCAGTACAGGGGGTTAATAATGTGTCCCATGAGACCAATGCTGGGAGTTAATAGTGCATCTGCTGACACCAGTGCTGGGGGTTGATAGTGCTTCCGCTGACACCAGAGCTGGTGATTAATAGTGCGTCTGCTGACTCCAGTGCTGGTGGTTAATAGTGCATCTGCTGACTCCAGTGCTGGGGGTTAATAATGCGTCTGCTGAGACCAGTGCTGGGGTTTAATAATGCTTCCCCTAAGACCAGTGCTGGGGGTTAATAATGCATCCGCTGACACCAGTGCTGGGGGATAATAGTGTGTCTGCTGACAGCAGTGCTGAGGGTTAATAGTGCATCTGCATCCACCGAGGCCAGTGCTGGGAGTTAATAATGCGTCCCACGAGACCAGTGCTGGGGTTAATAGTGCGTCTGCTGACACCAGTGCTGGGGGTTAATAATGCGTCTGCTGAGACCAGTGCTGGGGTTTAATAATGCTTCCCCTAAGACCAGTGCTGGTGGTTAATAGTGCGTCTGCTGACTCCAGTGCTGGGGGTTAATAATGCATCTGCTGAGACCAGTGCTGGGGTTTAATAATGCTTCTCCTAAGACCAGTGCTGGGGGTTAATAATGCGTCCGCTGACACCAGTGCTGGGGGATAATAGTGTGTCTGCTGACAGCAGTGCTGAGGGTTAATAGTGCATCTGCATCCGCCGAGGCCAGTGCTGGGAGTTAATAATGCGTCCAATGACACCAGTGCTGGGGGGTTAATAATGCGTTCACTGACACCAATGCTTAGGGTTTATAGTGCATTTGCTGACACCAGCGCTGGCGGTTAATAGTGCGTCCGCTGAGACCAGTGCTGGGGGTTAATAGTGCGTTCACTGACACGAGTGCTGGGGGTTAATAATGTATCCGCTGAGAGCAATGCTAGGGATTAATAATGCGTCCACTGACACCAGTGCTGGGGGTTAATAATGCATCTGCTGACTCCAGTGGTGGGGGTTAACAGTGCGTCCGTTGACACCAGTGCTGGGGGTTAATAATGCATCCACTGAGACCAGTACAGGGAGTTAATAATGTGTCCCATGAGACCAATGCTGGGAGTTAATAGTGCGTCTGCTGACACCACTGCTGGGGGTTGATAGTGCTTCCGCTGACACCAGAGCTGATGATTAATAGTGCGTCTGCTGACTCCAGTGCTGGTGGTTAATAGCGCATCTGCTGACTCCAGTGCTGGGGGTTAATAATGCGTCTGCTGAGACCAGTGCTGGGGTTTAATAATGCTTCCCCTAAGACCAGTGCTGGGGGTTAATAATGCGTCCGCTGACACCAGTGCTGGGGGATAATAGTGTGTCTGCTGATAGCAGTGCTGAGGGTTAATAGTGCATCTGTATCCACCGAGGCCAGTGCTGGGAGTTAATAATGCGTCCCACGAGACCAGTGCTGGGGGTTAATAGTGCGTCTGCTGACACCAGTGCTGGGGGTTAATAATGCGTCTGCTGAGACCAGTGCTGGGGTTTAATAATGCTTCCCCTAAGACCAGTGCTGGTGGTTAATAGTGCGTCTGCTGACTCCAGTGCTGGGGGTTAATAATGCATCTGCTGAGACCAGTGCTGGGGTTTAATAATGCTTCTCCTAAGACCAGTGCTGGGGGTTAATAATGCGTCTGCTGACACCAGTGCTGGGGGATAATAGTGTGTCTGCTGACAGCAGTGCTGAGGGTTAATAGTGCATCTGCATCCACCGAGGCCAGTGCTGGGAGTTAATAATGCGTCCAATGACACCAGTGCTGGGGGGTTAATAATGCGTTCACTGAGACCTGTGATGGGGATTAATATTGCTTCCACCGAGACCAGTGCTGGGAGTTAAGAATGTGTCCACTGAGACCATTGCTGGGTGTTAATAGTGCTTCCACTGACACCAGTGCTGGGTGTTAATAATGCGTCCACTGACACCAGTGCTGGGGGTTAATATTGCATCCGCTGATACCCATGCTTGTGGTTTATAGTGCGTCCGCTGAGATTACTGCTGGGGGTTAATAGTGTGTCCACTGACACGAGTGCTGAGGGTTAATAATGTATCCGCTGAGACCAATGCTAGGGATTAATAATGCGTCTGCTGAGACCAGTGCTTGGGATTAATAATGCATCCGCTGACTTCAGTGCTAGGGGTTAACAGTGCGTCCGCTGACACCAGTGCTGGGGGTTAATAATGCATCCCCTGAGACCAGTGCTGGAGGTTAATAGTGCATCCGCTGACTCCAGTGCTGGGGGTTAATAATTTGTCCGCTGAGACCAGTGCTGGGGGTTAATAATGCGTCCCCCGAGTCCAGTACTGGGGGTACATAGTGCGTCTGCTGACACCATTGATGGAGGGTTAATAATGCATCCACTGAGACCAGTGCTGGGAGTTAATAGTGCTTCCGCTGACACCAGTGCTTGGGGTTAATAATGTGTCCACTGACACCAGTGCTGGAGGTTAACAGTGCATCCGCTGACACCAGTGCTGGCAGTTAATAATGCATCCACTGAGACCAGTACAGGGGGTTAATAATGCGTCCCCTGAGACCAGTGCTGGAAGTTAATAGTGCGTTTGCTGACACCAGTGCTGGGGGTTAACAGTTCATCTGCTGACCCAGTGCTGGGGGTTAATAGTGCTTCCGCTAACACCAGTGCTGGTAGTTACTAATGCGTCTGCTTACACCAGTGCTGGGGGTTAATATTGCCTCTGATGATACCAGTGCTTGGGGTTTATAGTGCGTCCGCTGACACCAGTGGTGGGCGTTAAGAATGCATCCTCTGAGACCAGTGCTGGGGGTTAATAATGCGTCCAATGAGACCAGTGCTGGGGGTTAATAATGCGTCCACTGAGACCAGTGCTGGGTAATAATATTGCATCCACTGAGACCAGTGCTGGGGGGTTAATAATGCGTCCACTGAGACCAGTGCTGGGGATTAATAATGCGTCCACTGAGACCGGTGCTGGGGGTTAATAGTGCGTCCTCTAAAATTACTGCTGGGGGTTAATTATGCATCCGCTGACACCAGTGCTGGGCATTAACAGTGTGTCTGCTCACACCAGTGCTGGGGGTTAATAGTGCGTCCACTGACACCATTGCTGGGGGTTAATAATGCGTCCACTGAGACCAGTGCTGGGCGGTTAATAATGCGTCCCATGACACCAGTGCTGGGGGTTAATAATTTGTCCGCTGAGACCAGTGCTGGGGGTTAATAATGCGTCCCCCGAGACCAGTGCTGGGGGTTAATAGTGCGTCTGCTGACACCAGTGCTGGGGGTTAATAATGCATCCACTGAGACCAGTGCTGGGTGTTAATAATGCATCCACTGAGTCCAGTACTGGGGGTAAATAGTGCGTCTGCTGAGACCAGTGCTGGGGGTTAATAGTATGTCCGCGGACACCATTGCTGGAGGGTTAATAATGCATCCACTGAGACCAGTGCTGGGGGTTAATAGTGCTTCCGCTGATGCCAATGGCTGGGGTTAATAGTGCGTCCGCTGACACCAGTGCTGGGGTTTAATAGTGCGTCCACTGAGACCAGTGTTGGGGGTTAATGGTGCGCCCACTGACATGAGTGCTGGGGTTTAATATTGTATCTGCTGAGACCAATGCTGGAGATTAATAATGCGTCCGCTGAGACCAGTGCTGGGGTTTAATAGTACATCTGCTGGCACCAGTGCTGGGGGTTAATAATGCGTCAACTGAGACCAGTGCTGAGGGTTAATAATGCGTCCGCTGATACCAATGCTTGGGGTTTATAGTGCGTCCGCTGGGGGATAATAGTGCTTCCGCTGATACCAATGGTTGGGGTTTATAGTGCTGAGGGTTAATGATGCGTCCGCTGATACCAATGCTTGGGGTTTATAGTGCGTCCGCTGACACCAGTGCTGGTGGTTAACAGTGTGGCTGCTAACACCAGTGGTGGGGGTCAATAGTGTGTCTGCTGACACCAGTGCTGGTTGTTAATATTGCGCCACTGACACCAGTGCTGGGGGTTAAGAATGCATCTGCTAAGACCAGTGCTGGGGTTTAATAATGTGTCCAATGAGACCAGTGCTGGGGGTTAATAATGCGTCCACTGAGACCAGTGCTGGGGATTAATATTGCATCCACCGAGACCAATGCTGGGGGTTAATAATGCGTCCACTGAGACTAGTGCTGGGAGTTGACAGTGTGTCCGCTGAGACCCATGCTGGGGGATTTATAGTGCGTCCGCTGAGACCAGTGCTGGGGGTAATAGTGTGTCTACTGACACCAGTGCAGGGGGGGTTAATAATGTGCCCACTGAGACCAGTGCTGGGGGTTAATAGTGCTTCCACTGACACCAGTGCTGGGTGTTAATAATTCGTCTGCTGACACCAGTGCTGGGGGTTAATACTGCATCCGCTGATAGCAATGCTTGGGGTTTATAGTGCGTTCGCTGACCCCAGTGCTGGGGGTTAATAGTGTGCCCGCTGAGACCAGTGCTGGGGGTTAATAGTGCGTCCACTGACACGAGTGCTGGGGGTTAATAATGTATCCGCTGAGACCAATACTAGGGATTAATAATGCGTCTGCTGAGACCAGTGCTGGGGGTTAATAATGCATCCGCAGTCTCCAATGCTGGGGGTTAACAGTGCATCCGCTGACACCAGTGCTGGGGGTTAATAATGCATCCACTGAGATCAGTACAGGGGGTTAATAATGCGTCCCATGAGACCAGTGCTGGGACTTATTAGTGCGTCTGCTGACACCAGTGCTGGGGGTTAACAGTGCATCTGCTGACGCCAGTGGTGGGAGTTAATAGTGCTTCTGCTGACACCAGTGCTGGTGTTTAATAATGCGTCTGCTGACACCAGAGCTGGGGGTTAATATTGCGTCCGATGATACCAATGCATGGGGTTTATAGTGCGTCCGCTGACACCAGTGCTGGGGGTTAAGAATGCATCCGCTGACACCAGTGCTGGGGGTTAACAGTGCGTCTGCTGAGACCATTGCTGGGGGTTAATTATGCGTCCGCTGACACCAGTGCTGGGGGTTAACAGTACATCTGCTATCACTAGTGCTGCGGGGTTAATAGTGCACCCACTGACACCAGTGCTTGGGGTTAATAATGCGTCTGCTGAGACCAGTTGAAATAAAAATGGGGTGGTTATAATTTCCCCAAGTTTATTTGTAATTATATATTAATTATCTATTCCTCTATTCGTTAATCTACTAAAACTCTGATAACAGTAACGATAATGGTATAATAATAAGGTCAGTTTATATATATATAAATAATCAATCACTCTGCTTTAATAAAGCAAAGATTATATTTATTATAAGGAAAATAGAAATGCTAACATCAACACATTATAGAAGATATCATAGAGCCTATAACATAAATAACATAAGGTGATACTTAGGCTGTCCTCAAGATGCTGTTCTGGCTGGCTCCAATGGAAGAGTGAGAGCAGGAAGTGGCTTACAACTTTTAAACTGTACTCAGGCACCCACCCACACACATCCACATGCCAGCCTATATAGGATTATAACCAATGGTGGCCGATTTCCTTTCTTCAATCCATCCTAGGACGCATGCTGTGTTGTATGCGGTAGCAACCACTAGAGGCAGTATATGTCCATGTATATCTCATATCTGATTCCCCCATCTTCCCAGGCCAGGTGTTCCTGTAAGTCAGGCAATCAATCACTTTAGCAGTTGACTATTGACGTTTTTATGTACAGTCATTCAGGCCCCAAACTTTATTATACCATGTAGCCTACATTTCTGCTGTTACTCCCCTGCCCGAGGGCAGGACTCCAAGATGAAGGTTGATATGTACTATATGTACCTGTCATCTCCATAAAACTTGTTGAATGGCATTCCAGGTTCCCTCCAGTAGTGTGCAGACTAGATATGATTTGATTTCTTATTTCTTGCATTATGGAAAAAACATTTTGCCCTCCAACATATGCCGCTTTGGGCCTGAAGGGCACATACCACCCTTCTTCAGAGACAGCCTCCGTGGCAAAGTCCATAAATGTCTTCACATGTTGTGCTTTATGTACCACTTTGCCTGAAGGGCACACACCTCCCTTCCTCTGGAACAGCTCCAATGGCACAGTCCATAAATGTCTTAACATGTTGTGCTTCCCAACATGTGCGGCTTTGTCTGAAGGGCACACACCTCCCTTCCTCTGGAACAGCTCCTATGGCACAATCCTTAAGTGTCTTAGCATGGGTTTCCCAACATGTGCCGCTTTGCCTCTGGGTGATACACCTTCCACCATTCTTCAGGGACAGCATTCATGGCACCATTCTGTGTTATCTCCTTCCTGGTCTTTTCATGAGGGGGTGCAATATAGGCCAGGGGTGTCCATTCACTCCCCATTCACCAACACACACTCCAAGCCACGTTTCAACCAGCTTCCAGATACAGAACCTTGAGGAGGGCCTTATTCACCCATATTATTAACCTAATACATGTATATCAAATTATGCTATCACACAAATCAACTCATTACCATAATATATACATGTACATTCGAATCACCACCTTAAGCATCCCACCCCCAACCTCCTATAACCCTTCATTGTGTATACGGGGCGGGATTAGGCAGGCTTGTTCAATATGGCCTTTCCTACCGCAATTCTGGCATAAATGCGGTGCACTGTGACCCTGAATTGGCAGTAAAGCCTCCAACTTTTACGCCGAGACCTTACCGTCAATTCGTCCCTCAACTTGCATAGATAAATGCGAGACCTTTCTATATAAATGTCGAGTCCAACAACACATGCCAACCTGAACCAAAGATGAAACTGCAGCAACAACGAGTAATACTACTACGGGATGTATCAAATAATTCAAAATACCATTGGCCTTACTGGAATGGCCGAAAATGACCTCCCACCAATACCCTTTAGCATCATCTTCGAGTTGATGTATTACCTCCTTTATTTTGTTCTGATCATGGTAGATGACTATAGTAGCATTAGCTCTCTCTTGCTGCAGTACCCTCATTAGGTTCTCATCCTTATCCCAATCTGTCAACCATTCCTGTATCCTTTTCCCCATACCCAGATTCAGGGCTCTTAGATTAACAGGGCGGTTATACTTGACATCCACAGACAGATAGGCAATATGCGGTACCACATAATTCCACCCCTGTGTCTGGATTTCAGAAACATCACCCAGGGTACACCATGCACCCCTAGCTATTGTTAGGTTCATGGCTCACCCTGTTTCCATGACCAATGTTACAATGGTATCCTTTAGGACAAAGAAGCACACTCTTCTATGCCCCAAATAATACACAGGCTCCTTCCCAGCAGTGTTTTCCCCATCCAGAACACAGAGTGAAGCATCTTCCCAACATTTCTCGTTCACCACTGCGTACTGACCTGGCATACACAGGACGTCATGGTCACGTCTCTGACAGAGGGAAATATCAACCTGTCTCCAGCTTCCCTCCTTTCTGATCACATGTGGGTAATTTAGCCTCGGATGCAACAAGGTAGACTCCCCAGACAGTACGCCCATTGATACCACAGAATATAGAGACCGAGTCTGCATTTCTGTATATGGGATTAACGAGGAAGCTGAACACCTTTCATAATCCAAGCTAGGGCAGCCCAACCAGGCATTAGACCACCACTTTGGATTAGTGAAAATTATGTGTTTCGGCAACATCTTACTGAGCTGTGAAGCCAACTCATAAGGCCACTGACCCTCATACAGAGACTGCACAATCAGCTTGATGTTGGTTGATAATTCTGCCTGCCCCTGCCAACGCCCATGATACATTCTTGCCCTTTACCACCACACTCTCTACCAACCTCTTAAAGTGGTAGATAAAATCTTGACCCACTTTAACCTGGGTATTTATATTACTCTGTTGAATGTTATTAAGGATGTCATTGATCTCTCTCTGAGTAACAAAGCCCCGTTTACTGTCTGAGGCTATGACAGTTTGTTTCTCAGGATACTGATATCCACTTCATTAATAACACCCATCCCTGCTCCTATTCCCCCCAATATAGTGCTGAATACATCCCTCCTCTTTTGATTGCTCCTCAGAAATAAGCGTCCCGAATGAACCTCACTCCGTGTCCGCACATCTCTGGGAGCAAGCCACTGGTACAATGACCGCATTTGATTCAGTGTGTATTCAGTACATATGGGGTAATATGTTCTTATCAACCACTGTGAGATGTTGAAGTGCCATGTGGTGAAGGCATACTGTACCCTGGTGGCCAGCGTTTGTGAAAAGCTTAGATCTATTTGTAGTGGTTCCCCTTTCTCTAACGGATCATGCATTTGTGTGTAGTCACTGGCATTACTTATGCAAGGTTCCGCCTTCTCAGGTGAGAAATCAACCACGTGAATCTCCCCCGTGTCCAGTTCAGGTGTCCCACATGTCCAATAACCAAGAACCTCTCTGTATGACTGATAGGATTGAGATACCGCTCCCACAAGGAAATTTTCACCCCGTTGATGTGCCATCTGGAGCTTCCTAGTTTGGCCGACAGACACCTTACTATGGCTAAGGGTTAGCCTCCTGGGTTTCTGCATCCTATCAATCTGATTATTCCAGTACACGCCACACACAAGAACATACTTCCCTTCTTTTAATTCTTCACCAAAAACCCCATATCCTATATCCTTTGCTTCCAAAGGATTAGACAGGTTGGAATTTTCCCCTAACCAATAACCTGTTGCATTCATATATATTGTTGCCTCCACAAATGACTGCAGACCCTCGTATAGCCATCAGTATAGAAGGCAGATGGGTCAGCCAGTTCTTTCCTGATTGCAATACCATCTTCTTAAGCCTCTCTTTTAGCGTCCGATTCATTCTCTCGACCATCCCCGCAGACTGTGGATGGTATGGCACGTGGAATCTTTGCTCTACTCCCAGCAGCTCACAAATATTTTTCATGACCCTGCCGGTAAAGTGAGTCCCCCTGTCTGATTCTAGTACTTTGGGAAACCCCCATCTTGAGAATACATCAGTCCACAAAGCTCTAGATGTAGCCGTAGCCGAGTCCTTTCTCAGTGGTATGGCCTCCACCCACCTCGAAAAGACATCCACCACTACCAGCATATATCGGTACCCTCCAGAGGCACTTGGTAATGGACCCACAAAGTCAATCTGCAAGTTCTCCCAAGGTCCAACAGCTACCGGTATCCTTGCTAACACTGGCTTCTGATACATTCAGTTCTGATTGCTCTTGTAGAGGACTCCTTAGCTTAGAGGAACTCAAGACAAAAATATATTAGGGTTATGGATTCTGTGTAGAACTTCTTTCCACACTACTTTTGAGCGTGCCAAAGAAAGTAACTACACTCCAGCTTCTGGGGTGCCAAATGAAATAAAAATGGGGTGGTTATGATTTCCCTAAGTTTATTTGTAATTATATATTAATTATCTATTCCTCTATTCGTTAATCTACTAAAACTCTGATAACAGTAACGATAATGGTATAATAATAAGGTCAGCTTATATATATATATATATATATATATAATGAATCACTGCTTTAACCGCTTGCCGACCGCTGGTCGGCAATTGACGGCGACAAGATAGCTCTATTGCGCAAATCGCCGTCATATGACGACGGCTACGAGATCGAGCCCAGTGAGCACGCTCACTGTGTCCGGGGAGGGCCAGGGAGCGGGTGCTGCGGATTCGATCTCCGCCGGCCACCCGCGATGCCCCCCCCGGAGTGAAAGAACGGAGGTCCGTGTAAGTAAACACGGACCTCCGTTCTGTGAGGGGGGAAGGGCTGTGATCACAGCCTTCCTCTACATGGAGGCTGTGATCACTTCCCTTCCCCAGCTAGGGCAGTCCCCACACAGTTAGAACACGCCCAGGGAACACTGTTAACCCTTAGAGCGCCCCCTGCAGGTTAACCCCTTCACTGCCAATGGCATTTACACAGTAATCAGTGCATTTTTATAGCACTGATCGCTGTGTAAATGCCAATGGTCCCAAAAAAGTGTCAAAATGTTCCGACATGTCCGCTGAAATATCGCAGTACCACTAAAAATCGCAGATCTCCACCATTACTAGTAAAAAATAAATAAAAACCCCAGAAATGAATTCTCATCATCCGTAAACGCGACCACTTTTGCGCAAACCAATCAATAAACGCTGATTGCGATTTTTTTTATCACAAATATGAGGAAGAATATAAATCGGCCAAAACCGATGAAAAAAAAATGTTTTTTTATATTTTTTTTTTGGATTTGTATTTTAGAAAAAGTAAGAAATTTGGGTTTTTTTTGCAAAATTGTCGCTCTTCTTTTGTTTATAGCGGCGATCAGAAATGACGCAGCGGTGATCAAATACCACCAAAAGAAAGCTCTATTTGTGGGGAAAAAAGGACGCAAATTTCGTTTGGGTACAAAGTCGCACGACCACGCAATTTTCAGTTAAAGCGACGCAGTGCCGAATCGCAAAAAGGGCTCTGGTCCTAAAGGGGGAAATCCTTCCGGGGCTGAAGTGGTTAATAAATCAAAGATTATATTTATTATAAGGAAAATAGAAATGCTAACATCAACACATTATAGAAGATATCATAGAACCTATAACATAAATAACATAAGGTGATACTTAGGCTGTCCTCAAGATGCTGTTCTGGCTGGCTCCAATGGAAGAGCGAGAGCAGGAAGTGGCTTACAACTTTTAAACTGTACTCAGGCACCCACCCACACACACCCACATGCCAGCGTATATAGGATTATAACCAATGGTGGCCGATTTCCTTTCTTCAATCCATCCCCTAGGACGCATGCTGTGTTGTATGCGGTAGCAACCACTAGAAGCAGTATATGTCCATGTATATCTCATATCTGATTCCCCCATCTTCCCAGGCCAGGTGTTCCTTTGAAGATCTGTAAGTCAGGCAATCAATCACTTTAGCAGTTGACTATTGACGTTTTTTTGTGTCAGGCCCCAAACTTTATTATACCATGTAGCCTACATTTCTGCTGTTACTCCCCTGCCCGAGGGCAGGACTCCAAGATGAAGGTTGATATGCACTGGTCATCTCCATAAAACTTGTTGAATGGCATTCCAGGTTCCTTCCAGTAGTGTGCAGACTAGATATGATTAGATTTCCTATTTCTTGCATTATGGAAAAACCATTTTGCCCTCCAACACCAGTGCTGGGGTTTAATAATGCGTCCCCTAAGACCAGTGCTGGGGGTTAATAATGTCTCCGTTGGCACCAGTGCTAGGGAGTAATAGTGTGTCTGACAGCAGTGCTGAGGGTTAATAGTGCATCTGCTGGCACCAGTGCTGGGGGTTAATAATGCGTCAACTGAGACCAGTGCTGAGGGTTAATAATGCGTCCGCTGATACCAATGCTTGGGGTTTATAGTGCGTCCGCTGACACCAGTGCTGGTGGTTAACAGTGTGGCTGCTAACACCAGTGGTGGGGGTTAATAGTGTGTCTGCTGACACCAGTGCTGGTTGTTAATATTGCGCCACTGACACCAGTGCTGGGGGTTAATAATACATCCACTGAGACCAGTGCTGGGGGTTAATAATGCATCCACTGAGACCAGTGCTGGGGGTTAATAATGCATCCACTGAGACCAGGGCTGGGGATTAATAATGCATCCACTGAGACCAGTGCTGGGGATTAATAATGGGTCCACTGAGACCAGTGCTGGGGGTTAATAATGCGTCCACTGAGACCAGTGCTGGGGGTTAATAATACATCCGCTGATACCAGTGCTGGGGTTTACCAGTGCGCTTGCTGACACCAGTGCTGGGGGTTTATAGTGCGTCTGCTAACACCAGTGCTGGGGGTTAATAATGCATCCGCTGAGACCAGTGCTGGGGGTTAATAATGCTTCCCCCAAGACCAGTGCTGGGATGTAATAGTGCGCCTGCTGACACCAGTGCTGGGGGCCAATAGTGCGTCTGCTGACACCAGTAATGTGGGTTAATAATGCGTCCACTGAGACCAGTGCTGGGGGTTAACAATGCATCTACTGAGACCAGTGCTGAGTGTTAATAGTGTGTCCGCTGAGACCAGCCCTGGTATTTAATAATGTTTCCACTGACACCAGTGCTGGGGGTTAACAGTGCGTCTGCTGACACCATTGCTGGGGGTTAATAGTGTGTATGGTGACACAAGTGCTGGGGGTTAATAATGCGTCCGCTGAGACCAGTGCTGGGGGGTTATAATGCGTACAGCATACTAGCAAACCCAACACCCACCACCCTACCACCCCACCACCCCAACCCCCCAGAGTCCATTGTCTCTGGTCATCATAGCAGGACTCACTGCTCAGGCTCTCCCCTTTTTTGGAAATAACCATTTCACAACTTAAATCTGCCGGCCCTCATGACAGCAACTGCTGCTCAGGCTCAGCGTACTTACAGATGACACATGACCCATGCACTTAAAACATAACATGCTTGCTATTTGGCAAGACACGACATATACCTAAACAACTTAAACTTACTACAAACCCCTATGACAAAACTCATATCAAAATAAACCCCCCTAAGCAGGCGAGAGTGTATAGATCATGGATGTCTAAAAAAAAAAAAAAGGGAGTGGAAAGAGACAGAATGTACAACCACCAGAGCAAGGAACAGGGCTGTATCCCTCAAGCAGCCTGGAAGCAGAAACTCCTCCATAAACGGGCGCTCCTTTCCGGGCCAACCCTGCTCCTTTCAAGATTTCTCACCTTCACCAGCTCACCGAAAATACTACCCACCACCTCATGTGCGGGCAGGATTGTGTCCCTAGTGGTCACGAAACACCGAGCGTGACAAGTGTAGTACAGTAAAACTATGCTAACTAAATAAATTGACGACAACTCAAAATTCCCTCTCACTCTAAAGTTGCCATACACCCTCTCAGAAAGGGACAGGGCCGAGAGGCGGGGATAGCCAACTCCCCTATGAACCTCTTTGTTGATGGAGCACTGGACCAAGAAATGGTCCATGGTCTCCAGTGCACCCCCACACTCCAGACAAGGACAGCCCCTGTCCTCTAGGTTCCTGCTTCTGACATTGGCATGGAAGTACAGTCGTCCACGGAACGACCTCTATGCCAAATCCCAGAACTTACTTGGAATTTGCGAGGAATTCAAGAGGGCTAGCCCCTCTCTGAGAACACTGTCAGGGCAATCTCTTAAAGACAGTGGCTTCAAAATGTCCGAGGTCATGACCCGCTGGTACAGCTCACGCCGACCAGACGACCTCTAGGGCAGTTATCCTCCACCCTCTCAGTACCTGTAGTACTTGTGGGACATAGGAAGGCACTCCCTCTGCAATCTTCTCAGGTCACCAGGCCGACCTCCCTCCAACCACCTACCCAAGAACAGCAGTAGCCAGCCCTTGCATGAACTTTCCCACAAAGAAGGCAGGTCCACAAAAATGGACTGCAAGTTAAATTTAATAAACAGGGTAACGTAGAACACTACTGGGTGGACCATGTCCAACCCGCCCTGCCTCTACCGGAAAGTGATGTCCCTCCTAATCAGATCAAAGCAGGAAAAACAGACCACTGACCCGCGCATAGAGCGATGCTGGCAAAAGACAGACGTAGCTGACATAGAGAAATTCATGCAGCAAGTACGTTTTAATCAAGCACACCCTTTCCCTCAATGACAGCTTCCAGCCTTTCCAGGCTGTGACTTTCTCGGTGGCACCCACCAGTCTACTCTCCCAATTTCGCTTGGGGTAATCCCCAGGGCCAAATAGGATGCCTAAGATTTTGATCTCTGGTTGAGGCGCAGGGAACACGTCCAGGAGGGGAAACTGCTCACCCTCCTTCCAAAAAACTTCACTCTTGCCCCAGTTCACTAAGGAACTAGATGCCTCAGAGAAGTCCCCGATCTGTGTTTCCACAAATCGGGCCTCCTCCCGACTTGACACCACTACTGAGACATCATCCACATAGGCCACAACCCTCACTGCCGAACTCCGGACACTACAGGGCTCCACCAAGACCCCCCAGACGCTCGCAGTCCAACCGCCTTACAAAGGGGTCTACTGCAAAGACATATAGGAGCGGACTTAATGGGCTGTCTGACCCCAGAGTCAACGGAAAAAGAAGGACATACGTACAGGACGTACAGAATCTTCAGCCAATCAATGAACTTATCCGGCAGACAGTATCTCCCCAGGAGAAGCCAGAGGTACTCATGGCTTACCCGATCAAAGGCCTTTTCCTGGTCCAATGCCAGCAGATACCGCCCATGCCCACCAGCCCTGCACCTCTCCACGGTCTCCCGGATGTTATGGACAGGGCTAAAAGCACTTCGGCCAGGAATTGCACAGTGCTGTGACCCCACCGGCCACAGCAGATAGATGTGTAAACAAGATCTTTGCCAGTATCTTCCTATCTGTGTTGAGAAGGGCGATTGGACGCCAATTCTCCACCACAGACAGGTCTTTGCCCTTTGACAAGAGAATCAGTGCTGACCTTCTCATCGAGGGAGGGAGCAGGCCTTTAGCCAAACAACCATTAAACACCTCCCTCAGATGAGGAGCCAAGAGGCCCTTGAAGTTTTTATAGAACTCAGCCGTGAGCCCATCAGGCCCTGGTGACTTTTTTGGTGACAACGAGTCTATAGCCTGTACAATCTCAGCCACTAAAATCTCTTCAGTCAGAGAGTCCGGGAAGTCAGGCCCCACCTGGAAAGGGGTCTCATCAAGAAATTTCCTGGCTTTCTCTGTGTTTAAAGGCTTTTTCTTCAGGATGTCTGCAAAATGGCTCCCGACGACGCCCAGGATCCCCAGCCTGGACCGGACTAGGGACCCTGAGGCATCCCTCGGGGCATGTATGACCTTCGCACTCGCCGCCTCACCACAGTTCCTGTAAGGATCAGGGGAGCGGAAACTCCCATGATCCCTCTCAAGAACCAGGGAGGCGAGACGGTCATACTGACACTCCCTCAGTTGAAGCTTCAGAGCAGATATCTGTTCCTGGGGGCCACCCAAGGATACCAGGTGGTCTAGCAGCCCATGCAGCCTCGAGTAGGCCTGGTACTTAGGCATTGCCCTGTATTTTGAGACCCCTTGGAAAAAAACCTTTCAACCTCTTTTTCCCCACTTCTCACCATTCCTGGTGGGAGCAGCCGCTCTCAAGGAGCGAGGCTTGATCCAAGAAAAGGGCCTCAAAGTCTTCCCTAACACCAGTGTCCTTGAGCAGCATCCCATTAAGATGCCACAAGCCCCGCCCTTTCTGGGGGGTTTCAGCCACATTCAGCGTTACAGACAAGAAACTGAATAGGAGAACTCTAGCTCTGGGGCCGCAAAGGCAGAGTCCCCCTTTAAAAAACCTAATCTATTCTACTCCTACTCTGTCCTAGGGAAAATGTGAACCCTGTGTGATTGAGGAGGCACTGCACATGTGCATCCACCAATCCGGCTGTTAGAGGAAATCCTGCAGAAAAGGGGACTTTTTGCCGCTATTGCACATGCGCAGGCACACGCTGGAAACAGCGCCAAACGGCTCTATTTCAATCCAGCACGCCCCCTGCAGCAAGTGCTGTCTGATCTACAGCGTGTAGTGTGTGTTCCCGACTAACCTGTACTTTGATATTCTGTTCCTGTGACCCGGCTTGCCTGACCCTGCTGATTTCTGCCTGCACCGACCCCTGGATTGTCTACGACCACTCTCTTGCCTGACCCTTCTGTACTTCGCTACCCGCCTGTTAACAACCCTGCCTGAACCCAACCATCCATCTGCCTGCTCCTCCTGTACCGCACCGCCAGCCTGTTACACGACCTAGCCTGTATGACCACTCTTCCTGTGCAAGAGTGCACCAACAGACTTCCTACCAACACCAGTGACCCAGTCCGACCCTCCTGCCATCTTGCACTTCCGAGCCACCTGTCTGTGGGGGTTCCCGAATCAGGATAGTAAGGGAGGTTGCCCGCTGCATAAGTCAGACTCATCCACCAGGTACGTGATACCGGCTTCCCTCACCATTCTATTTAAAAAAATGACTATCCTGTCTCAGCGGGTTTCTGGCACCTGCCCGGTCTTGAGGCCTAACAATGGTGTTAAAGTCCCCACCAAAGACCACTTGCTGAGACGTAAAAAGGTAGGGTTTGATCATCGTGAAGAGGTCAATCCTCCTCCTCCTGGACTGAGGCCCATAGATGTTAATGAGGCGGAGGAAATGCCCCCTCATGATGACGTCCACCACCAGACATCTTCCGATCTCCACTTCAAGCACTTGTCGGCAACTCACCCAACCAGTCTTAAAAAGGACCGCAACTCTACTACAAGGCTCGGCCGCAAGAGACCAGAGGGAGGGCCCGCACCTCCACTCCCTCTTTGCTCGATTCATCTCTGCCACAGATGCCAGCCAGGTCTCCTGTAAAAACAAAATGTCAGCATCAACCTCGCTGAGAAAAGAAAAGTCCATATAACGAGCTCTTGTAGAACAAATGCTTGCGATATTGATTGTCGCAAGCCGTATTGGAGTGGGTGTTACCATCCTTAGTGCCTAAAGTGGTTTACACTTGTTAGAAG
>BLSH010115861.1:6036-19105 GCA_018402905.1 Glandirana rugosa
CAAATTAGGGACACACGACGGACAACGTGGATGCAGAACGCGCCTACGGTGAACACGGACGCGTCACTGGCAGTTCTACCGGCGCTTCTGGCGTTGTACGATTCTTATATTGGTTTAATAATTTTAAAGAAGTATTTTATCGTATCCATACCTACACTGTTATTATATATTATATATCCCATCAGTAATAGAAGTTTTGTATATGGTAATATGTCCCATATCCACTAGGGGCAGAGTCATTAATAGTACACTGTAATAGGCTGCGCAGTACTATTTGTATTTCTCAGAATTGCACAAGGGTGTGGCTGTCATATATGTAGAAAAAAAAGCAACACATACCTCCACTGGGCAACTGTTTTGCATTGGCTGCCGTCAAGGCAGAAACCCTGTGTCCAGTGCTATTTATAGCACTGGGACTGGAACTACGGAGCACTAAACTTCCCCTCCCCATCTCCGCCCACCTCTCCCATCATCCAGAGGGGTCTTACATGGTCCCTTGGAAAGTTACCGTCCCCGCTGAGCGACAAGATGGCCGCCAACAATGATGTCACACGCTGGATTAGCATGTTGCGGTCTTCGCGGCCATCTTGACGGTCACTGCGCAGGCACAAGTGGCATCCGCGCAAGACGTAGGTGCAACAGGCAGCACACAGGGATTAAACAAATGCTCCTATATACATTGCATCAGTTTATCTGCAGTCTTCTCTTCTCTGCATCCATTCAAATTCCAGAAATTATAACTTGCCTGAGCGGTCACAAAAAAAGGGGGCGGAGAGCTGAATTTACACTCTGCAGAGCTCAGTGAAGAGGGAAGGGTGATCCCCCCCTCTCTTCACACAGCACACAGGAACAGAGCTGAGGCTGTCAATCAGCTGTGGGTCCCTCTTCTGTCATAATTTTTCTTGTCAGAATTCATGTAGATACCAGAGGAATGACACTATGGGGTTGAGCTGAGTGAATGAGGTAAACCTTCACTTTGTAAAGAATATCCAATCATGTGCAAGGGAAAACAGCATTATTGCTTGCACATTATTGGATGATGAAATTCAGCAGATCTGCTGTTCATTTACTAAGCTCTGGAGTAACTGCTCTTGCAGAGTGCAACTGCAGTTTGCAAAGTGCATAGTCTATTTGCCTTTATTAAATCAACCCCAGAGTGCTCTTAGTTGATATAGGTACATACTATAGAGGGATATGTTTTGTACATGTTTCATTTCTGAGGTTTACAACTACTTTAACCAATTCACCCCGGGAAGGATTTCCCACGTTAGGACCAGAGCACCTTTTGCGATTCAGCACTGCATTGCTTTAACTGACAATTGCGCAGTCATGCGACATTGTACTTAAAAGAAATGTGCGTCCTTTTTTCACCACAAATAGAGCTTTCTTTTGGTGGTATTTGATCATCTCTGCGTCATTTCTGATCGCCGCTATAAACAAAAAAAGAGTGACAATTTTGCAAGAAAACCAATTTTTCTTACTTTTTGCTAAAATACAAATCCAAAAAATATAAAAAAAAACATTTTTTCATCGGTTTTGGCCTATTTATATTCTTGCTCATATTTTGGTAAAAAAAAAAAAAAAACGCAATCAGCGTTTGATTGGTTTGCGCAAAAGTTGCCGCCTGTACGAATGACGAGAATTAATTTCTGGGGTCTTTATTTTTCTTAAGTATTTTACTAGTAATGGCGGCAATCTGCGATTTTTAGTGGTATTGCGATATTGCAGTGGACATGTCGGACCATTTTGACACTTTATTTGGGACCAATGACATTTATACAGCGATCAGAAATTTAAATGTCCACTGATTACATTATAAATGTCACTGGCAGTGAAGGGGTTAACCTGCAGGGGTAGATCTAGGGGTTAACTGTTTCCCTAGGTGTGTTCTAACTGTGAGGGGGCTGGGCTGTTATGGGCATAAGAGATCTAACTGATCCCAGTGACAGGGATCAGTAGATCTCTTATGTCCCCGCTGACAGAGGGGGGAACTGCCGTGTTTACTTCAGCAGTTCCCCGTTCTTTTGCTCTGCACGCGGTGTGGAAGTGGTTAAAGAGTCCCCCGCAACCTGGTAGTTTTGATGTAAATCACTTTCAGGGGTCAGGTTTGTAGTGCTGAAAAAACATAGGTCTCTTCACTTATCACTTGGAAAGGGATGTTACAGTGACACGAAATTATATTTTTTCTTGAAATAATTTCTTAGTGTTTTTCTGCATTCTTGTAACCTAGTGAGTTTTTGAACCTCTCCTTTTTCCTTCACTTCCATTTGTTTGGAACAAGCAGTGCAGTTGCGGTCATGTGCACTGCTCTATGCACACTACAAATCTCATTGTAGAGAATGAATGTAGCCACTAACAGAACAGAATGTCTTTAAAAATCAGTGTTTAGTGTCATTTTAACCACCTGCTGACCACTCACAGTAAATATACTGCGAGTGGGCAGAAGGTACAGGCACAGTCCCGTACGTGACAAGCCTTCTTCTGCTGATCTGTTCTACGGCTGGACACAGCATAAGTATGGCAGCAGATTTCAGTCAATGATTTCAGCTGAAACCTGCTGATCAGCTGTGTCCAATCATACACAGAGGTCTGTGCTTACAAATACACAGAACTCTGTGTACGTAGGAACAACAATCTGGCAGTTACCTCTCCCTGAAAAGCAGGGAGAAAAAACCGCCATATCAGAAAGTAAAAGCAGCACACTTTAGGCCGGTTTCACAAGGGATGGACTCCGTGAAGCTGCTATGCAGAGTGGACAAGGACTATGGGGCAGTTGGATGGAAATGGACCACCTGTAATAATGGTGTAGGGCAGGGACTCCTTCCTACACCAACAGCAAGGAAGAGTTACAAAGATTCAGTTCCCACTCACCATTTGATGTGATAGAAACTGTCAGGTCTGCCAGAGACCTCCAACCGTCACTCCGGTTTCCTAACTGGTAGTCTTCTTATCCCAGTATCGGGTGGAGGGATGGTGGAGGTCCTGCAGCCAGAATTCCGGGACCATAATAGAAGGTGCAACAGGCTACCTCAAGAGACAACAAAACTAGAGATTCACGGTTAGTAGTGGGTGTAGTCGGGAGCCAAGGGTGACCCAATGTCAGTCCGGTAGCAAATCCATGTAGAGATCCAAGGGGTATACCTAAGACGACGTCAGGTACAGGCAAAGTTCGGCAATAATCGGTCAACGTAGTACAAAGTGCAATCCAAAAGCGTAGACGGGAACAAGCAAAGTTAGTAACAAGCAAACAGTCTGGTATAATGACTAGCAGGAACAGGAACCTATACTAAGGAAAAGACAGGAAGGCGTGATGATTTATAGGGTACTAAATCAGATGACTGTCTACAGCTGGCCTTTGGGTGGAGCCAGTGTCCAATACAATGAAGCAGAAGATAACCAGGGCTCCCAAAGACCAGAGTATCAATGGCTCAGACAGCAGGGAACTAACCCAGGAACACAGAGTTCCAAGATCAATTCCTGGAAAAGGTGTGAAGATGTGGCTCACTACCAATACCAGAAACTGTTGCTGTTCTTTGCACATCATTGTCTTCCCACTGCTGCTTTATTTCTTCTCTTCAGCGGAAAGCAAAAGTCTGGAAAGGATTATATCACCATGCTCCATTCTACACTACCCATTCAAGCAAGCGGCACATATTAGCACAGGCACATAGTAATATATCCAAAAGCGCAGAGCATTTTTTTATATTATGTAGCAGAATACATTTTGGCCTAAATATATGAAGAAACTTGTTTTTTTTAGATTTTTTTTATTGGATATGATTTATAACAGAAAGTAAAAGATCTCTGCTTTTTTCAAAATGTTTTCCTTTATATAATAAAAAATAAAAAAACGGACGGTGATCGAAAACAACCACCAAAAGAAAACTCTATTTGTGTGAAAAAACAATTATATAATTTAATTTGCACACAGTGTTGCATGACTGCGCAATTGCCAGTTAAATTAGCACAGTGCTGAATAGCAAAAAATACCCCGGTCATAAAGGGGGTAAAACCTTCCAGAGGTCAAGTGGTTAAGAAAGCCAAAAACTTTTGACCAGAAATGGGTATGCTTTAGGAATCACCCACATGTGTTGCATTGCTCTCTGCTTTCTGTGATCACAGAAGTCTATGGAGCTATAAGAAGAGACACCCTTGGCTACACAAAAAGGAATAAATATCACCTCATTGATTCTTCATATGCTAATTCTATTGTGACATTGTTTATGTTTTTGACCACGCCTCTGCAGTTATATTTTGCAATAAATGTTAGGCTTAATGAGCACTATCTCTATTCGGAGCATACATCAATGAACATGTGGGTGGTTTGTGCAATCACCTGCACACAACCGCGTACAGCGACCTCATCTTATTCATTTGAGCAAGAGGCTGTACACAGGTCCTGTGAGAGATATTACACATGCTCTGCATACTGTATGGCTCCTGTGTGGCTATGTCCCTGAAGACTTGTGTCACTACTCTCAGGCACACCGCTGGATCAAGATCAGGGCCAGGTAAGTATTCATAGCTCCTAACCTTTTGAGATGGGAACAAAGGACACCTATTAACAAAAGTATGTAAGCGTAGGACACACCCCCTTCCATGCCCCCTTAAAGGAGAATTATACAAAAAAGTATTAGTTAAAGCCACAACTGCTTTTTTCTTACCACTACTATTTCTTTTTGGCTTTTGAAATGTACAAATGCATCAGTTTAGAAATTGAATGAAAGGTTTAACACTGAGAAACACTGTTTGAAAGATAAAATGTGCATTTTATATACAACTATATAGATCAGACCAGAATGAGAGACAAATGAGGAGGAATGAGGGACTTTGTTTGTTTGTCACTCAAAATCAGGGACAGTTTGGAGCTATGAGTATTTAGGGGGACTGGGGGGTTGAATGTTTAATGCAGCAGGCTTTAAACTACGTTAACCACTTAAGATTGAAGGAATTTGAGAACCTTGAACTTATGTGAGTATAACAAAAAACATATTTTTGAATTTCTGGATTTTTTAATAAAGGGATGAGGGATGACATTTGGAGGTGACTTAAAATATGAGTATATTTTAGAACATAACTTTACTGCAGCCATCCGTGTTGCTGCTTACTGTAGGAAACCATCAGAAACAATACACCTCTGTTTGTTCTCAAGTCACTTGGAACGTGGGTACTGTTAACTGGCTTTTCTTTTTGTTTATATAAATGTTGTCTTCAGAGAAATACCAAAACATGGTTTATACAATGTGCTGGGCTTGTTTTATTTGGCACAGTATTTCTATAACAGATAGCTAAACAGGATTATTTTTAACAACCTGACTGGCATTGCACAACCGTTGGGTATTTTTTTCAAATTAACTCTTCGTTCATGACTATTTCTTTAAGTTTATTTATTTTTTGCTGAAGTTTATCATGTTATATATACTGTGTATGCGTTGGATGGAAAGCACTGGTTCAGCAGATTTATTCCTTAATGCAACTAAAGGAGTGTGGACCCAATTAGAGTCTTCTCAGAGATAAGCACATTAATGTTCTACAAGCCAGGCAGCCATCACCCAAAATAACACATATCACATGAAAAGCAAGGAAGAGGTTAAGACAAAGTTCACATAACTTCTGACTACATGAAATATTCATTTCTTCATAGAGAGCTGAAATGTCTTCTAGGAAAATATTAAATTGGCTATATTTTTAGACGACTCAGAATACTTTAGTCCCCAGATTCTTATTAACTGTCTGACTGCTTGCTACATTCATAGAAAGAGGTTAAATATTCTGATGCTGATCTCTCAATGCTTTCAAAGAAGAAATTAGATAATTGCTAAAAAAGAAGTGTTTACTTATCACTTTGACATCTCATATAATTATTATAATGCCAAGGTGGTGCTAAGAGGGCTCTTTAGTGTTTGAGCACCTGCAATAATTAGCCTAACACCCTTGCAACATTTCTTAAGACATAATCATGCATCTCTACACCTTTGTACAGAACTAAGAGGTCATAGGTGCCTGAAAAAGGTTGTAGAGAGCCAGGCTAGGATTTTGACAGTCAGCAAAAAGGACAAGCCATTCTATTCTGAATGCCTATGTGATAAAACAGACAATTGAAACAGGAATGCAATAACATCTACTTCTGTTTATTTAGCTGTAGCTAGCTGACCGTCAGAGGACCATCATGTACTTATCTACTTCCTGCAGATAAATAGGGATGAAGTGGATGAAAGAAATGACTATATTTTCTGGTTTCTGAAATCTGTTTGCAGCCATTAAATTAATGCATTATCACTTTGACATTTCTGATGATTACTACATAGATTATGATACAAAGGTGGTGCTAAGAGGGCTCTCTCACCAAAACTGAAAGTGAAAAAAAAAAATCCTAAGGATAGGAATAGAGGGGAAATCTTCCAATGAGGACACATGTTCTGGTGACAACCAGGGATCCTCTCACTTTGGAGGGTTTCCTCTCACTCCCTATTTTGGGTATGGGACATGAAATAAAGGGAAATCTCTCCAGTGGGACACAGATAGCAAAAAAATGGAAAAAAAAACACAAGTTATAACTCTTCCTTACTCTATATAAAAAATGTCTTTAATTCTACTTTGAAGGTTGTTTATAGGAAAAAGGAAAGTTGCAGCAAGGTTGTACTGCACATTAAACTGTTAGCAACGTTTTTTTACATGAGAAAAAGCGTGTTCCCAGTTGTAGCATAAAGTAGAGAGAATCTTTTAAAGCATAATTAAGCTAAAAAAAAATCTTACAGGTAGGATTTTTATGACAGAAGAGACCCTAGTAGTCAGCAGGCCTCTCAGATGCTGCCACCATTGCCTTGTCCAGTCCCCATGAGAACTCCCAGCCACTCTAAGCACCTGCTTTGCTTCTACTTGCCACTGTAAACATCTCATGCCTCTGCAGTAGGCCTTCTATGACTACCTTGAAAAAATTGTGTTATAGATGCTGTCATTTGCAGCAGCAGTTTTAATGCGGAACCACACATTTTTCTGCAGCTAACAGTTGCAAAAGCTGTAATTTTTTTTCACAGGGGTCTATCCTGTACTCTGCAGGGAGTATTCTGACTGGTTACAGTGTTTGGGCACCACCAGCACCCAAGGCCCAATTTTTCTGCAGCTGTGCGACAGTTGCAAAAAATATACACATTTTGCCCGGGATCATAACTCTTCTGTACAAGAATATTCATGTTGGGCTACAGTGCTTTGGCACTGTCAATACTTAAAACATTATTTTGCAAAACTTATTTTATAGTTGTAGAAATTGTTCTAATTTGGGGGCTGGGAAAATACTGCATTGGCCATTAAATATTTATAAGTTTATGTTTCCTCATGCTGCTCCCTTAGTTATACATTTTGAATAAAAACTTTACAGGTGTGTGGCCTAACAGCGATTCCTTACTTAAAAATTACCTAGTCTCAGTCTCTGAAATTCTGACATTTAAAGTGTGTTTTGAAATTTGTGCAGATACTTCCTCAAAACATTTTTCTTCTTTGTCCCAGAGACAATAAAATGTACTTTTTGGATTTTTTTTTTACAGATCCTGGATCATGCCTGTTCCCTTGCTCTTGAATTTCCTCTTGTCTCTTGGAGATGGTGATCTCTCCAAAAAGGGTATGAAAGCTGTACTGGCAAGTACTTTAATCTGTGCATGTTTTGCATGGAAAAAAATAAATTATAAGGTGCAATCTGCTTGTTCTGTCTCTCTTACAAATAGTGGATGAGGTTAAAAAGGTATCAAAACCTGTCCTTCCTCATCCATTTTTTTTTGGGGGTTGCAATCTTGTTACTCTCCCCCTTGACAATGAAGGATTCAAAGTTAAGTTGCAAAGTTGTATGCTGTTTCCATTTTCAGTGTCCAATACAAGGGCACTTTTATACAATTTTCAGCAGTAAAATGCCAACTTCCAGTTCAGACGCGTGATGTGATAGAAGCAGGGAGCAGCGGCTCTGTATCAGAGGCATATAAAACCGGCTAATATCGCAGCGGGCAATGAGTGTTCCATCCAGCCGGCAGCTCAAACCCCCCCCCCAGCCCGATGGACACATTTATGGTCAACGGACCTCAGGGATCGCCCCCCTAGCACACAGAGGCCTCCACACCAGAGCAGCTTTCAGCCAATATGGCCAAGGGAGCTCCCATAACAGACGCCGTTCGAGCCTTTCAAGCCCCGCCACAGCCGTGAACCCCCGTCTTAGCTTCCCCTCCACACAGACAAAGGAGCAATATGCAGGTCTAGCCCAGGCAGTCGCAGCCCTGCTCTCTCCCACTATCACGGCAGCTGTTGACAGGGCTATCGCTACAGGCAGCTCAGCAGGGAGAGAGGGGAGCATGGCAAGAGACTCTCAGAGCTGGAAAGCCGTGCATCAGATATTGAGGATGAAGTCCAGGCCTCTTATGCCAGTGACAGAGATCACAAATAAGTCCAGCAATTCATTATCGATAAATTGGACGATCTCAAAAATCGTTGGAGGAGGAACGATCTTTAAGTAATAGGCCTCCCTGAATCCTTCAACACTGACTCCCTTACAGAGATCTGTGCATCGCGTATCCCGCAAGCATTAGGCCTCTCATCACCATGTATAGTAGAGAGAGCTCACGGTTTAGGGGCGCCATCGAATGACAGACGCACTCTGAGACCAGTAATCGTTAGCTATCTCAACTATACAGATAGTGTCAATATACTTAAATATACTCGCAACTCAAAGGCTGTGCAGATAGACGGGAACAAGCGGCTTCTTTTTGCAGATTATTCATAAGAAGTTTCCAAAAAACACAAAGCCTTGCAGCCAATCTGCTCAGTCCTATACCAAAAAGGCATAAAATTCTCCCTGGCCTACCCAGCGGTACTTCACTTTTCCAACCCATCAGGAGAGCCAAAAACTTTTACCTCTCCAGATGAGGCCAAATATTACCTCCAATCCTACATGCACCTCCCAATGGATACAACACCCCTCCGAAAGGATCGAGTCAGGGAACATCCCGGAACCATCGTAGCCCGAGAAAGGACCCAGCAAAGAAACTCTGATTAACTAACTCCGCGTCCCACAACAGGTGGTACTAATCCAGGTATCACCTGGCCCTATGGGCGACTCATTTTCACTCACAGGGTGAGGAATAAATCCGCATCACTACAGGTTGTATGTGCTTTCTAGTTCTGCAATTGACTCTCCCTAAATGGCACCGGGCATACAGGTTTATACTGGTTCATAACTAGCTATCTGTTTTGATATATCTGTGTTTTCTTCAGTTGTTTTTTCAGGCTAATAGCAATAAAGTGCCTGCTTACTCTATCCTCCCAAAATTGTTAACTGTCCACTCCAATTTGTTGGTTGGGTTGCTAAGCTGTATGCTTTTTTTCAGTGTATAAAAAACACACTAATTGTTTATTTTTTGATACTAAATACCTGCTAATTCTTTCATAAGACAATAAATTTGTGGATTCTACATACATACTCAATTTCTCAGAAATTGCAACCTTTTTAAAAAGGCTTTGAGCTGTGGTGCAAACCTGTATCTTATTCCCATGTCCAAAAAATACACTTTTATTTTCAATGGATGCTAAATACCTGCTCAAAGTTTCAGAAATTGCAGCCTGTCCAAACAGGATTTTTACTGTGGTGCAAACCTGTATACCATTTCCATCATTAGTACCCAAAAAAAACACAATTTTTTTATGGATGTTAAGTGCCTGTTCAATCTCTCAGGTATCACACACAGCCTTTCAAATAACACATTCTAGCTGTGGTGCAAACATGTTTGCTATTTCCATTATTAGTGCATGAGAAAGACAATGTTTTTAATATGCTAATTGCCTGTTCCATTGCTTTATAAATTTGCTGCAAAGGTTTAAAAGATGACCTTCAAAACTGTTCCATTTTTTAGTCTTGAAACATAGTATATAGCTCTAAATTTACTTTTTTTTTTTGTTTTACATATAATCTGTCTGTATACACCCTCTGGAATAGTGAAATAGTAAAGAAGCTTCAAGAAACCAAATCAAATGTTTGCAATTGTTTACTGTAGCTATGTGGACTGAAAAAAAGATGTGATTCATTTATCCCAGATCAGGTCTATCGGATCTTCCTCTGACATAGAATTTTAGATAGAATTTTAGCAAATAAGGAGTACATACTGTCAATATGCTAATAATTTTAGATGTGTTGCTCTGAAAAAGCACACTCTAATTTATATGTAGGAGATGTTTGTAATATCATACTCTGATTGTTATTTCTTGGTAAAAATAACACATCTCTTTCTCTCCTTCATTGCTGCCTTGGGCCCCAATCCAATTGTTTGCATGCTTTCCAGCTACTATGTGAAAATAAGTGTAAGGGGGTTAGCTCGGCAGCGGGTGTGTGTGACCCCCTGGAAGGGTTCACTGCACAATTTAGGCACAGCAAGACAGCAGTTGTAGGTGAAATCAACAAGGCAGTTTATTTACACTATTTACAAGGTGAAAAAACAGCAAGACAAAAACAAACAACATAATAAATCCTAGGCCACTTGGCCACTAACTGCATGATAGGTTTCCCTGTCTGTCAGCTAAGTACAGCCTACCGCTGTACCTAGCTCCTATCTCTCACTGGGCACACTCAGCCACACAGGCCTTACCGTTCAGGATGTTACGCTCCCCAATCTGCTGACACAGAAACTGGTTCCAGGTGGAGCACTCCTCTATGCCTGCTGGGAGTTTTTGTAAAGGTCTAAATGAGCCAGCTCCACTCAGCTGTGCTCCTACCTCTACCCCTGCAAAACTCCCAGCACTTCCCCCCTAGTGGAAAAAATCCATATAAAGCCTGAACCTTGGACACACATACCCGCCATCCTGGATGCAACCAGGTGATTTACCCCACCTGCTGTCACATAAGTAAGAGTTAGTTTGGTAGGTATGGCGCTGTTCTTGGTATATGAAGTGCCTACTATCCTTTGTGCCAGTAACGTATTACTGTAGTACTAATAACCCAAAGGGTTAATATATATAGTGGTAAAAATAAATTCCAATAATGCTTAACTGTGAAATGCCATAATGTGAAAGTATGAATACATATAATAAAATAAATTAATATAAGCTTAATAAATAATTAAATAAACCAGTGCTAAAAATTACTAAGTTGATAGGTATATAAGTGAAAATTCATTGAACGTTCCTATGCAGATACTATCATATGCAATTCATTTTAAAGTTCATAGAATCTTGTGCATAAGTTTTTAAATCCATGGATGTTGCTGCCACCCCCCAGTGGTAATGAACTCACCAGAAGAATTCACCCCACAAGGGGTTACAGCGCTTTCTTGGTGTTAGTTGCAGGTGCTCCTTAGTGGCTTTGTGCTCCTTGAGTGCCCCTTATGGATATGCACTTACCAGAGAATTTCATCCCTTCCCGGGGTACAGCTCTTTCACAGTTGTACGCCACTGTGTAGCGGGTCCAGATTTGAGCTCCTCCTCCTTGCTGGTCTCTGTCCTGGCAAACCATGGGGAAAACAAACCTTTTTCCAACAGGGCAACAATGCTAAATGCAGTAGGCAGAAACCATGCAGATGGGAGCATGAATATTCATACAGCCCGGGCCAATTACAAGGGGAGGTGCCAGTAGGCATGCTGGGTACCTTTATTTATATTTGATGATCACATGGTCTCTGGGTCTTCCTCCAGAGAGAGAGATCCAGGTTGGGAGGGTGTTTGTTACCCCTCCTCAGCACAGGCTGCCTTGTGGCTTCAAGTGGGTGACCTGAAGGCCTGAACGGTGACTGCAGAAACCCAGGGTTCTCCTGAGATCTGACTGAGGAAGTATGTCTATGGATCCCATCTAGTATCATGGAGAAAGGTGACCTGCGACCAGGGCCTTGTAAGTACAGACCCAACTTAAGGGATCCTAGAGACTGGTGCTGATAAATCCCCCTCTGGGTGCTAGAAGTCAGCAGCTTGGTGTAGGATAAAGGGGACTACGGCTTGTGTCTTGAAGAAGTAGGGTCCACTAGATTTCTTCTATTTAGGACTTTGCTATGTTATGTAAAGGTCTGCTACACAGTTCTACTGAGAACTGTATCCTACTATATCCCATCTCCTATCCAAGTTCTCCAAATAAAACAAAAAACAAATGCCCTAGTCTGGTCATTGTAGACAATGAGTGGAAGAGTGTGCGCACCTGGCTGTGTGGGAAAATACCCTGTGACTGGCTGTGGATTAAAATGTAGGAAGACCCAGACAAAATAGCAGCAGCTCCTGCGGGGGTAGCGCTACATAAGTTTCGCAACCATCTTCACCACAGCATGACAACTTTTATAAGAAACTGCAAGGTCAACCGGCTTGTCAGATAGACTAGTCACATGACACTCTTAAACGCGACCAAATACTACTCTTCCTGCCCTTTTGAAGACTCTATATATATATATATATATACATATACAGTGCCTTGAGAAAGTATTCGGCCCCCTTTGAACTTTGCGACCTTTTGCCACATTTCAGGCTTCAAACATAAAGATATAAAACTGTAATTTTTTGTGAAGAATCAACAACAAGTGGGACACAATCATGAAGTGGAACGAAATTTATTGGATATTTCAAACTTTTTTAACAAATTAAAAAACTGAAAAATTGGGTGTGCAAAATTATTCAGCCCCCTTAAGTTAATACTTTGTAGCGCCACCTTTTGCTGCGATTACAGCTGTAAGTCGCTTGGGGAAGTCTCTAGCAGTTTTGCACATCGAGAGACTGAAATTTTTGCCCATTCCTCCTTGCAAAACAGCTCAAGCTCAGTGAGGTTGGATGGAGAGCGTTTGTGAACAGCAGTTTTCAGTTCTTTCCACAGATTCTCGATTGGATTCAGGTCTGGACTTTGACTTGGCCATTCTAACACCTGGATATGTTTATTTGTGAACCATTACATTGTAGATTTTGCTTTATGTTTTGGATCATTGTCTTGTTGGAAGACAAATCTCTGTCCCAGTCTCAGGTCTTTTGCAGACTCCATCAGGTTTCCTTCCAGAATGGTCCTGTATTTGACGCCATCCATCTTCCCATCAAATTTAACCATCTTCCCTGTCCCTGCTGAAGAAAAGCA
>BLSH010115946.1:0-18282 GCA_018402905.1 Glandirana rugosa
CACAGGCTGGCTGCATGACACAGGGGGCACACCATGGATGTCACAGGGGGCACACCATGGATGTCACAGGCTGGCTGCATGACACAGGGGGCACACCATGGATGTCACAGGCTGGCTGCATGACACAGGGGGCACACCATGGATGTCACAGGGGGCACACCATGGATGTCACAGGCTGGCTGCATGACACAGGGGGCACACCATGGATGTCACAGGGGGCACAGACAACACAGGCTGCATGACACAGGGGGCACACCATGGATGTCACAGGGGGCACAGACATAGCAGGCTGCATGACACGGGGGGGGGGGGGCACAGGCTGCATGACACGGGTACACCATGGATGTCACAGGCTGGCTGCATGACACAGGGGGCACACCATGGATGTCACAGGCTGGCTGCATGACACAGGGGGCACACCATGGATGTAACAGGGGGCACAGACAACACAGGCTGCATAACACAGGGGGCACACCATGGCTGGCACTTGTTGGATGTTACAGGGGCCACATGGTGGTTGCCACAGGCTGGCTGGATGTCACAGGGGGACACAGGCTGCGTGGAACAGGGGGCACAAAATGTTTGGCACAGGCTGGATCGGAGGTGACAGTGGGGCACAGGCTGGATTAACCCCTTGAATGACGGATGGTCAGTGCTTATCCCTTGGGATATCAGGGATATGTAGCATGAAAATGAGGGCCTATCAGTGGAGGCCAGGGATCATTAGTTGAGAGGTGGCGATCTATCAGAAGTGGGGGTCTGTTACTGGGAGGTTTAGTTTGTGGGGTAAGGAGTTATGGGTGGGGCAGTAGCTGGGGGGTGGGGATCTTGTAGTGGGAATTTGGTTTTTGGGGCAGGGGTCTGTCAGTCGGGAGTGGGGGGCAGTAGTTGGGAGGGGGGGTCTGGATACAGAATTTCACTGCCTGTAATATTATAAGAGGAGCAGGGGTCCCCAACCCCCAGACTGTGGACTGCTAGCAGTCCGTGCCTTATTTGAAATTGAGTATCCCCTCTTATAACAATACAGGCCATGATATTCAGTATCCCTCTTATAATAATACAGGCCGTGAAATTCAGTATCCCTCTTATAATAATGCAGGCTGTGAAATTGAGTATCCCTCTTATAATAATACAGGCCATGAAATTCAGTATCCCTCTTATAATAATACAGGCCATGAAATTCAGTATCCCCTCTTATAATAATACAGGCCGTGAAATTGAGTATCCCTCTTATAATATTACAGGCCGTGAAATTCAGTATCCCTCTTATAATAATACAGGCCATGAAATTCAGTATCCCCTCTTATAATAATACAGGCCGTGAAATTCAGTATCCCCTCTTATAATAATACAGGCTGTGAAATTCAGTATCCCCCCTTATAATAATACAGGCTGTGAAATTCAGTATCCCCTCTTATAATAATACAGGCCATGAAATTCAGTATCCCCTCTTATAATAATGCAGGCTGTGAAATTCAGTATCCCCTCTTATAATAATACAGGCCGTGAAATTCAGTATCCCCTCTTATAATAATACAGGCCGTGAAATTCAGTATCCCCTCTTATAATAATACAGGCCGTGAAATTCAGTATCCCCTCTTATAATAATACAGGCTGTGAAATTCAGTATCCCCTCTTATAATAATACGGGCTGTGAAATTCAGTATCCCCTCTTATAATAATACGGGCTGTGAAATTCAGTATCCCCTCTTATAATAATCCGGGCTGTGAAATTCAGTATCCCCTCTTATAATAATACAGGATGTGAAATTCAGCATCCCTTCTTATTCGAATGCAGGCCATAAAATTCTGTACCTAGACCCTCACCCCCCCCAACTACCGCCCCCCCCCCCCAATCCCCACTGACAGACTCTCACCCCACATATTAAACATCCATCCCCTACAACCAGATCCACACCTCCCCAACCCCTCCCACCACAGACAGACCCTTACCCCACAAACTAAACACCCACCCCACTCCCCATCAAAAGAGCCCCACGTCTGATAGATCGTCACCTCTCAACTAATGGCCGCTCCAGATGACATTGTGGTGACGAAACGCTTAGGGCGGAGCCGTAGTGTCATTACATCACTTCCTGTTTGGCCTTTGGACCGTGGATTTCCTGATTTTAACCTCCTCCCGCCCGCGCCATAGCCGAATGACGGCTACAGCGCGCCTCTAAAATGCCGGGAGGACGTCAATAGACGTCCTCCCATTTGGCTTGTGCTGGGCGCGCAGGCGCGAGCGGCACGTGCACGCGCCGCTCGCGCCCGCGGGAGCGTGCCTGCGGGTCGGGCGGACCCGATGTCCGCCGGAGACCCGCGATCTCCTTTCAGAGAGGAGGAACGGGGAACCGCCGAAGTAAACACGGCGGTTCCCCGTTCTGTGAATGGGACACAACAGATCTACGGATCCCTGTCACTGGGATCAGTTAGATCTGTTATGTCCCGACCAGCCCCGCCCCCCCACAGTTAGAACACGCCCAGGGAACATTGTTAACCCCTTCACTGCCCCTGCTGGTTAACCCCTTCACTGCTAATGACATTTATACAGTAATCAGTGGACATTTAAATTTCTGATCGCTGTATAAATGTCATTGGTCCCAAAAATGTGTCAAAAATGTCCGACATGTCCGCCCCGATATCGCAGTCCCGATAAAAATCGCAGATCACCGCCATTACCAGTAAAAAAAATAAAATAAATAAAACCGCCATAAATCAATGTCCATAGTTTGTAAATGCTATAACTTTTGCGCAACCCAATCAATAAACGCCGATTGCGAATTTTTTTACCAAAAATATGTAGAAGAATGTAAAACGGTCAAAACTGATGAATAAATTTGTTTTTTTATTTTTTATTTTTGGATATTTATTATAGCAAAAAGTAAAAAATATTGTTTTTTTTTCAAAATTGTCGCTCTTTTTTTGTTTATAGCGGCGATCAGAAATGACGCAGAGGGGATCAAATACCACCAAAAGAAAGCTCTATTTGTGGGAAAAAAAGGACGCAAATTTTGTTTGGGTACAACGTCGCACGACCGCGCAATTGTCATTCAAAGAGCGACAGCGCTGAAAACTGAAAATTGGTTCGGGCAGGAGGGGGGTTTAAGTGCCCAGTAAGGAAGTGGTTAAACTCCTATTGATTTCTGTTGAAATGTAAGTGCATTTATACACGCTTGCATACTTAATAAAAAGAGTAAAACAGTATTGTACTACGTGTAGTGTGTTTCTCCGTTGCATACACTATAAACTGCGGTGATGAGGAGGCCAAAGGTATAAAGAACAGAGGTCTGTGTCCGAAATAAATGGCTGAGTGGTGGTGAAGGTGATTTACCCCCTTGTGGGGAGAGCTCTCTGGTGAGTGCATTGGCATAGGGGAGCACAGAGTGAAGCGGTCACGTCTAGACGCCCTGAACATGTGCCTTGGATAGGCGGACCTTTGGATGCACTCTCTGTGCAGAGTACGAACGGGGCCTCCCTCCCATAGGATCGGAAGGACTGTCTCTCCTTTCCCTGCACTAACAATTACCACATTCACGGTGCATGTACGGACTGGGGGATAGCGCATTGGATGAGGCAGAGTGGGTTTTCTGGGGTAATGAATGTTTTCTTCCCCACTGCCCCCTCTTTCCTCCTCCCCTCTTGGTGTCTATTTGGCCTAATAGATACAGCAAACGTTACTAGGATCCCCTGATGAAGCACGTAGCGAAACGCGTTGCGATCTTCTGGTGACCAGAAAGTCTTTTGGAGCCCCATATGCACATAGGTCGCCCCCAGGAGGACGACCAAGTATTGGGCCCCGTGGGTTTACCTGTGTCTACCATGCCACAAGCACCTTATGTTGTATTTTTTCATTTTACTGATCGTTGTTTTGTACACCTGTATAATGGAATAAATATCTGTTTTTAATTAATCACGGTTCCATGATCCTGTTTGGGATATTGCAACGGGCATGTCGGAACATTTTGACACTTTTTTGGGACCATTGGCATTTATACAGCGATCAGTGCTATAAAAATGCATTGATTACTGTGTAAATGCCATTGACAGTGAATGGGTTAACCTGCAGGGGGCGCTCTAAGGGTTAACTGTGTTCCCTGGGCGTGTTCTAACTGTGTTAGTGTTTGACTGGCAGGGGAAGGGGCGTGATCACAGCTTCCATATAGAGGAAGGCTGTGATCACTCCCTTCCCCCTCTAACAGAATTGAGATCCGTGTTTACTTACATGGACTTCCGTTCTTTCACTTTGGGGGGGGGGGCATCGCGGGTAGCCGGCGGAGATCGGGTCTGCCGCACCCGCTCCCTGGCCCCCCCCCCCCCGAACACAGTGAGCGCGATTTGGCAGCCGCCGTCAGATGACGGTGTTTTGCCCAGGAGAGCCATCTTGTCGCCGTCAACCTGTGGTTGACGGTCGGCAAGTGGTTAAAGAGCACAGATAAAGCACAAGACCCTTTTCACATGGCCGTTCCGTGTGTGGGGTGAGTTTTTGCCCAGCGGGGATCAGTGGATTGACGGATGACAGATCCATCTCCGCTCACTGTGCGCTGCTCTCCTGTATGGGAAATCGGATGATAACGGACCGTCTGTCCATTGTCATCTGATCCGCTCTCCAGACGGATTTAAAAATAGGATTTCCATCCGTCGGACTTTATGGAGCACGGATGAGATCGGAACGGATGTCAGCGCACGTGTCGCTGCTGACATCCGTCGCTCCATAGAGGAGAATGGGGCGTCCGTTCAGGTCCACCTGAAAAATGGACAGAGAGACCTGAACGGAACGCCCGTTTGAAAGGGGCCCAAGTCACTTTTTTGGATTTGCATTTAGTGTCAATTTCTGCAATGAACTGATCATTTGATACCAGGATTTGAACATTATGACAAAAAAACATTGTCTCAATTTTGTTGGTTTATTACGTATCTTTTGTGATGTGGTTAGTATTAACCACTGTACCGTTATGCTTAACCACTCGCCGACCGTGTAACGTAGAAACACAGCTGCAAGTGTCAACCATTGTTCTGGGAGGGCGTACTACAATGTCCTCCCAGAATCGCGCTCCCGCGCGCCCCCTGGGGCGTGCACCTGGGAGCATCCGTGACTGCCGGGTCTATGAGACCCGGCGCATCACAGTAAATTGCCGCTTGGAGCAGCCGTTTACCACGATATCGCTCTGTCAAATGACGGAGCATCACATGTAAACAAGCCGGCGGAAGTGCCGGCTTGTCTCTCCCCTCTCCGCACCGATCGGTGCAGTGTGACAGGAGAGGGGGGAGAGAGGAGATGTAGCGGTGCTGTGGGCAGGATCTGAAGTGCCCACAGCACCGCTATGTGCCAGGCAGGGACCCCCATCCAGCTTCACCCATGCACCCTCATCCATGCCCACCCATCTGTGCCCACACATCCGTGCCCACCCATCCTTCACCCATGAATCCATGCCCACCCATCCGTGCCCACCCATGCATCCGTGTCCACCCATCTGTCACCCATGCTCACCCATCCGTCACCCATACATCCATGCTCACCCATCTGTCACCCATGCATCTGTGCTCACCCATCTGTCACCCATGCATCCGTGCTCACCCATCCGTGCCCACCCATCCGTCACCCATGCATCTGTGCTCACCCATCCATCACCCATGCGTCCGTGCTCACCCATCCGTCACCCATGCGTCTGTGCTCACTCATCTGTCACCCATGCATCCGTGCTCACCCATCCGTCACCCATGTGTCCGTGCTCACCCATCCGTGCTCACTCATCCGTCACCCATGCATCCGTGCTCACCCATCCGTGCTCATCCATCCGTCACCCATGCATCCATGCCCACCCATCCGTACTCACCCATTCGTCACCCATGCATCTGTGCTCACCCATCCGTCACCCATGCATCCGTGCTCACTCATCCGTCACCCATGCATCCGTGCTCACCCATCCGTCACCCATGCGTCCGTGCTCACCCATCTGTGCTCACTCATCCGTCACCCATGCATCCGTGCTCACCCATCCGTGCTCACCCATCCGTCATCCATGCCCACCCATCCATGGTCCCCCATCCGTACTCACCTGTCACCCATGCATCCGTGCTCACTCATCCATCAATCATGCTCACTCATCTGTCACCCATGCATCCGTGCTCACCCATCCGTGTTCACTCATCTGTCACCCATGCATCCGTGCTCACCCATCCGTGCTCACTCATCCATCACCCATGCATCCGTGCTCACCCATCCAGCGATGCTCACCCATGCATCTGTGCTCACCAATCCAATCGTGCTCACCCATGCAGCCTCATCCGTGCTCACCCATCCAGCCTCATCCGTGTTCACCCATGCATCCGTGTCCACCCATGCATCCGTGCTCACCCATGCATCTGTGCTCACCCATGCATCTGTGCTCAACCATCCATCCGTGCTCACCCATGCATCCGTGCTCACCCATGTATCCGTGCTCCGCCATCCATCCGTGCTCACCCTTGCATTCGTGCTCACCAATGCATTCATGCTGACCCATGCATCCATGCTCAGCCATGCATCCGTGCTCTGCCATTCATCTGTGCTCACCCATGCATGCATGCTCACCCATGCATCCGTGCTCCGCCATCCATCTACGCTCACCCATGCATCTATGCTCATCCATGCATCTGTGCTCACCAACCCAGTCATGCTCACCCATGCAGCCGTGCTCACCCATCCAGCCTCATCCGTGTTCACCCATGCATCTATGCTCCGCCATCCATCCGTGCTCCGCCATCCATCCGTGCTCAGCCATCCATGCATGCTCAGCCATCCATCTGTACTCACCCATGCATGCGTGCTCACCAATACATCCAGGCTCACCCATCCATCCGTGCGCAGTCATCCCCATCTATGGCTTATTCACCCCCATTCGTGCTCATTTATGCCTCATTCATGCTCATCCATACCACATCAGTTCTCATCCATGACACATCCATGCCACTACAGCACCCATCAGTGCCACTACAGCGCCCATCAGTGCCACCACAGTGCCTCACAATAATGTAATAGGTAGTCAAATTAGATTTGAAATGTATGCCCCTAGAACGCCTGATGGTGCACCCTGAATGTTGGGCCTCTGTATGTGGCCAGGCTGCGTAAAAGTGTCACACATGTGGTATCGCCATACTCGGGACGAGTAGCAGAATATATATTAGGGTGAAATTTTTGCTGGGTACATGCTGTGTGTTAGAAATATTGTATAAATGGACAACCTTGTGTAAAAAAAAAAAATGCATTTTCATTTTCTTTCTACATTTACCAAAAACTTGTGGAAAAAATGAACCGTTCAAAAGACTCATTATGCCTCATAGAATATACGTTGGGGTGTTTACTTTTCAAAATGGGGTCATTTTTTGGGCGTTTCCATTGCCCTGGTGCTCCAGGACCTTCAAAAGTGCAAGAGGTAGTCAGGAAATTATATGTGTAATTTATGTCCTTAGAAAGCCTGATGGTGCTCCCTGCATATTGGGCCTCTGTATGTGGCCAGGCTGTGTAAAAGTGTCACACATGTGGTATCCTCATACTCGGGACAAGTAGCAGAATATATTTTAGGGTGTCATTTTTGCTATGTACATGCTGTGTGTTAGAAATATTGTATAAATGGACAACCTTGTGTAAAAAAAAATGCGTTTTCATTTTCTTTCCACATTTTCCAAAAACTAGTGGAAAAAATGAACCATTCAAAAGACTCATTATGCCTCCTAGAATATACGTTGGGGTGTTTACTTTCCAAAATGGGGTCATTTTTTTGGGCGTTTCCATTGCCCTGGTGCTTAGAACGCCTGATGGCCCTCCCTACATGTTAGGCCTCTGTATGTGGTCAGGCTGTGTAAAAGTCTCACACATGTGGTATCACCATACTCAGGAGGAGTAGCAGAATGTGTTTTGGGGTGTAATTTGTGGTATGCATATGCTGGGTGTGAGAAATAATCTGTTAATATGACAATTTTGTGAAAAAAAAAACGATAAAAAAAAAACTTCAATTTGCAAAGAATTGTGGGAAAAAATGACAACTTCGAAAAACTCGCCATGCCTCTTATGAAATACGTTGGACTGTCTACTTTCCAAAAAGGGGTCATTTGGGGGGTATTTGTACTTTTCTGTCTTGTTAGGGCCTCAAGAACTGAGATAGGCCGTCAGTGCATCAGGTGTGATCAATTTTCAGTGATTGGCACCATAGCTTGTAGACTCTATAATTTTCACAAAGACCAAATAATATACACTAATTTGGGTTATTTTTACCAAAGATATATAGCAGTATAAATTTTGGCCAAAATTTATGAAGAAAAATTGCTAATTTGCAAAATATTATAACAGAAATAAAGAAAAATGCATTTTTTTACAAAATTTTCGGTATTTTTCAATTTATTGCTCAAAAAATAAACACCCCAATGGTGATTAAATACCACCAAAAGAAAGCTCTATTTGTGTGAAAAAAAGGATGAAAATTTCATATGTAATTGAGTAATTGTCATTCAAAATGAGAGCGCACCGAAAGCTGAAAATTGGTCTGGTTAGGAAGGGGGTTTAAGTGTCCAGTGGTCAAGTGGTTAATATAGATTATAGCACTTCAATATTGGGAATTGTTTATATTCTTTTCTTGCACCCCACTGGAAGTTTTTGTCTCCAGAGGATTTGCCTCGTATACATTCCATACCCTAGAGAATGGGTGCCCAACCAATGGCCTGGGGGCCACATGTGACCCGCGGAGCCCTCAGAAGTGGCCCGCGACCTCCTGCTCTGGGATGGAGGGTTGGCAAGCCTAGATCGTGGGTTGCTGACCCTCCATCCCAAAGCATCAATGTGAATGAAGCCAGGTGTAGAGGAAGCAAGCGGCTGCGGAGCAGAGCCATATACAGTTGTATGCAAAAGTTTAGGAACCCCTGACAATTTCCATGATTGTCATTTATAAATACTTGGGTGTTTGGATCAGCAATTTCATTTTGATCTATCAAATAACTGAAGGACACAGTAATATTTCAGTAGTGAAATGAGGTTTATTGGATTAACAGAAAATGTGAAATATGCATCAAAACGAAATTAGACAGGTGCATAAATTTGGGCACCCTTGTCATTTTGTTGAATTGAATACCTGTAACTACTTAGCACTGATTAATTGGAACACACAATTGGTTTGGTGATCTCATTAAGCCTTGAACTTCATAGACAGGTGCATCCAATCATGAGAAAAGGTATTTATGGTGGCCAATTGCAAGTTGTTCTCTTTGACTCTCCTCTGAAGAGTGGCAACATGGGGGCCTCAAAACAACTCTCAAATGACCCGAAAACAAAGATTGTTCTACATTATGGTTTAGGGGAAGGCTACAAAATGTTATCGCACAGATATAAGCTGTCAGTGTCCACTGTGAGGAACATAGTGAGGAAATGGAAGACCAAAGGCACAGTTATTGTTAAGGCCAGAAGTGGCAGCCACGTAAAATATTGGATAGATGAAGGATGGTGAGAACGGTCAAAAACAGCCCACGGACCACCTCCAAAGGCCTACAACATCAGCTTGCTGCAGATGGTGTCACTGTGCATCGTTCAACAATTCAGCGCACTTTGCACAGGGAGAAGCTGTATGAGAGAGGGGAAAGAAGCCTTTTCTGCACACACACCACAAACAGAGTCACTTGAGGTATGCAAACGCACATTTGGACAAGCCAGCTTCATTTTGGAATAAGGTCCTGTGGACTGATGAAACAAAGATTGAGTTATTTGGTCATAACAAGGGGCGTTATGCATGGTGGCAAAAGAACACAATGTTCCAAGAAAAACACTTGCTACCCACAGTAAAATTTGGTGGAGGTTCCATCATGCTGTGGGGCCAGTGCCGGTACTGGGAATCTGGTTAAAGTTGAGGGTCGCATGGATTCCACTCAATATCAACAGATTCTTGAGAATAATGTTGAGGAATCGGTCACAAAGTTGAAGTTAAGCCGGGGCTGGATATTTCAACAAGACAACGACCCAAAACACTGCTCAAAATCTACTCAAGTACAAGTACAATGTTCTGGAATGGCCATCCCAGACCTAAATATCATTGAACATCTGTGTGGTGATTTGAAGCGGGCTGTCCATGCTCGGCAACCATCAAACCTAACTGAACTGGAGATGTTTTGTAAGGAGGAATGGTCCAAAATACATTCATCCAGAATCCAGACACTCATTACAGTTTATAAGAAGCATCTGGAGGCTGTTATTTCTGCTAAAGGAGGCTCTACTAAATATTGATGTGATTTTTCTGCTGGGGTGCCGACATTTATGCACCAGTCTAATTTAATTTTGATGCATATTGCGCATTTTCCATTTATCCAATAAACCTCATTTCACTATTGAAATATTACTGTGTCCTTCAGTTATTTGATAGATCAAAATTAAATTGCTGATTGAAACACCCAAATATTTATAAATGACAATCATGGAAATTGTCAGGGGTTCCTAAACTTTTGCATACAACTGTAAGCTAATGCTTCTTGTATAGCACCGGTTCCTGTCACAGGAGGAGTGATACCAAATGCACTGTGCCTGGGACAGCTACAACCAGTGATACCTGAATAGAACACTGTTATTAAAGGTACATTTATTACTAAAATTCCAGTGTATATACAGTATCTCACAAAAGTGAGTACACCCCTCACATTTTTGTAAATATTTTATTCTATCTTTTCATGTGACAACACTGAAGAAATGACACTTTGCTACAATGTAAAGTAGTGAGTGTACAGCTTGTATAACAGTGTAAACTTGCTGTCCCCTCAAAATAACTCAACACACAGCTATTAATGTCTAAACCGCTGGCCACAAAAGTGAGTACACCCCTAAGTGAAAATGTCCACATTGAGCCCAATTAGCTATTTGCCCTCCCCGATGTTATGTGAATCAGTGTTACAAGGTCTCAGGTGTGAATGGGGAGCAGGTGTGTTATATTTGGTGATATCGCTCTCACTTTTTCATGCTGGTCACTGGAAGTTCAACATGGCACCTCATGGCAAAGACTCTCTGAGGATATGATAAAAAAGAATTATTGCTCTACATAAAGATGGCCTAGGTTGTAAGAAGATTGCCACAAGCCTGAAACTGAGCTGTAGCATGGTGGCCAAGACCATACAGCAGTTTAACAGGACAGGTTCCACTCAGAACAGGCCTCCTCGTGGTCGACCAAAAAAGTTGAGTGCACATGCTCAGCATCATATCCATAGGTTGTCTTTGGGAAATAGACATATGATTGCTGCCAGCATTGCTACAGAGGTTAAAGGGATGGGGGGTCAGCCTGTCAGTGCTCAGACCATACGCCACACACTGCATCAAATTGGTCTGCATGGCTGTCGTCCCAGAAGGAAGCCTTTTCTAGAGATGATGCACAAGAAAGCCTGAAAACAGTTTGCTGAAGACAAGCAGTCTAAGGACGTGGATTAATGGAACCATGTCCTGTGGTCTGATGAGACCAAGATAAACTTATTTGGTTCAGATGGTGCAAACGTGTGTGGCTGCAACCAGGTGAGGAGTACAAAGACAAGTGTGTCTTGCCTACAGTCAAGCATGGTGGTGGGAGTGTCATAGTCTGGGGTGGCATGAGTGCTGCCGGCGCTGGGGAGCTACAGTTCATTGAGGGAACCATGAATGCCAACATGTACTGTGACATACTGAAGCAGAACATGATCCCCTCCCTTCAGAGACTGGGCCACAGGGCAGTATTCCAACATGATAACGACCCCAAACATGCCTCCAAAACGACCACTGCCTTGCTAAAGAAGCTGAGAGTAAAGGTTATGGACTGGCCAACATGTCTCCAGACCTAAACCCTATTGAGCATCTGTGGGGCATCCTCAAACTTAAGGTGGAGGAGCGCAAGTCTCTAACATTCACCAGCTCCGTGATGTCGTCATGGAGGAGTGGAAGAGGACTCCAGTGGCAACCTGTGAAGCTCTGGTGAACTCCATGCCCAAGAGGATTAAGGCAGTGCTGGGAAATAATGGTGGCCACACAAAATATTGACACTTTGGGCCCAATTTAGACATTTTCACTTAGGGGTGTATTCACTTTTGTTGCCAGCAGTTTAGACATTAATGGCTGTGTGTTGAGTTATTTTGAGAGGACAGCAAATTTACACCATTATACAAGCTGGGCACTCACTACTTTACATTGTAGCAAAGTGTCATTTCTTCAGTGTTGCCACATGAAAAGATATAATAAATTATTTACAAACTTGAAGGGTGTACTCACTTTTGTGAGATGCTGTACATGGGCATATCGGTTCTGCAGTGGTTACTGGGCTACTTTCAAACTGATCCGCAGGTGTAGCGCATTGCACCTGCGGGTTACCTGCACCGAGCCATAGACTTCTGTTATTACCTCTGGGTTTGGTGCTCTTTCAGAAATCTCACCACACTTGCAGGATATAATAGAAGTCTATGGCAAAGCGCAGTTAACCCGCAGGAAAGCCACATGTGGGCTGTGCTGCACCCGCGGTGTGGGGAAACCCCCGCACATCAGTGTGAAAGCAGCCTTAGGCCCCTTTCACATGATCGGTGTGACCCAATGAGACCCTCTATTCACCTCTATGGAGTAGCAGATGTAAACTGACTTGTGTCCGTTTACACCTGCCTTACTCCAATCCGAGCTGCCAAATAAAACAGAAAGGAATCTGTCTCTTTCCATCTGGGTGGATAAGATCGGAGGGCCTATAGAGTAGTATGGGCTGTGTCTGTGTCTGCTATGCATATGCGGAGTGGACACAGACCAGTCATCCGCCCGCTACGCTCATTTGGGCCCGTGACTGCTTACCAAGCCGCTCAAGTGGCCCTCGCTCTTCAAAAGTTTGGGCACCCCTGACCTAGAGGAAGGTTCACAAAGTACTGTATGGTTTGCACTTGTCACTTTATTAATAGGAAGTTTCATGTAATTCATAGCACATTAATAAGATTGGTTCATAATTCTTTTAGCATTTATTGAACAGATCAGGAAGCACTTTAATAGTAGGAATTGATTTCATAAACAGGTATTGGTTCATAATTCTACAGCACTTTATTGTCATAAACTGCCAAGGACTTTATAGGTAGGAACTGTTTCATATGTATTCTACAGCACTTTTAATGAAAATAATTTTTTCACACTATCACAGTATTAGGCAATGGTAATTTTCACATACGGCAACAAATATACTGTGAAGTAACTGATCCACACATACATACGTGGTAAAAGGATTATACTATCTATAAAATGTTTTTTTGGAGCAGAGCCCCGCCCACTAAGAATTTTTATTATGTAACCACTTCAATACCGGGCACTTAGGACACTTCCCGCCCAGACCAATTTTCAGCTTTCAGTGCTGTTGCGATTCGAATGAGAATTGCGCGGTCGTGCGACGCTGCACCCAAACAAACTTTTTGTCATTTTGTTCCCACAAATAGAGCTTTCTTTTGGTGGTATTTGATCACCCCTGCCGTTTTTATTTTTTGCGCTATAACAAAAAAAGACCGAAAATTTTGAAAAAAAAAAAAACATTTTTCTTTGTTTCTGTCACAAAAATTTGTATAAAGCACATTTTCTCCTTCACTGACGGGCACTGACGTGGCTACACTGATGGGCACTGATGAGGCTACACTGACGGGCACTGATGAGGCAGTACAGATTGGCACTGATGAGGTGGCACTGATAAGGTTGCACTGATGATGGGGCAAATATGCAGCACTGATGGGCGGCACTGACAAGCAACACTGATGGGCACCGATACGTGGCACTGATATGTGGCACTGATGGACACTCCTAGGCGGCACTGATAAGTGGCACTGGGCACTGATGGGCACTGATAGGGGGCACTTTTAGGTGGCACAGGTGGGCACTTTTAGGTGGCACAGGTGGGCACTGATAGCTGGCACAGGTGGGCACTAATAGCTGGCACAGGTGGGCACTGATAGCTGGCACAGGTGGGCACTGGTGCAACAAGCACTGTTAGGGATGGCACTGGCAGGCATCATATATGGGCACAGTGCCATCCCTACAGTGCATAATATGGCCCTTACCTGGTGGTCTAGTGGGGGCTCCCTGGTGGTCCTGGGCGGCCTCTGCATGACTTGCCTGGTGGTCCTTGGCGGCCTCCTTGCGCTGTCCGGGAGGGGGGCTCCCTGGGGGTCCTGATCCGGATCCCTGGTGGTCCAGTGGGGTGATCCTGAGGGTGGCTGCGCTGATAAACGTTCAGCGCAGCCCCCCCTGTCAGAAGAGCAGCCGATCGGCTCTCCGCTGCTCAGGTCTGCAGACCTGAGCAGAGGAAAAGCCGATCAACGGCTCTTCCTATTTACACTGTGATCAGCCGTGATTGGTCACGGCTGATCACATGGTAAAAGGCTTCGGATCGAAGCCTTTTACCTCGGTCGGTAATGCGGTGGGTCAGACTGACCCACGGCACCACCGATCGCCGCGATGCGCGCCCCCAGGGGCGCGCGATCGCGCATTTTCCTGAGGACGTCAATAGACGTCCAGTCAGGATAATGAACCCCCCGCCCGGACGTCATTTGTCAATGCGCCGGGCGGGAAGTGGTTAATGACCCCTGCTGTTAGAAGAAGACTGCTGAGGACTTGTTTGCATTTGGTTGTTGTATCCTCGCGCTCCCGGAGGAGGCGGAGCCGGGCAGCTCTATTTAAACAGTGTGCTTCCTGTATCAAGTGCTGTCCGTTCTACAGCGTTCCCTGCACCTGTCACTCCCCGGTGACTACTTCTGAGTGACTTCCTGTATCTGTGACCCCGGCTACCCCTCTGGACTTGTTGATATCTGCCTGCATCTGACCCCCTGCTTGTTTACGACCACCCGCTTGCCTGCTCCCTCTGTACTTCTGTTGCCAGCACGTTACCGACCCTGCCTGTACCCGACCATCCATTTGCCTGATCCCGCTGTACCTCACCACCTGCCAGTTGCCGACCCGGACTGAACCACTACTCTCCTGTCTTGCACGAGCGTCCATGGACTTCTGTTTACCTCCTGAAGATTGTCCAGCCCTCATTCCCCCCTGTGCTCCTGAGCTCCCTGTCTACACTACCAGGGGTTCTTGAACCAGGGCCGCAAGAGAGGTTGCCCCCGCATAAGCCAGACTCTACCACCAGGTATGTGACACCTGCCCTCCACTGATAGCCCCCCACTCCTCTAACCACTCATCCTGCCCCCCCCCCCCCACAGATCCCTCATCTTCATGCTACAGCCACTGTGAACTCCACAAGGATAATCACTGACCATTCAGCATGCAAATGCTTAATTTAGCCTGTGTCCCACCGTCCCCTCCAATCCAGATTGTGTCCTCTATGTCATCTAGCCTGTGTCCCTGTGTCATCCAGCCTACACCCCCCCATCATCCAGCCTGCGCCCCCCGTGTCATCCAGCCGCCTGTGTCCCCTGTGCCATCCAGCCCATGCCCCCCCAGCCTGTGCCATCCAGCCCGTGCCCCCCCCCGTGAAATGCAGCCTGTGCCCATGTGTCTCTTTGATCCAGCTGTGTAAAGAGTTCATCCAAGCTCCGCAGTGGTCGTGTTGCGCTGTCAGTCTGTCTCGCTGTGTCTCTTTGATCCAGCCGTGTAAAGAGTTAATACAAGCTCCTCTGTGTTATCCAGCAGTAGCTCCACGCTCGGCTTCCTATACCTGAAACCGGCGCGTGCGCAGTAAGAGGAGGAGATTCCTTCTTTCATGGGATACTGTTGTTATGATACAGGCCGTGAAATTGAGTATCCCTTCTTACAATATTACAGGCCGTGAAATTGAGTATCCCTTCTTACAATATTACAGGCCGTGAAATTGAGTATCCCTTCTTACAATATTACAGGACGTGAAATTGAGTATCCCTTTTTATAATACAGGCCGTTAAATTGAGTATCCTCTCTTATAATATTACAGGCTGTGAAATTGAGTATCCCTTCTGATAATATTACAGGCCGTGAAATTGAGTATTCATTCTTATAATACAGGCCGTGAAATTGAGTATCCCCTCTTATGATATTACAGGCCGTGAAATTGAGTATCCCATCTTATAATATTACAGGCCGTAAAATTAGGTATCCCCTCTTGTAATATTACAGGCCGTGAAATTGAGTATCCCTTCTTATAATACAGGTAGTGAAATTGAGTATTCCTTTTTATAATACAGGCTGTGAAATTGAGTATCCCCTTTTATAATATTAAAGGCCATGAAATTGAGTATTCCTTCTTATAATACAGGCCATGAAATTGAGTATTCCTTCTTATAATACAGGCCGTGAAATTGAGTATCCCCTGTTATAATAATACAGACTGTGAAATTGAATATCCCTTCTTATAATACAGGCTGTGGAATTGAGTATCCCTTCTTATAATATTACAGGCTGTGAAATTGAGTATCCCTTCTTATAATATTACAGGCTGTGAAATTGAGCATCCATTTTTATAATACAGGCCTTGAAATTGAATATCCCCCTTATAATATTACAGGCTGTGAAATTGAGTATCCCTTCTTATAATATTACAGGCCGTGAAATTGAGTATCCCCTCTTATAATATTACAGGCTGTGAAATTGAGTATCCCTTCTTATAATATTACAGGCTGTGAAATTGAGTATACCTTCTTATAATAATGCAGGCCTTGAAATTGAGTATCCCCTCTTATAATATTACAGGCAGTGAAATTGAGTATCCCTTCTTATAATAATACAGGCCATGAAATTGAGTACCCCCTCTTATAATATTACAGGCCTTGACATTGAGTATCCCTTCTTATATTAATACAGGCCTTGACATTGAGTATCCCTTCTTATAATATTACAGGCCGTGAAATTGGGTATCCCTTTTCTTATAAAAATACAGGCCATAAAATTGAGTATTCCCTCTTATAATAATACAGGCCGTGGAATTGAGTATCCCCTCTTATAATATTACAGACTGTGAAATTGGGTATCCCTTCTTATAATATTACAGGCCGTGAAATTGAGTATTCCTTCTTATAATACAGGCCGTAAAATAGAGTATCCCCTCTTATAATAATACAAGCCGTGAAATTGAGTATCCCCTCTTATAATATTATAGGCCGTGAAATTGAGTATCCCTTCTTATAATACAGGCCGTTAAATTGAGTATTCTCTCTTATAGAATTACAAGTCGTGAAATTGAGTATCCACTCTTATAATGTTACAGGCTGTGAAATTGAGTACCCCTTCTTAAAATAATACAGGCCGTGAAATTGAGTATCCCTTCTTATAATATTACAGGCCATGAAATTGAGTATCCCTTCTTATAATACAGGCAGTGAAATTGAGTATCCCCTGTTATAATAATACAGACTGTGAAATTGAGTATTCCTTCTTATAATACAGGCCGTGAAATTGAGTATCCCTTCTTATAATATAGGCCATGAAATGGAGTATCCCTTCTTATAATATTACCGGCCTTGAAATTGAGTATCCCTTCTTATAATATTACAGGCCTTGAAATTAAGTATCCCTTCTTAAAATAATACAGGCCGCGAAATTGAGTATCCCTTCTTATAATAATACAGGCCGTGAAATTGAGTATCCCCTCTTATAATACAGGCTGTGAGATTTAGTATGCCCTCTTATAATATTACAGGCCGTGAAATTGAGTATCCCTTCTTATAATAATACAGGCCGTGAAATTGAGTATCCCCTCTTATAATATTACAGGCTGTTAAATTGAGAATCCCTTCTTATAATACAGGCCGTGAAATTGAGTATCCCTTCTTATAATATTACAGGCCTTGAAATTGAGTATCCCTTCTTATAATACAGGCCGTGAATGTGAGTATCCCTTCTTATAATAATACAGGCCGTGAAATTAAGTATCCCTTCTTATAATATTACAGGCCATGAAATTGAGTATCCCTTCTTATAATACAGGCAGTGAAATTGAGTATCCCTTGTTATAATAATACAGACTGTGAAATTTAGTATCCCTTCTTATAATACAGGCCGTGAAATTGAGTATCCCTTCTTATAATACAGGCCATAAAATGGAGTATCTCTTCTTATAATATTACTGGCCGTGAAATTGAGTATCCCTTCTTATAATATTACAGGCTGTGAAATTGAGTATCCCTTCTTATAATATTACAGGCTGTGAAATTGAGTATACCTTCTTATAATAATGCAGGCCTTGAAATTGAGTATCCCCTCTTATAATATAAAGTGTCGGACATTATATTCTTCCCTATGAGTTAAAGTGCCGGACATAATATTCTTCCCTAAGAGTTAAATTGTCGGACATTATAATATTCTCCCCTATGAGTTAAAGTGCCGGA
>BLSH010115946.1:30023-64862 GCA_018402905.1 Glandirana rugosa
ACACCCCGGGGTTTCCGACCATGTGTTATGAAGGAGCAGCTCAGCCTTGGGAGCCCCACAAGGACAAGTGGCTCCTGTCCCACCCTATAGACAGTCCAGAAAACACCATGTGTTTTTATGAAGGGGCAGCTCAGCCTTTGGGGCCCCACAAGGTCAAGTGGCCCCGTCCCGCCCTATAGACAGTCCGGAAAGCACCATGTGTTGTTATGAAGGGGCAGTTCAGTCTTGGGGGACCCACAAGGACAAGTGGTCCCTGTCCCGCCCCATAGACAGTCCAGAAAGCACCATGTGTTGTTATGAAGGGGCAGCTCAGCCTTGGGGGCCCCACAAGGGCAAGTGGCCCCATCCCACCCAATTGACAGTCCGGAAAGCACCATGTGTTGTTATGAAGGGGCAGCTCAGCCTTGGGGGACCCACAAGGACAAGTGGCCCCTGTCCCGCCCTATAGACAGTCCGGAAAAAAACATGTGTTGTTATGAAGGGGCAGCTCAGCCTTGGGGGCTCCACAAGGACAAGTGGCCCCTGTCCCGCCCTATAGACAGTCCAGAAAGCACCATGTGTTGTTATGAAGGGGCAGCTCAGCCTTGGGGGCCCCACAAGGGCAAGTGGCCCCATCCCACCCAATTGACAGTCCGGAAAGCACCATGTGTTGTTATGAAGGGGCAGCTCAGCCTTGGGGGACCCACAAGGACAAGTGGCCCCTGTCCCGCCCTATAGACAGTCCGTAAAAAACATGTGTTGTTATGAAGGGGCAACTCAGGCTTGGGGGCTCCACAAGAACAAGTGGCCCCTGTCCCGCCCTATAGACAGTCCGGAAAGCACCATGTGTTGTTATGAAGGGGCAGCTCAGCTTTTGGGGCCACACAAGGACAAGTGGCCTCATCCCACCCTATAGACAGTCCAGAAAGCACCATGTGTTGTTATGAAGGGGCAGCTCAGCTTTTGGGGCCACACAAGGACAAGTGGCCTCATCCCACCCTATAGACAGTCCAGAAAGCACCGTGTGTTGTTATGAAGGGGCAGCTCAGCCTTTGGGGCCTCACAAGGTCAAGTGGCCCTGTCCCGCCCTATAGACAGTCTGGAAAGCACCATGTGTTGTTTTGAAGGAGCAGCTCAGCTTTGGGGGCCCCACAAGGACAAGTGGCCACCTCTCCTGCCCTATAGACAGTCCAGAAAGCACCATGTGTTATGAAGGAGCAGCTCAGCCTTGGGAGCCCCACAAGGACAAGTGGCTCCTGTCCCACCCTATAGACAGTCCAGAAAACACCATGTGTTTTTATGAAGGGGCAGCTCAGCCTTTGGGGCCCCACAAGGTCAAGTGGCCCCGTCCCGCCCTATAGACAGTCCAGAAAGCACCATGTGTTGTTATGAAGTGACAGCTCAGCCTTTGGGGCCCCACAAGGACAAGTGGCCCTGTCCCACCCTATAGACAGTCCGGAAAGCACCATGTGTTGTTATGAAGGAGCAGCTCAGCCTTGGGGGCCCCACAAGGACAAGTGGCCCCCCTGTCCCACCCTATAGACAGTCCGGAAAGCACCATGTGTTGTTATGTAGGAGCAGCTTAGCCTTGGGATCCCACAAGGACAAGTGCCCCCCCGTCCCGCCCTATACACAGTCCGGAAAGCACCATGTGTTATGAAGGAGCAATTCAGCCTTGGGGGCCCCTCAAGAACCAGTTGCCCCCGTCCCGCCCTATGACCTGTTCTGGAAGCAGAGGTGAAGTGTGTTTATTCTGAAAGGGAACAGAAGGCCACTGCAGAACTCCCGCTCACAGCTCTGAGCCATTTCCGCCCGCCCAGGAAAGGAGCGGTGACATCACCAACGTGCCGCCCTCACATTGCGCTCCTCCTAGGAGCCTTGGGGGCATGGCCTTCTGGGTTTGAGGGCGGGATAGAAAATATGGTGGGCCAAGCTGCGTGAAAAATTTGCTGGTGTCCTGGTGCAGGTGCAGCAGTGATTCTTAACCCCCCTAATGTCGTGAACCCTCGATAAAATTTCCCAAGTTGTGGGGACCCCTAACAGTAAAATTATTTTCATTGCTCCTTCATTTCTGTAGACAGGGGGAGATACAGAAGTGGCTGTGGATGGGGGGGGGATACAGAATTGGCTGTGGACGGAGGGGATACAGAAGTGGCTGTGGATGGGGGGATACAGAGGTGGCTATGCACAGGAGGGAGTACAGAGTAGGCTATGCACAGGAAGGGGTACAGAGGTGGCTATGGACAGGAGGGGGTACAGAGGTGGCTATGCACAGGAGGTGGTACAGAGGTGGCTATGCACAGGAGGGGGTACAGGGTTTTATAATACAACCACAGCTATATGCCCTTAAGAGCGCTGCTTGGCGCTCAGATGACTGCATCTCTCCTTGTCTGGCAATTGCAGTGCGCAGGCTGAGAATGACGTCAGTCAGGAGGGGAGGAGGAGAGACGAATTATCTAGCGACCCTCAAGGGGGCAGTGCTACACTACTTTGTCCACAAAGGGACAGGATGTTCCCAGCCTGTAATGGGCAGTTGCTGAATTAACACTAAATACTGTTAGTTTCCCTGGAGTGATCAGCTGGAGCTGTACATGTGAACCAAAGTTGTGCAGTAGGAAGGAAGAAGAGGACTTTATGTTAACAGCAAGGAAGTTGTCCCCTTTGTTCATTGTTTGGACATTTTTCTCAAGTTGGGCATCCCATAATTCCCTACCCTATCCACGTTATCAACCCCTAATAAAATATCAAAAACAAGCCAAGGACTGTTTCCTGTGTTGGAGTGTATGAAGAAAATGCTGTGCGCCTGGCCATGTAGCAGTGGGGAATCCTAGCTCTGCAGCTCCTACGTGGGGTGTGCTACACATATAGACATGGAAAAATCGCCATGTGTTGTACAATTGTGTATAGTTTAAGTAGAATATGGCATACCTTCAATATATATAGCAAGAGGACTGATACCAAGTATATTATTCAAATGATCACATTGTTACTCATTGTGTAACCGAGTGTTATTACAAAATAGAAGACTATAAAAAAAAGAGAGGTTTCTTGTCTCCTTCAATCCACCAAATTTATATTTTTAATAAGAGTCACATTTTCATGTTGTGAGACATTTTTATTCTTGGTGAAGAATTGTTGCCTATAGTTGAGTGTGAGTTGGTTATGTTTAATCACTAAATAATAATCCATCTAGTGTCCCGTGAGGACCGACATTTGATGGTTTCTCTGTTCAAGTCATGTTTATACAGTTTGGTTTCTTTTATTACCTTATGGTTTGCCATTGTGGAGAATATGGCCGCCAGCCAGCAGGTGGCAGCTGACTACCTCTATGAGAAAGAACTATGACGGATTACTATGGAATATTAACTGGTCGGTAAAAGGGAGACTTCATCACTGTTATACACTGGGTACATATCTGATTACTTATCAGACTCGGTACTGGAGGCCTTTACAATCTTACTTACCCCTATCCTGCACTTTGAATATTTTTTAGTTTTTTTGGCCTTCATTTGGACTGGGGGATGAACATTGCTTTACTACAATTAAGACATGGTTTGGGGGGTGCGCCCCTAACCTGTTGCATGGTGGGGAGACTGGGGCCCCTGTTCCTACGTCCCTCAGGGACCAGCCTGATGTGGTTTATGTTTTCCCATGGCAGTTATGTATACTTTAATGTCATGGAATGTGCAGGGGCTTAATGTGAAAACGTGTGGTATTATGGCTGCAAGAAACTCAATGCAACACGCTACATTTGCTTCGTCATCGTGGATACTCCACACAGTTTCATTCCACTCATACTGCCTACTCCAGAGGAGTCAGTATCCTTATATCAAACACTGTGCAGTTAGTTCTGATACTGTCACAGGTAGACCCCCAGGGTTGATATATTTTTTTAAAGTGTAAACTAGCAGGTATGCTGTGTATAGTGGCTAATATCTATATTCCTCCACCCTTCACCCCAGACTGTCTGATACACTTAGCCAATATTATTGTGGCACACCCGGGATTGTCGGTGTGGGTCCTTGGGGACTTGTTGGATAAAAGTAAGGACAAATTCACACTGGCCGGACCTCGGCCTGTGGGCCCCTTGGGCCCCACTCCCTTTGCCAGACTGATTGCAGAACTAGGATTGTGTGATGTGTGGAGGAATAGGTACCCCGATAGGAAATGCTACTCCTGTTATTTTACTACTCATAAAGGGCTGTCGCGCATTGATATGTGTTAGAGCAACTCCATGGCAATGACCAAGGTACATACGGTTGAGTATCTTCCTAGAAGTATTTCGGACCACTCTTTGCTGAAACTTCAGATTCACAATGATGGGGTTCAGCGTACTAAGACATGGAAGGTTAACCCATTCTGGTTTGGTCTATACCCAATATCAGAGGAGATTCAAACCTTTTTACGCTGTAATAGGGGATCGGCTGCAACTGGGGTGATATAGGATGCCCTTAAGGCACACATTAGAGGCCTTGTTATTAAACAAATATCTAGAATCAAAAGTGCCACTAGGGAATGGGAGACTCAAGTATTGAACGAAGCTGGCAAGGCAGAGGAGCAGTAAATAGCAGACCCGTCCCCGGCTTCTGAGCAGGGATGGCTGGCTGCACAGGCGCTACACCACCAGGTTACACTTAATGCCGCGGAGAATAAGAGATTCTTTATGCAGCAGAAATATTTTGAGGAAGGTGAAAACACAGGCCATTTATTAGCTGTTATATCTCGATCGCAACAAGGGACATCACATATAGAGGCCATAAAAAAATCAGAAGGGGATGCTGTACAGGATACCTATCAAATCCTGGAAGTCTTTAGTACTTACTTTAGTGATCTCTATAAGTCTAAGGTTGAACCCACAGTGGATGAACTGAAGCAGTTCCTCGATACATGCACCCTCCCTAGGCTGACAGAGGCGGGACGAAAAATTTTAAATGAACCCATAACTTTAGAAGAGCTATCTGCAGCAGCTGCCGCGATGGCCAATAATAAATCACCGGGATCCGACGGCTTGCTCATGGAAATGTATATAAGATATGGGGAGCCGCTCTTGCCCCCATTTTTGGCGACACTGAACGATGCTCTGAGAGCAGGCATTCTGCCCGCCTCTATGAGAGAGGCCATAATTGTGGTGCTGCCAAAACCGGGCAAGGACCCCCCTGTTCCCAGACTCATACAGGCTAATATCACTGATCAATGCTGATGTCAAGCTGTTAGCCAGGGTTCTGGCGACGCGGCTGGCAAAGGTAATAGCGGGGTTGATACATTTGGATCAATCCGGCTTCATTCCAGCGAGATCAATCGCACTGAACATCCGTCGGTTATACTTGAATATACAACTGCCAGTGGACAATCCGGGAAATAGAGAGGTGTTTTCGCTCGACGCTGCCAAAGAGTTCGCCAGCGTCGAGTGGCCATACCTGTGGGCTGTCCTGAAAAAGTTTGGTGTGGGGGAAAACTTCCTCGCCTGGGTCCAGTTATTATACGCAGCTCCGAGTGCGCGCATTCGAGTTAATGGAAACCTCTCAGATACCTTTCCCTACACCGAGGGGCTAGGCAGGGGTGCCCACTGTCCCCTCTCCTCTTCGCCATGGCACTGGAACCCCTGGCTGCCATCGTGAGGGCATCACCTGAGATAGTGGGCTTCCGTAGGTGGGACCGGGTAGACAAACTCTCTCTATATGTGGATGATACCCTGATATACCTGGGGGACACAGCTGGATCCTTAGTGGCAACTATGCGACAAATCAATACCTTTGGGAGGCATTCGGGCTTTGCCATTAACTGGCACAAATCATCCTTACTGCCATTGGACCCTTTGACTGCTGGCCTGCCTTCGGAGGCCTCCCAAGTGGAGGTGGTTACCTCATTCAGATACTTGGGAGTGACGGTGAAGAGGAATGTTGAGGATTATGTATGGCTAAACCTTAAACCCATTCTCCAAAAGTTCAGGCAAAAATGCTCCAGTTGGTGTAGGCTACCACTGTCGGTCACAGGTAGAGCGAATTTGATCAAAATGATATGGGCACCTCAGCTGTTATACATGCTCCACAATTCCCCTACATGGATCCCAAAATACTGGTTTGATCGTATAGACTCACAATATAGGGAATTGATATGGAAACAAGGTGTGGCGAGAATTAAGCTAATTACTCTCCAATACCCTAAAGACCGGGGGGGTGGCGATCCCTCATTCTCACACGTATTTCTTGGCTACTTAGCTACAGCAATTGGTTGGGTGGGACCTTTTGGTGGTGGCTGATCCATCTAGAACCCTACTAATAAAGTCAATGGTGGAGTTTTCACGCTGTCACAAATGGAAATGGGTCTGCCCAAGCTGCCCCAAGATTGCCCTACGATACAACTATTAGTAAAACTGTGGGTGGAGGTAGAGAACAGGTTGGGTATTACTGGCTTTCATACGTATACTCCCATTTGGTGCAATAGAAATTACAAGGAATTTGATAGACTTGGAAGATGCTCAACCTGGAAGGCAGTGGGGATCAAATATGTTTCACAACTTTTTGATGGACAAGAGCTAAAAACATTTGCTCGGTTATGTCTGGAGTTTCCGTTGTTACGGAACAGGTACTATATGTATCTGCAACTGTGACATGCTCTTAGGGTACTGAGTCCACATTCTAATTGGAGGAGTCTGCGCTCCTGCAGGATACCTTCTCTGCGAAGGATAAGAAAGAGATGATATCTAGCATATATAGTACACTTTTATCTGGGATTCAGGCCCCCGATTTATTGCCATGTAAAGAAAACTGGGAAGTAGATGTAGGGCCAAAAGATCAAGACACCTGGACTCAGATACTGGGGGTAGGACCACTAGTGTCAGTGTCAGCCTCGCACAAACTGTCTCATTTGTTTATACTGCATCGGGCATACCGCACACAGATACAACTGCATAAGTGGAACAGGCGAGATTCCCCTAACTGTTCGAAATGTCAGGTACACCCTGGTACTCTGATCCACATGCTATGGCGATGCCCCAATTTAATGAGGTATTGGCAGGAGGTGTTACATATCATTAACAATACATTTCAAACTCAAATTGAACACGACCCTGTCGTGTGTGTTCTGGGTGGGTTAGCGGAAGAAATGTTTACCCCGCATGTCTACATAGCACTAACCAGACTACTATACTTAGCCAAGAAGTTAATCGCGAGACTCTGGCTGCCCCCCGCACATCCCTACCTATAAACAATGGATACAACAGGAGAATCATATATTAATAAAGGAAAAAAATACATATACCCATAGAAACACCCCACAGAAGTTTCAGGAAATATGGCAACAATGGCTAGACAATCCGGAAGTGGCTCCCACTCAACTCATACTGGATAGACTACTATTAAATTGAAGGTATGACGTAATATTTATGATAATACCAGAAGAAGCCCAGATTGGGCTTCTAGGGATAGAGGCATGGCTGGCGTGGGTTAAGCCGGACTTTTCCGCAATTGGTAAACTGACTTCTTGATGGCTAATATTATAAATGTATGTTTATAAGAAATGCTCAATAAAGTTCTTTTATTCTGATTTAAAAATAATAATCCATCTAGGATCTGAGAACCAACAATACCAATTTTTTCAAAACGCTTCCCTTTTACCGCAAAGGGATTCAAATTAAGTCTGTTCATTAAGGAAATAGATGGGGAAGATTGCTGAGATAATGGCTTTCTCATTGTATCCATGCTTTGGTTAACCACTCCAGCTCCAGAAGATTTTACCCCCTTCATGACCAGGTCATTTTTGATATTCGACACTACACTACTTTAACTGTTAATTGCGCGGTCATGCAACGCTGTACACAAACAAAATTGATTTCATTTTTTTGTTCCACAAATAGAGCTTTCTTTTGTTGGTATTTGATCACCTCTGGGTTTTTTAATTTTTTTGTGCTATAAATGGAAAAAAAACAAACAAACAATATTTTTTCATTTCTGTTATAAAACATATCCAATAAAAGTTCAGACACTGATGCTGTACGAGAAGGCCTGGCTCGCAGTCTCGTCTCTAATTCATCCCAAGGTGTTCTATTGGGTTGAGGTCAGGCCAGCCAAGTTCCTCCACCCCAAACTCATTCATCCATGTCTTTATGGACCTTGCTTAGTGCACTGGTCCAAATCATTTGATGGAGGGGGGATTATGGCGTGGGGTTGTGTTTCAGGGGTTGGGCTTGGCTCCTTAGTTCCAATGAAGGGAACTTTTAAGGCGCCAGCATATCAGGACATTTTGGACAATTTTATGCTCCCTACTTTGTGGGAACAGTTTGCGGATGGTCTCTTCCTATTCCAACATGACTGCACACCAGTGCAAAGCAAGGTCCATAAAGACACGGACAAATTAGTTTGGAGTGGCGGAACTTGACTGACCTGCACAGGGTTCTGACCTCAACCCGATAGAACACCTTTGGGATGAATTAGAGTGGAGACTGTGAACCAGGTCTTCTCGTCCAACATCAGTGCCTGACCTCACAAATGTACTTCTGGAAGAATGGTCAAATATTCCCATAGACACTCTCCTAAACCTTGAAGAAGAGTTGAAGCTGTTATAGCTGCAACCCTACAGACTAAGTCTAAGATGCCATTAAAGTTCATGTGCATGTAAAGGCAGGCGCCCCAATACTTTATAGTGTATGTTTACTGTGTGTAATGTGTGGTGTTTTTACTAAGCAATGTGCTGGTTTTTATTCACTGTTTTGCAGGAAAATAAAAACGGGTACATTGTCACTGTCATAAGAGAGCTTTGTTTTGTTTAGATACACAAAAATCTTTCCTGTCACCCGCTCAGAGGATCGGCGAGTCCTGACCATAAATCAATGCCCGAGAATCGGCATGTGCTGGAGCCACAGATAACACAGCCAGGTGGGCTTGCCCCCTACCCAGAAATGCAGAATCACATATGTATAAGTGATTCTGAGCAGCCAGTCCGCACAGTACCAGTAAAACCACAGTGCGCAGTTGGCAAGTGGCTATAAGCCGCTGAACGTTTGGGTAAGGAAAGCTCTATCCATGTCTTCCATAGAGAGAGCTGTGCTGTGGCTGTGACTCCAGTGCGCATGGGTGGGAGTGACGTTAAGGCAGCTTCGCCAGTCAAATGGTGGCTGCCCGTGAACCCGGAAGAAAGAACATGTGAAGATGGAAGCCCTGTCAGTTTTGACAGTGTGCCACTGGAGGGCTTCATTTTCAAGTAAGTCTTTCATAATGTATTCATGTGCAATGCATGTCATATATAATATGTGGGACACACAACTAGGCTATTAAGGGATCGCTTTTACGAACATTTATACAGCATTGATAAAACTTGTCTACTAATGTTGCCCCCCATTTCAATAACAATCATGCAGGTGATGCAACAGCGGTTGGAGTCCAAATCATAGAGAAAAATTGATCTCCTAGAAGAAGAGGGAATGTATTTAATCTTTTTTAAAAGGGACTTTTTTTTGGATATTTTTTTTTTTATATTAAATTTTTATTGAAAGTTTCAAATAATTATACTGAGTAAGCAGACGAGGATGCTTAAAAGCATATAAACCAAACAGTGCATGATAAATACAGAAAATAGAAAAGAAGCAACAACAAGGTTAAGGTTGTAAAACACAGCCAAGTCAAATTTCAGATCAATACAGATTATTATTATTATTATACAGGATTTATATAGCGCCAGCAGTTTGCGCAGCGCTTTACAAAAATGAAGGCAGACAGTACAGTTACATCACAATTTGGCACAAGAGGAATCCGAGGGCCCTGCTCGTTAGAGCTTACAATCTAAGAATCAATATAACTCTATGGTAAGAATGCCACTGGGTCAAGTTTCACTTATTTTTATACAGGACTCCACTCTACCCCGGTTTGCCAAACCTTCACGAATGTCGGGTATTTGTTCAAGCTAATGGCAAGGGCCTTTTCATAAGAGAAGCTGGTTTTGACCAAGGAGAGGACTTCCGATGAGTTGGGTGATAGGAGGGATTTCAATTGCCTAACAAGTATAGTTCTTGCCGCCAGAAGAATATTGGGTAATAATTGTATGATAATCTTTCGGCCAAAGATCAATGCCAAGATTTAATAACACTAGAACGGGGGTGATGAGCCACAATATTCTGGTAATTTCGGAAATAATACTAGCTATCTTATGCCAGAAGCTGGTCAAGCATTTGCAGGCCCAGAGTATATGCTATAGGGAGCCTACCTGCTCGCAATCCCGCCAGCACATGGGGGAACCTGTGAGAGAGACTATGGATATACATAGAGGTGTGTAGTACCATCTGGCTACAATTTTCTGATGTAGCTCCCAATGATTGGCATTATGGGATGCTGAATACACAGATGGAAATGCAGTAATCCATTGAGTATCCAAAAATTGTTGGCTGAGATATAACTCCCATTTTGTAATGGCTTTTGACTTACAAAAAAATTGTTTGTCTTAGAATATTTTAGAGAAAAATGACAGAATGGCATATTTATAGAGGAACTGAGTAATGCAGAGTATCGTAAAGAAGTTACACAGTTGGTGAGGTTGAAAAAAGACACCAGCCCATCTAGTTCAACCTACGTTGAGTGTGTGTGTGTGTACAGTATATGTTTTTATGTCAATTGTACATCGTATACCCCTGTATGTTGTGGTCATTGAGGTGCCCATCTAATAGTTTTTTTAAACTATCGATGCTCCCTGCTGGTACCACTACTTGTGGAAGCAAATTCCACATTCTTACTGCTCTAACAGTAAAGAACCCTCTACGCAGTTTAAGGTTAAACAGCTTCTCTTCCAACTTTAGTGAATGATCGCGTGTCCTTTTAAAATCCCTTTCATTAAATTGTTTTTTCCCTATGCTAGGGTTGCTAGCACGGTATTTGAACATTGATATTATATCCCCTCTCACGTGTCTCCTCTCCAGAGAGAATAAGTTCAAGGGTTGTAGCCTTTCCCCATAGCCGAGGTCCTCTATACCCTTAATTAGCTTTGTTGCCATTCTCTGGACTATCCAGGTTCCAGCACATCCCTCCTGAGGACTGGTGCCCAGAACTGGACGGCATACTCCAGATGAGGCCAGACCAGAGTCTTGTAGAGTGGGAGAATTATCGTTTTATTTCTGGAGAGAATCCCCTTTTTGATGCATGCCAATATTCTGTGAGCTTTGCTTGCAGCAGCCTGGCATTGCATCTACTAGGACCCCCAGGTCCTTTTCCATCCTAGATTCCCCCCAGAGGTTCTCCCCCTAGCCAGTAACTTGTATTAATTTTTCTGGCACCCAATGCATTTTTCAACATTAACCACTTCAGCCCCAGAAGGATTTCCCCCTTTAGGACCAGAGCACTTATTGTGATTTGGCACTGCGTCGCTTTAACTGACAATTGTGCGGTTGTGCGACATTGTACCCAAACGAAATTTGCGTCCTTTTTTCCCCACAAATAGAGCTTTCTTTTGGTGGTATTTGATCACCTCCGCGTCACTTCTGATCACCACTATAAACAAAAAGAGAGCGACAATTTTGAAAAAAACCCAATATTTCTTACTTTTTGCTAATATACAAATCCAAAAAAAAAATATAAAAAAAACAAATGTATTCATCAGTTTTGGCTGATATATATACTTGCGCAAAAGTTGCCGTGTTTACAAATGATGAGAATTAATTTATGGGGTTTTTATTTTTTTAAAATGTTTTACTAGTAATGGCTGGGATCTGCGATTTTTAGTGGTACTGCGACATTGCAGCGGACATGTCAGACACTTTTGACACTTTTTTGGGACCATTGGCATTTATACAGCGATCAGTGCTATGAAAATGCACTGATTACTATGTAAATGTCACTGGCAGGGAAGGGATTAACACTAGGGGGCAATCAAAGGGTTATCCATGTTTCCTGGGATGTGTTACTAACTGTATGGGGGCGGAGAGTGATCATTGCTCCCATATACAGGAAGCATGCGATCACTCTGCTTCTCCCCTGTCAGAATGGAGATCCGTGTGTTTACACACACGGATCTGGTTCTTTCACTGTGGGGGAGCGATCGCGGGTAGCCAGCGGACATTAACTCCGCCTTACCTGCTCCCTGGCTCCCCCAATACACAGTGAGCGCGCGAGTGCACCTCCGGCAGTGCGTGCACACTCACAATCCGTGATCTCGTAGCCGCCCTCAGGTGACGGTGATATCGAACCATGTCAAATGACGGCGGGCGGTCTGCAACTGGTTAAACCTCATTTGCTATTTAGTTGCCCACCAAAATATTTTATTTAGGTCTTCTTGTAAGGTTTCCACATCCTGCATAGAAGTTATTGCCCTGCTTAACTTGGTATTGTCTGCAAATATTGAGATTGAGCTGTTTATCCCATCCTCTAGATGGTTTATAAATACATTAAACAGGATTGGTCCCAGGACAGATCCCTGGGGGACCTTACTTTCCACACCAGACCATTCCATGTACATGCCATTCATCACCACCGTTTGGGCTTGCCCCTGTAGCCAGTTTTCAATACAGGTACTCACCCTGTGGTCCATGCCAGCAGACCTCAGATTGTACAGTAAACGCTTGTTAGGAACTGTATCAAATGCCTTTGCAAAATCCAGATATACCACATCTACAGGTCTTTCTTTACCTAGATGGCAACCCACTTCTTCATAGTCCGTTAATAGATTGGTCTGGCAAGAACGATTCTTCGTGAGTCCATGCTGATTACTGCTAATGATACTGTTTTTACTACTAAAATCTTGCATATAATCCCTTATCATCCCTTCTTATAACTTGCAGACTATTAATGTTAGGCTAACTGGCCTGTAGTTCCCAGGGATATATCTTGGCCTTTTTTTAAAAATTGGTGCCACATTGGCTTTTCTCCAATCAGCTGTTCCAGTTCCAGTCCATTCCAGTCAGCAAACTGTCTATAAAAATTAGGAACAGTGGTCTGGCTATCACCTAGCTGGAGTTCCTTAATGACTCTTGGGTGTAAGCCACCTGGTCCTGTTGACTTATTTATTTTAAGTTATTCAATCTAATTCTGATTCTGTCTTCTGATAGCCATGAGGGTGCTTTCCGTTATGTGTTATTAACATTACCATTACAGTCTTGGTTACTGTATCCCCCCGTTTCCTTTGCGAAAACTGAAGAATATATTCAAAAGCTTTGCCTTCTCACTGTCCTTTGTAGCCAAATTTCCTTCATCATCCTTTATTGGGCCAATGTGTTCTGGCCTTGCTTTCTTACTATTTATATACTTAAAGAATTTCATGGGTTTTTTTTTACTCTCCTTCGCTAGGTGCTTCTCGTGTTCTATCTTAGCCACCCTGATTTCACCCTTACATTTCTTATTGCATACTTTGTAAAGTGATTACTAGGAAGTTGGAATTCCTTCATTAATTCACTTTTTTTGGGGATTTTTTTATTTGAAGACCCGTATCCCACATGGAATGAACCATGAATGGGATATCACTCATTTTTACAAGTAATAGATTGATGATTCCCTCCCCATGCCTTTTCTAAGATTTTCCCTTCAGTTTGTTTCCTTGCTTTTTCATGTACTTTGGTACTTTTTGTATTTTGGTCTTTAAATTTTCATCAGCCCATTACTGTGGAGTGTAGTATACCCCCTATCAGACGACACATCAATGTTCAGCATTTCTGCATTGTATCCAATTTAATATATTTTTGTACACATATATAACATGTTTTTTGTTTATACATCTATTTTAATGATTCTAAATAAATATGGATTTTAATCCAGATAAGATTTAGTGCTTTCCTGTTTGGGATACTAGTGACAACCTTTAAAGTCCTACCTTTTTTCTTTTTTCACTTGTTTTCTTTATACTGAATTGGATGTGGTGTCACGTTATGCAGTACCTATCTCTATTTTACGCAATTTGGTTACACGCATTTGCAAGTGTATGTGTAAACTGCAGGCCCTCTGTATACTGCAGACCTACCTCTGTATAAGAAGAGCTTTCTTTTGGTGGTATTTGATCACCTCTGCGGTTTTTATTTTTTTCATTATAAACAAAAAGATCGACAATTTTGAAAAAACAAAACAATATTTTTTACTTTATTTTTACTTTATGCTATAAAACATACCCAATAAAAAAACTAAGTAGAAAACTATCTTTAGATAGATTTTTACTTCAAAGGCATTCATTAAAATAAATTCAATAAAAATCAAAAAAGCAATTTAAATCAAAAAAATCTGATTTAAATCAAAATAAAATCAGATTTTTTAAAAAAAATGATCGATTTTTATCCACCCTGTTTACGGCACAGGATTCTGAAGAAACGGCCACTTGGTGTGCAACGATGATGTCATTACCTTCATATATAGTACATATCTCCTAATCGGTGCACGTTTAGGATATATTAACAGCACTTGTGGGTAAGCCTTAATATAGGCTTACCTATAGATGCAAGTACAAAATTGAGGTTTGCAACCACTTTAAGCAAAGGGGGTGGGGATAGTAGTGACATCACTGCCCAAATACAGCCATGATATTGGCCATATGGCCATATTTGGTTAAGGATGTCACCACAATCCCCACCCTGGGCTGTCACTGGGATCGGTCATGTGTGGCGGGTCATTGGGTTTTTCTTTTGGTGAGTCTATGAGTAACGGGCATCTTGATTTGTGATGGATTAACAAGGGTCATTTTTGGGGATTTTTTTTTTTTTTAATAAAGGACTTGTGAAACGTTTGGGTGTCTTTATTTTTAGGTTACAACTTTTTTTTTTAATAAGTAGGGGTACTATGCATTTAAAATATCACTGCTACTGGCCAAATACATTTTCAAAAAATGGTTTTGCATTGGTAAAGTGACAACCCCCCCCCCCCCCATGCTGTTTTTGACAACCCCTTGCCTATTATCCAGAAAATTGCCATTTTTAATCTGACAGATATGCTCAAAATATGGTCATTGATGTCACCTTATATCAGCTGTAAGCCACTGGAGCTGTCAGAAGTGGGCAAGCAGTCGTCAGGGTAAGATTGTGATGCCAGGAGGCAAGTTTTTTTCTTTCAACAGGTTGGAGGGTGTCAGGCATAGTGATTATGTGGACAATGGGATTGACAATGGATCTACAGTACATTATAGGACATTTTATTTACTGTAGAAGTAGGGGGGCTGCAATGAAATGCCTTGGAGTAGAATTCTGTGTGGAAACAAGTGCTCTACAGTTTTTTACCGATATTCTGTAAAGAGAGTGTAATTTATACCCTTTTTGTTCACCTCGTCTTAGAACACACACACAGCTAAATGAATTAGAAGAATGAGATAACTCCTCCTTGTCTCCAGCTCATATGCTTCAATTCTCTTTTAATACAGGAATGACGATGATTTTATTGTAGTTGATTAATGTGTGTGTTTCATAAAAAGTCCAGTTTCCCACTGTCCCCAGACCATCTCCAGTGTTACTTAATTCAAACTCAGGTCCCTTTCACCTGTCTCACCTGCCCACACCCCCACCCAACCTTTGAAGCAAAAAATCCTTATATATAACATTTTTCAGAAGTCTTTAGTCCAGTGCAGTATCGTTATAGATCCTCCTGTACCCTCTTCATCCTCTGAAGGTAGGAAATAGGAAATATTCCAAAAGGGCAATATACCAGGTTAAGGAGAAACTACACTTTTGATAAGGATTACAATACACAAGGAGCCACACTCAAAACCAAATTCTTAGAAAAAGGTTATGACGAGGGCTTAGTGGATAAGGCCCAAGCCAAATGCCTAGTTGGCACAGTCTCCAATGGGGACCAAAAACAATACAATCTCAGAAGCATACTGATTTAAAATTCATTACCAATATCCATTGCACTTATAGGCAAATGGAAGGGATTATACTAAAACATTGGACCATGCTAACAAAAGATCCCGAACTAAAATCAGCAATCCCCCCTAGACCTCGCTTTGTATACAAAAAAGCCCCCAATATGAAAAATTTTATAGCCCCCAGTAAACTTAAAGAGGCTAAATAACCAAAGTCCCACCCTATGGCAACATTCTTGCAAATAGTAGGGATGTACCAGTGAAAAAAGAAACTTTGCAAAATGTGTCCGTATGTGCACCATCACCAGAAAACTTTTTTTGATCTGAACGGAAAAGAATATTCCATCCAAAAATTCTTTACATGAGCACTGAATTTGTGGTATATGGTCTTAGGTGCCATTGTGTCCTTTACACGAGTCACACTATCCATAAAGTGAGGGCCAGATTTGGAGACTGATTGAAGATGGAGATGTGGAACATAGTGTCCCTAGACACCTCACTCTCCATCATGGTCGGTCGATGAATGGTCTCTGCATCTGGGTTATTGAACAAATACCTTGTTTGCTGAAAGGTTTCAGAGACTATGTCAATGTGAAACATTTTAGATTTTCACACTTAACACCTTGGCTCCCAAAGGGCTTAATGAAGAGCTTGAAATTCATACCATTCTATAATTAGCCCTCAGGTTCCAATTTCATTTGTCATTCTGTGTGTATATTTTTAAGTTACAAAAAGAAGGGCGCCTAGTACATTACCTTAGACACTTTCAAAATGTATTAAAAACACGCCAAAAGCATACTCACATGCATAAACAAATCGCATGTCATATACAGTGCATCTCCAGCATCGAGGGCAACACTCCTCTATATAAGACAGCTGACGTGTTTTGGGAGACAAGCTCCCTTCCTTAAAGCTAGTCCACTACAATAAGGGCAGCACGTTTATACTGATAGCAAACCAGGGTTACCCAAAAAAGACCCGCCCCAGGCGGGACCAACCTTCAATGAGGTCACAGGTGACATGTGACCACCAACAACAATAACATAGAATAGCAGATGTAAATCTTCACATATATTGCCTGACAATGCTACTGGGATTGCCAGTTGCTAAGCAAACATTAGATGGCATTGGATATACAGTATGCCTTCATGCACTTCCTAGCTGCTGTAATACTACTGCAAAAATCGTTCTCAAAGACAGTTCACCTTCAAACCTTTCTTTTGTCACTCCTTACAGTAGAGAGGGAGTTGTTAGAGATGGCTCTCTTACCAAACCGTACGTGTACTCGTTGAGGCTCACCCTGGCTCTTTTCCCTGTCTTCACGGGCTGAGCGTCTGGTGTTTGGAATGCACGCCAACCATCACAGTCCACCACGTCAGGCCGCCGGCAACACTTCCGGCCCACCCCATTGGACATTGCGGGAGTGGGGCTGAATGTCTAAAGCTACTCCTCTGTAGCCAAGGACGCGGCCAAGAGTCCTGCCCGACTATATAGGTTGCTAAGGAAGGTAAATACAAAAGCTCCTCCCGGCCGTCCCTCCCTGAAGAGTATGTAATCGCACACTACTCTTAGGGGACATCAGCTGCAAAAGGCCTATTACGATCAATTACCTGATGCATAACTCAAATCTAGCATCGCCTATAATACCACTTTAACAGAGTGAGGTTTTTACAGTGGTTTGGATATTTTTAAGTCATTTTATTCAATCATATCAACTTAATTTATTATGGGTAGTTGTCCCTTATTTGATGTTAGTGATAGAAATTTGATGCAATTCCATTGATGTTATTTTATGTTATAGATCTTTGTGTCATCTGTGTTAGCTGAGTATTGAAATCATGCTTTGGAAGCTTGTTGTGTACACCAAACACTTTACTTTCTCTGGAGAATATTACATCATGAGAAACAGAAAACAGGAACTGAATAACAAACAAGTGCATACTTAGATACAGAGGGTACTTCCTCTCATATCATAGAAAACCTGAACAATACACTATAATGCTGCAGTGCCACCTGCTGGTACAGATAGGTATAATGCATATATATATATATATATATATACTGTATATATATTTAGAAAGGGCTGCCTGCATCCTCAGATCTCTAAAATGACACCTTTATCCCATGAGAAATTGTTTATACATACATGAGAAAAAAGGGGATTTTAGTGGTGCCAATAAACAGATAAAGAAAAAATTCTGCTAAAATGAATATTTTATTGCTACATACAAAAGATTAAAAACACCATTTAGTCAGTTTGGTACCTGGCCAAACCATAAGAGAATTTGAGACATATACCATATAACATAATTTACAATGCTTTAATGCTCAACATGTTTCGCCTATCTGCTTCATCGGGAGCTGTAAAGCATGTAGAACTACAAAGGTAAGAAAATAATATATTGAAAAAACAAACATACATAATATGTTGTACACAGCATTAGTGAGAAATGCAACCAACAATACATTCGGCACAGTCACCATTGCAGAGACCCGTGTCGATTCAATAAATGTTTAAATGTATTATATACAGTATCTCACAAAAGTGATTACACCCCTCACATTTGTGTAAATATTTTATTCTATCTTTTCATGTGAAAACACTGAAGAAATGACACTTTGCTACAATGTAAAGCAGTGAGTGTACAGCTTGTATAACAGTGTAAATTTGCTGTCCCCTCAAAATAACTCAACACACAGCCATTAATGTCTATACCACTGGCAACAAAAGTGAGTACACCCCAAGTGAAAATGTCCAAATTGGGCCCAATTAGCCATTTTCCCTCCCCAGTGTTACGTGACTTGTTAGTGTTACAAGGTCTCAGGTGTGAATGGGGAGCAGGTGTGTTAAATGTGGCGTTATCGCTCTCACTCTCTCATACTGGTCACTGGAAGTTCAACATGGTACCTCATGACAAAGAACTCTCTGGATCTGAAAAAAAGAATTGTTGCTCTACATAAAGATGGCCTAGGCTATAAGAAGATTGCAAGGACCCTGAAACTGAGCTACAGAATGGTGGTCAAGACCATACAGCGGTTTAACAGGACAGGTTCCACGCAGAACAGGCCTCGTCATGGTCAACCAAAGAAGTTGAGTGCACATGCTCAGCGTCATATCCATAGGTTGTCTTTGGGAAATAGACATATGAGTGCTGCCAGCATTGCTGCAGAGGTTGAAGGGGTGGGGGATCAGCCTGTCAGTGCTCAGACCATAGGCCGCACCCTGCATCAAATTGGTCTGCATGGCTGTCGTCTTCTAAAGATGATGCACAAGAAAGACCGCAAACAGTTTCCTGAAGACAAACAGACTAAGGACATGGATTACTGAAACCATGTCTTGTGGTCTGATGAGACCAACATAAACTTATTTGGTTCAGATGGTGTCAAGCATGTGTGGTGGCAATCAGGTGAGGAGTACAAAAACAAGTGTGTCTTGCTTACAGTCAAGCATGGTGGTGGGAGTGTCATGGTATTGCTGCAGGCACTGGGGAGCTACAGTTCATTGAGGGAACCATGAATGCCAACATGTACTGTGACATAATGAAGCAGAGCATGATCTATTTCTCTCTGAGACTGGGCTGCAGGGCAGTATTCCAACATGATAACGACCCCAAACACACCCCCAAGACAACCACTGCCTTGCTAAAGAAGCTGAGGTAAAGTTGAAGGACTGGCTAAGCATGTCTTCAGACCTAAATCCTATTGAGCATCTGTGGGGAATCCTCAAACGGAAGGTGGAGGAGCGCAAGGTCTCTAACATCCACCAGCTCCGTGATGTCATCATGGAGGAGTGGAAGAGGACTCCAGTGGCAACCTGTGAAGCTCTGGTGAACTCCATACCCACACAAAATATTGGCACTTTGGGCCCAATTTGGACATTTTCACTTAGGGGTGCACTCACTTTTGTTGCCAGCGGTTTAGACATTAATGGCTGTGTGTTGAGTTATTTTGAGGAGACAGCAAGCTTACACTTACAAGCTGCACACTCACTACTTTACATTGTAGCAAAGTGTCATTTCTTCATTTCTTCAGTGTTGTCACATGAAAACATATAATAAAATATTTACAAAAATGTGAGGGGTGTGCTCACTTTTGTGAGATACTGTATATCACAATTAGTTAAACAGAAAAAATTATATTTTTAAATAAAGTTTACACAACAACTAGAAAAATAGTAATAAAGGTCTGAGCGTAGAGCAGGAGGCAGCTATATATGCTTACCATGAGTGTAAAATGGTATAAGACCATTAGTTATATATGCCCAAAAGTCCTAGAGAGAGATGCCAACAATGGTGGCAAATTGAGGACTGTAGGATAGGCACATTAGATACTGGACACAGCTGAAAGGCAGTACGTATATATACATGTACTGTAAGTATATACCAATATACATATGTGCAGAAATTTTAATATAAGATAAACCACTGTAACCACATATGTATATCTTCAAAAAATGCCACCAAGGAGCAACTACATCCAACTATTCATCAATGTTCCTTGTCAACCCCGGGAAAAACTGATACACAGTGGCATCTCAGCCACCAGGATCAACATCCCAAAGGAATCTGGCAATGTAATAAATAGAAAAGCGGAAATATTTCCCATTACTATCCAAAATTGGATGTATTCACATCCTGTGCTGTGCATACTCCCAGGACATCTAATAACACTCACCATTCAAATCAATTGTGCCTCATGTCCCCTCGTCCAGACTGCATACAAGCGCTAAAGCAGAGTCTATCTGCCACACTTATATGCCTCCCCCAATCTGCCGGCGTCTGACATCACTGGCAGATCACGGGCAAGCTGAATCCCTTGAGCATCAGACAGAAATGATGTACTCGTGCATGCACGCCGCCACAAACCATGGCCATCTTGGAACACCTGACTAAGGAAGCCGGATACACCCAGAGAGGCTGGGTCAGATGTAAATATCCTGCGCCCAAATGGGTGGCAGACATCCCCACGCTGGGTGAGGGGGAATGGGAAGACTGTATTTCTACATTTATCCCGTCTATGATTTCAGCCAGGGACTGGTTCATTCAATTGAAATTCTTACACAGAGCATATTACATCCCGCAGAGGCTTGCAGGAATTCATCCCCATCTTAGCCCGTTATGTATCAGGTGCTCACAAGAGTCCTGGCCCCACATACGTTCTTACTGGCTGGAAGTGGCCGACACCCTCAGAGAACTCTGTGGCATAGAAATCTCACAGGATCCTATGATTTTGCTTCTAAGCTACTTGGAGTACATTGGATGTGACCGGTACACTAAACTATGTGTCATGTTCGCCCTTTTTTATGCCAGTAGGGAAATTCTTCTTAGGTGGAAGTCGACAGAGATCCCCACTAGAGCACCGTGTTACCGCTTTAGAGAATGACCTATAAGAGTAGAAACTGCCCGAAGAAGTTCGATAAAGTGTGGGCAAACTGGATAGATGCCTGTGGATCGACCTCCTTAGTATGCTATTAAGGTCCCCTCGACAGGGGATCTCCATTTGAGAATTACTTTGGGATGTTGATCCTGGTGGCTGAGATGTCACTGTGTATCAGTTTTTCCCGGGATTCACAGGGAACATTGATGAATAGTTGGATGCAGTTGCTCCTTGGTGGTATTTTTTGAAGATATCCTTTTTTGAGGGGATCGCTTTGTTATCACATTTGAGGTAAACCAACTAATACTATTTCTGGCTATTGCCTATACATATATGGTTTATCCTATAAAATTTCTGCGCATATGTATATTGGTACATACTTACACGTACTGTCTTTCAGCTCTGTCCGATGTCTACTGTGCCTCCCCTATGATCCTCAATTTGCCACCATCGTTGGCATCTCTCCCTAGGACTTTTAAGCGTATATAAAGAGAAGGAGGAGCTAGGTATACCACTAAACACCCACTAGGCCTGTCAACATGCCAATAGCAACTGAAGAACAATGATATACCCCAATAGGGACTTTTAAGGCAGATAGGGGAGGAAAGAAGTAGTAGAGTACAGTAGTTATAAAATTATAACAAAGTTTATTGGTCACAATTAAAAAACATTCCTCATTGGGGGATATAAATACATAAAAACCAAAGCATAATTTTACATTGTGCTGAAACACCCCAGTTGTCAAGTAAGCTGAAGCACCAAGCCGACCTAGATGGAGTGTAGGCCCCAACGTTGCAAGGTGTTCACAGCTAGAGTCAAGGCCAATGCGTTTCAGAAATATGTTCCTTCTTCACTGGAGAATATGGGAGTGCTTTATGTCCATAAGTCTCTATTGGGGTATATCATTGTTCTTTAGGCATATATAACTGATGGTATTATACCATTTTACACTTATGGTTAGCATAAATAACTGCCTCCTGCTCTACGGTCGGGCCTTTATCCCTATCTTTCTAGCTGTTGTACAAACTTAATTAAAAAAATATATTTTTTCTGTTTAACTAATTGTGATATATGTAATACAACTAAACATTTATAGAATCGACACGGGTCGCCGCAATAGTGACTTTGTGCTGAATGTTTCACTGTTGATTGCATTTGTCACTAATGCTGTGTACAACTTATTATGTATGTTTGTTTTTTCAATATATTGTTTTATTATCTTTGTAGTTCTACATGCTTTATGGCTCCTGATGAAGCAGATAAGTGAAATATTTCGAGCATTAAAGCATTGTAAATGATGTTATATGGTGTATGTATCAAATTCTCTTATGGTTTGGCTAGATACCAAACTGACTAAACATTTTTTTCTAATATTTTGTATGTAACAATAAAAGATTCGTTTTAGCAGAATTTTTTCTTTATCTGTTAATTGGCACCATTAAAATTTCCTTTTTTTCTCATGTATTTATAAATATACATACATATATATATATATATATATATATATAGTTCACAGTACATTACATGCTGTTGCTCTTTTCAACACCCCTTCTCAACAGCATGTGCTTTGTCAAATTACATTCAGCTTCTTCTGGATATGACTATGAAGTTCCTTCGACAATTCGACAAAGGCTTGGTGAGTGCATCAGCAGTCATCTCCTCTGACGGGCAGTATTGTATGTCAATAACACCTTGCTCTGGATCGTCCCTCAGTAGGTGATACTTGACTTTGATGTGTTTGGTCCTAGGATTGACCCTTTCTGATTGCATAAGCTTTATACATCCCTGGTTGTCTTCAAAAATGGGAATTGGTTTTGACATGTCTATCCCAATGTCCACAAAATGTTGAGGAATCCATATCACTTCTTGGCATGCATATGCTGCTGCAATATACTCTGCTTCAGTTGAAGATGGAGCGACAGTTGCTTGCTTTTGACTAGACCAACTTATGGTTCCTTCCCCATATTGGAAGATGAATCCAATGTTGCTAGTAACCGTAACTTCATCTGAATTATTCCTTTGAGATACTACATCACACTTTTTATTGCGTTCCAGTCAAGCTGACAGGGAGCTGAAACTTTCCTGCATAGTATGCCCACTGCTGCGGCTATGTCTGGTCTTATCACAATGGCAACATACAGCAGTTTATTGATTGCTCTGCGATACATGTCATTGTTGGGTAGCAAGTTTTCTGCTTTATTGCTCTTTAGGTAGCCTGGTTCCATAGGAGTTATCACTTCCTTTGCATCTTGCAGATAATTGTTCCAAGATTTCGGATTTTTTTCTGAGATTGGTTGAGAAGATAACTTCCATCTTTTTCTCTCTTTATTTGGATTCCCAGATAGTAGGTAATATTCCCTAGCTCTTTGATTTATTTTTTTTTCTTTCAGTTTGTGAACTATCTGGTTGTAATCCCCTTCTTGTTCAAAACTAGTGTTGAGCGAACCCGGACTGTAACGTTCGGGTCCGTACCAAACTTTGGGGTGTCCGGGACCCGGACCCGAACACGGACGTTTCAAAAAACATTCGGGTTCGGGTTCTGGTAGTTGATCACGCATGTTGAATAGCTGCAGGGCAGCCAATCCACAAGCGTTTCACTGGTTTGCCCTTAGAAGCCATCACAGCCATGCCTACTAATGGCATGGCTGTGATTGGCCAGTGCATCATGTGACCCAGCCTCTATATAAGCTGGAGTCACTTGATGCTGCAGTCACATGCTCTCTGAGACATTGAATAGTATAGGGAGAGGAAGCTGCCAGCGTTTTTATGAGGGAGAGCTTGCAGACATTTTAACATCTGATCCTGCATCCTGAGATTACTACTACTGTTGCTCTGAGGGACAGATTGCAGAAATTTGAGAATCAAGATTTCACATACTGCTGCTTTGAGTGACAGATTGCAGATCAAACCCTGCCTAACACAACGATCGATTCGATCGTACACAACGATCAGATTGTGGGAGTAATTTGAGATTTCACATACTACTGCTTTGAGTGACAGATTGCAGATCAAACCCTGCCTAACACAACGATCGTACACAACGATCAGATTGTGGGATCGTACACAACGATCAGATTGTGGGAGTAATTTGAGATTTCACATACTGCTGCTTTGAGCGATCTGACTGCACTAGGTAGAGGCTTCTGCTTAGAGGGACAGATTATTGTTCAAAAATCATCTCCTAGTTCTAAAGGGAGAGGTTCTAGCTGCAGCTGTAAGTGATACATTATTGTTCAAAAATCATCTCCTAGTTTATTTGATTTTAATTTATTTTCCCTATCCCCATTTTTTTGTAGGGCACTTGCCCTACTCTTACCCCCATTTTACTTCCTTTTGCAGCCCTCTAGCACTTGCCAGGACTTTGTTACAGCCATTTTTGTGCCTAAAAGTTCGGGTCCCCATTGACTTCAATGGGGTTTGGGGTCCGAGATAACGTTCGGGCAACGTTCGGTGCCGAACCCGGACTTTTTCCCAAAGTTTGTACGGACCCTCCGAACCTGAACGTCCAGGTATTCGCTCAAATCTATTCAAAACAAATTATAATGTCATCAACATATAAAAGGATGTACTGTATATCAATCTGTCATCTTGATTCTTGGAGTAGAGACAGGGGCCTGCTTTACTTATTGAGAATCCCTCTCTGGTAAGTACTTTGCTCACTTTCTCATTCCACATCCTTGCAGATTATTAAAGGCCGTAGATGCTCTTCTGAAGTTTACACACAAGGTTGTCTCCTTGCTCAAACCTGTCTCCTTGCTCCATGTAGAGATCTTCCTTAATGTTTTCATATAGGAAAGCAGTTTTAACGTCTAGGGGTTTCACATGCCCTTGCCAGCTGCAACGCCAAGAAGCTCTTTAATGGTGGGGTATTTTCGAACGGGAGTGAATATTTCATAGTAATCTTCACCAAATTTTTGGGAATAACCCTTGGCAACCTTGGCTTTGTATTTGTGACTTCTATTTATGACTTTACTTTGAAAGTCCACTTGCTTCCTATAGTTTTGCGATTAGGAGGGAGCTCTGTGAGTTTCCAGGTTTTATTTTCTTGAAGTGACTTTAATGCTTCTTCTGCTGCCTTTTTCCATTTATTGGCTTCATGTTTTGCCAGTTTTTCTATGTCTTCCTAGGATGTTGGTTCAAGTATGATGTGTGTTTTGACAGTGTATGACAGCTTGCGGGGTGGTATCCCCTTTGTGGTCCGAGTGGATCTTCTGACTTCAGGCAGTTTAGCAGGATTTGATGGGGAACTTGATTTAGGCATTGTGAGTTCCACCTCTTGCTCTGATTCCTGCACAGGTTCGCTTTGATCAACCTTTTCCTCTGGTTTGCTTGCCATATTCACTTCACAGCTTTCAGGGATCAGTGTTTCTGTTTTCTCATCAAAATAAACACTATGGCTTATTGTCACTTTGTCAGTCTTTAGGTGTAGGATTCTGCACCCTTAGTTTGCTTGCTGTAGCCTACTAGAATGCCCTCTATGGCTCTGTTCTCCATCTTGGATCTCTTCTCACTTAGAATATAGGCATATGCTTTACATCCAAACACTCTGATGTGCCCTATGCTAGGCTTTGATCCATGCCACATTTCAAATAGAGTACTTTTAATAGCTTTTGAGGGTAGTCTGTTCTGTAAGTAGGTTGCAGTCATGACTGCTTCTCCCCAGTTCTTATGAGGTAGGTTGGCATCCGACAACATGCACCTGGCCATTTCTACAAGAGTATAATTTTTCCTTTCTGCTGCACCGTTTCGTTCAGGAGTGTATGGTGTGGTTGTCTGGTGTACTATTCCTGGTCTCTTCAGGTATGCTTATGTATTCTACCCCATTGTCGGTGCATATTATTCCTGGTTTGTCTGATGTTTCATTCTTGTGTTTCATCAGATAAGCGGTTGTGTACCTGGAATAATCATCAATGAAAGTCAGTAGATATCTGTTCCCACCTGACATGGGAGTTTTCATTGGACGGCATGCATCAATGTGTATGAGCTGCAGGGGGTGGGTAATTTTTCTTTGAGATGCTGGTGGAAGGGGAGCATGTGTGGCTTTTGCTTCAATACAGCACTTGCATTTCATAAGCACTTTGCAAGACGTTATTGTCAAATCTCCTCATAAGCCCCTGGCTGCCTTTGCCATAAGTGAATACATTTGCTGTATAGGTCATTAGAGACTATATTGGCTTGCTGGTCTGTGGTGATGAGCCTGTATAGGTGATCATCCACTTTCTCCATGTGCCTTTTGATTAGCTCTAAATTGAATAATTGTTATAATTGTTAACCTCCCCAACCCCATCCCAGTATAAATTCAGTTTAACTCTTGGGACGGCTGGCGAGGGACAGGTTGTCCACTGCTTGGTTAAAGTACCATTGAGTGTTTAAGTGTTGGCACTTTCAAAACCACACTTTAAATAAGGCACTACTTTAAAGGCAAGTACAAACATTAGTTATCCATTACAAACTCTGTAAATTTCCCCTTTTCCTTTCTCTTTCACTCTTTTCCCCTCTCTCTACTCTCCAAAATGCTCATACTTATCTTCTTTCCAGTAACACCCTCTCTCCTCAATCTCTCATTTCTAAACCCCCCTTTGCCACCCCACAGCCTATACATATCCCCCTCACTTTTGCCCTCTCAATATTACTGCACTTATCACCTCCTACTCATTCTGAGCCCGCACAATGCCACCACCTCCACTTCACTGCACTCCAGCCCTCGTAAAGGTCCCACTCCCATCTTACTGCCCTCACCCTCCTTCTACTCCTTATGTCTGGGGATATTGCCCTAAATCCTGGCCCTCCTCCAGCCAACTCTTACCCTCAGAACTGGCAATCTAGCTTCTCTGACAATAGCCGTAACTCCCACTGTCTTATCTCAATTCCCCTGATTCAAAGAGTCAGCCCCCCTTATGTGTGCCCTCTGGAATGCCCGCTCTGTTTCCAACAAACTTTCCTCAGTGAATGACCTTTTCCTTTCCAACTTCCTCAATTTCCTTGCTATTACCAAAACCTGGCTCCAGGAATCCGACACTGCCACTTCAGCTGCCCTCTGCCATGGTGGTCTCCTCTGAACTCACCCAGATCCAGCGGATGAAAAGGAGGCGGAGTTGGACTTCTCCTCTGCCCAAAAAGTACCTTCCAGGTTCTTCCTACACCTCCCTCTCTTTCCCTCTGTTCTTTTGAAGTACACTGCATTCATCTATTTTCTCCAGTTTGTTTGAGGGTTGCAGTAATTTACCGACCCCCTGGCCCTGTGTCACGCTTTCTTGATGACTTCTCTGCATGGCTACCCTACATCCTCTCCTCTGAAGTACCTGCCATCATCCTTGGAGACTTTAACATTCCAGTCAATGCTAACTCTTCAGCCACTTCCCAACTACTCAATTTAACTTCCTCCTTCAGCCTAACACAATGGACACAAACCACCACTCACTCCAATGGCAATACTCTTGACCTTGTATTCTCCTACCTCTGTACTCCCTGCAACTTCTCTAACACCCCATTTCCTCTCTCCGATCACAACCTCATCAGTTTCACACTCTCCCTGTCTCCTACCTCCCATGCCGCCAACCTGCAAACAGTTACCCGCAGGAACCTTTGCCAACTTAACCCTTCCCTTTTTCATTCTGCTACTGATTGCCTTTATGATGAAATCACACCCCTGTCCTGCCCAGACCTGGCCACGTCTGTTTACAACAACATATTGTCATCCTCCCTGGACACACTTACCCCATCTCTACACGCAGAACCAGGCCTCGTCTGCTACAACCCTGGCAAACAGATGACACCAGAAGTCTCAAGAAACGCAGCCGTGCTCTTGAGTGAGTGTGGCATAAAACGAAATCCCTACAAGACTTCACCCTCTACAAATCTACCCTTGTCAAATACAACTCCTGCCTCCACTCCGCTAAACAAATCTACTACACCACTCTCATCAAATCTCTGTCATCCAAGTCTCGTAAACTCTTCTCTACCCTTAATTCCTTACTCCACCTCCACTGCCTCCACCCACCAACTTGCTCACTTCCCAGGAGATTGCCAATCACTTAAAAAGTGGCTTCCTCCACCAACCAACACACCAAGTCCAACAACCCACTCAACACTTTCCTCCTTCAATCCTGTTAGCTCTGAGGAAGTTGCCAAACTCCTTTCCACAGCCCACCCTACCACCTGTCCCCTGGACCCTGTCCCCTCACAACTACTATGACCACCCTCCTGCTCTGTCCTAAACTCTCTAACCTACATCGTCAACCTCTCCCTCTCTTCCGGCACCTTTCCCTCTCCACTCAAACATGCGCTGGTTACCCCCATACTTAAAAAACCCTCACTGGACCCCACCTGTTTGAATAACTTAAGACCCATTTCCTTGCTCCAGTTTGCCTCCAAGCTTATTGAACGCCTTGTCCACAACTGTATGAATTGTTACCTCACTGACAACAACCTCCTCGATCCCGTACAATCCGGCTTTCGCCCACAACATTCAACTGAAACTGCCCTACTAAAAGTCACCAACGACCTACTAACTGGTAAAACCTATGGCCAGTACTCCATACTCATACTCTTAGACATTTCTGCTGCCTTTGACACAGTTGACCACCCACTCCTCAATAAACTCCACTACCTTGGCCTTCGCGACTCTGCTCTTCCTACCTATCTCAGCGCACCTTCAGTGTCACTTACAACAACATCTCCTCTGCTCCTCTAACTCTTTCTGTTGGGGTACCCCAAGGCTTGGTCCTTGGGCCCCTCTTATTCTCCCTCCATACCTCTTCCCTGGGCCAGTTGATAACGTCCCATGGCTTCAATTACCTCCTCTATGCTGACAACACCCAGATCTATCTCTCGACTCCTCAACTTTGCACCTCAATCTCCTCACGCATCCCAAACTTACTGAATGACATATCGGTATGGATGTCATGCCACTTCCTCAAACTCAATCTTTCTAAAACTGAGCTTGTAATATTTCCTCCTACCCGGCCCCCTCCTCATGACTTTACCATTGAGATCAACGGCACAACCATTTGTCCTTCCACACATGCCAGGGTGCTGGGTGTAATCCTAGACTCTGACCTCTCTTTCAGCCCCCACATTCAATCACTGGCTAAATCTTGACGCCTTAACCTCCTGCAGAATTTGCCCCTTCCAGACTAACCACAGCACAAAACAACTGATTCACTCCTTGGTTATTTCCCGCCTTGATTACTGCAACTCCCTCCTCACTGGCCCACCTTTACACATGCTATCCCCCCCTTCAGTCTATCATGAATGCTGCTGCCAGACTTATACACCTTACTAACCAATCTGCGACTTCTGACCCGCTCTGCCAATCGCTTTACTGGCTTCCCCTACCCCGCCGTATAAAATTCAAAATGTTAACCACAACATACAAGGTCATCCACAACACTGCCCTCAGCTACATCACCAATCTCATCTGCAGATATCACCCTAATCGTCTTCTCCGATCCTCCCTGGGCCTCCTGCTCTCTAGCTCCCTTGTTACCTCCTCCCATGCTCGCCTGCAGGACTTCTCCAGAGCCTCTCCCATCCTCTGGAACTCCCTGCCCCCGAATGTCCGGTCAGCCCCCACCCTGTCCACCTTTAGGCTATCCTTGAAAACACACTTATTCAGGGAAGCCTACCCCACCTCCACCTAAGAACTGTGCGTGAGTCACCTCTATCAAATCATACCCTGCAGCCATTACCTTTTGTACCACCTCCTCCTCCCTTTAGATTGTAAGCTCCACGAGCAGGGCCCACCTGTTCCTTCTGTATTGAACTGTATTGTAATTGTACTGTGTCCCTTCTTTATTGTAAAGCGCTGCGCAAACTGTTGGCGCTATATAAGTCCTGTATACTATAATAATAATAAGCTGGTCATCTCCCACTAATAAACGTATAACTGTTTTTGCCTGTCTGCCTTTCCTATCCCAGTCCTCCATCTCTATGTCTGTGGGTCTGTTTGCATTCAGCACTTGCCACAAGTCATCCTTATTCGGAATCATTTCCTGCCTGAACTTCCACAGCTGGTAATTGGCATTGTTCAGCTTTGCATTTGCAAACTTCACATCTAAACGCTGGCCATCTTTAAGTAGCTTGCATACAATACTCCTCTCCAGTGCCTCTGGATGCCTGCTGGGTGCTGCTGGATGCTGCTGGGTGCCCGGGCCCATAACCTGTTAGCTATGCATTGAAATCATGCTTTGGAAACTTGTATACAGCAAATGCTATACTTTCTCTGTAGAATATTACATCATGAGAAACAGAAAACAGGAACTGAATGACAAACAAGTGCATACTTAGATACAGTGGGTACTTCCTTTCATATCATAGAAAACCTGAACTATACACTATAATACTGCAGTGCCACCTGCTGGTATAGATAGTTATAGTATATATATTATATATATATATATATAGTACACAGTACATTACATGCTGTTGCTCTTTCCAACAATGTGATACTTCTGATGTCAATTTGTAGTTGTTATATTTACAATTAGTGTCTAGATTGCTACAGAGTTTTTTTGTTTATTGTATTTGTGATTTTTTAGTGCACCCACTTTCTATAAAAAAACTTTTGTAACAACCTTTTTTTTTAAATGAATACAATTTACTCTCTGTATGATCATCTAGTAATTGTTTCAGTTATCTTCCTTACGTCCTTGCACTTTGAGTTGGTTGGTGGTGGCCACTTGTTTGTTTATCTCACATGGATGTTTTTAACATTATGTTTTATTTTTTTCTTTTGAACTTTTATTTTCAATTATTTGATTATATTTTTTATTTACTTATTTATTTTTTTCCCAATTTTTTACTAAGCTGTTATGATTAGTCCCTCTAGTTAGATTGATCCTAATAAATTGGCCCATGCAGCTGTTACATCTTAATCAACTAAAACAAAACCTCCTGCAGCTTGGGGATCGGTTTCTCTGGCAGTTCATACACCTGGCTTTCAGCCTATCATCCAGGTGTGTTGGCCACCAAGATCTTGGCCACCCCTGCTGTCCAGTGCTTTTTTGGCCATCATCTGCAGGCTTCCACATTGCATCTTTGCCTTGAACCAGGCTCCTCGGTGTAGGATTAATCACATCCCACACTGGCCATCAGGTGGCTTGCCTGCATGCATCCTGCTTCGGCTCACCACCACCCAGCTCGCTGTCTCCTCCTGATCTGTGCTGTAACAGTCTATGGATTCCCCCTCACTGTGGTCCAAGACATCCATGTAAGTTTTAGCTAATGCTTGATAAATAAATAAGCGCTCTGGACACTCGTTTGTAATTCTCTATGGATCTTCCCCCAATCTTTCATATCAAGAGCTGCGGATCAAACACTGGAACTTGTTATTTCTATTTTTAAGAAACTCCATGACAGTTGCTACTCCTCTGCAACCTTTTCACTGCTATTTTAAGAGTTGTCAATTGCTCATCTTTTGCAACCTTTTTGCAGCCACTTCAAATGCATAAATAATTCCTTCCAGTAGTCCATTGTGAGCGCTTGAGTTAGTGTCTAACGGCACTTTTGTTTTTAATTCCATGAAGGTAGGGCATACAGGAAGTTGGTTGAATGAAAGGTTGTACCATTCAACACTCTAGGCATCTCTGGAGAGAAGATGAGCATAGCAGACAAAGCTGTTTCATTTTTAGGAAGCTTCTGGAGGATCAAATTTTTGTTTGTCGTTGGCCAAGCTGGAATTGGGCTTTACACAACACCCTCCAGCTGAGAACTTCTTAATTGATGGCTGCACCTGTGCAATAAAACCTCATGGACTTGTACAGGAACATATTCCAAGTAATGCCAGATGGGCAAGATGGCAGGATTGCAATTATGGCTAGTGGATAGCTGCTAGTTGGCATATTTTTATTTTTAATATCCCTAGAATTTTGTTCCCTATTGCTTGGGATTTTTATTTATATTTTACCAAAGAAAATTCCAAATTCACAAGACAATAATTGCATCTAATTTATTGTTTCAATTCATAACATTCTACCATGTTTTAGCATTAATTTTACTGATTACATAAAAGGTTTTCTTTGGGCTACAGTTGCTTTCACATTAAGCTCTGGTCTCAGTAGGACGATGTAACATTTAGGAATAAAGATGCAAACCAGGAGTACAGAACTGGAGGACAAGATTGCAAAGACCTCCACGGCCACCATGTATCTCCCTTTGGTGCTGAGGTAGGCTGGGATGAAGGAGATCCAAACACTGCAGAAGACCAGCATGCTGAATGTGATGTACTGAGCTTCATTGAACGTGTCTGGAAGTTTCCTGGCTAAAAATGCCACAATAAAGCTGAACATAGCCAGACCTCCCATGTAGCCAATCATAATGTAAAAAGCAATGACAGATCCCTCATTGCACTGCAATATTATCTTTCCAACCTCTACTTGGGTGTTATAGTCTGGGAATGGTGGAGAGAAAATCAACCAGAAGGCACAGATCACAGTCTGCCCTATAGAGCAGATAATAAGAAGAAATATTGGGAAATGTTTCCTCAGCCATTTTGTCTGCATACTGTTAGGTTTGGTATCTTTAAAGGCCAAAACCACAGTAACTGTTTTGGCCAAAATTGAAGAAATGGCAACAGAGAAGGTCATCCCAAAGACAACCTGTCGGAGAAGACAGGACATCTTTGTAGGACGGCCAATGAACAGCAGAGGACACAGAAAGGACAGGATTATTGAGAAGAGAAGGATAAAGCTGAGGGTCTTGTTATTGGCTTTTACCACTGGAGTGTCTTTGTATTTCACAAATATTCCAAATATGATAATAGCTCCAAAACAAAGAAAAACAGCGATAACAATAAGAGACAATGCCAATGTATCTCCATAAGACAGGAATTCAACTGTTCTTTGTATACAGGTGTCTCTTCTCTCATTGGGCCATTTATCCTCTGAACAATTAAAACACCTTTTCATATCTGCAATTAAAAAAAGTTCCTAAATGTAAATAGTCAGAAGGCAATGTATTTGATAAACTTACTGTAGCATACAAATACAGAACTATAACAAGTCACAGCTGTGATTACTGTATTGTGATGTATATAACCACGGCACCAGTAATATTTTCATAGCCCCATAAGGCTCGATTCACATCAATGCATTTTGCTTTTCAGCTTTTTTTCACTGCTTTTTGCTGTTCTTTCCGCGTTTTTTAACTGCGATTTTGCCGCGATTTGCTTTTTGCGTTTTTTTATTTTTAATTTTTTTTTTTATACATTTTTTTTTTTTTTTGGGGAAAATTTTGCTGCTAGGCAGATTTAAAATGCAAAATCTTGGTAAAAACGCAGCATTTGCGTTTTTCTTGCATGCCCATTGAATTCTATTACATGCAAAAGGCTGCTTTTTGCATGAAAAAAGTCCCTGACCCTTTCCAACAACGCAGAGGCACAAAAATGCATTAATGTGAACATGTTCCATAGGAACCCATGTTAGAAATATTCCCTGCATTTCTGAAAACTGCATCAAAAAACGCACTAGTGGGAATGGAGCCTAAAGCCTCATACACACGGGACGATGATCGTATACAACAGGCCGTACGAACGACGATATACGACGGTCGTACAATGGGAGTTGTATGAGCAAACAAGAAAACTTGGTCGTACCAACAAGCGATCATACGACCGTTGTATCGTGTGTACAGAGCAGTTGGTACAACAAGTTGTATTGTGCAAAACACGCATGCTCAGAAGTCAGGAAAGGCCGGATGCTAATTACATGCACCTGAACGCTCTTTCTTTGGTCGTACGATCGTGTAGTGCAGTCAGTATGCTAGATACAAAAGCCAACATACGATTTGAGACGATCGTACGTACGATCGTCGTCCTGTGTGTACGAGGCTTTAGACTGATAGGAAGACAGACTGAATTAGATGAGACAGATGTATATAGTAAGGAATCAGCATTTCATGTCAATTCCTACAAATCTGATGTAGTTTTTCATCCATATAAGTTTTTTCCACTTTCCTGGGGATCTTTGATAAATTCGGTTGCCCTAATGTTCAGTTATCAACTTTCCTGCCTACTAGGCATGAATTTCAGCCTTCAAACCCAGCCTGTCTGCAGTTCAGTGAATCATTGAACAAATCTACATACTATTGATGATGATTAGACAGGTATGTTCATTATCTGACTTAGATAGTAAGAAGGTGATATAGGTCTACAACAACTCAAGAGTAGTGTTGAGCGAACCCGGACTGTAACGTTCGGGTCCGTACCGAACTTTAGGGTGTCCGTGGCACGGACCCGGACCCGGACATTTCAAAAATCGTTCGGGTTCGGTCCGGGGTTCTGCTATTTTACTCCACGTGTTGAGAAGCTGCAGGGCAGCCAATCAACAAGCGTTTCAGTGGTTTGCCCTTAGAAGCCATCACAGCCATGCCTACTAATGGCATGGCTGTGATTGGCCGGTGCATCATGTGACCCAGCCTCTTTATAAGCTGGAGTCACAGTGCTGCAGTCACATGCTCCTTGGGTTAGTATAGGGAAAGGTAGCTGACGGCGTGAGGGACAGATTTTAGCCATTTTAAGACCTGATCCTGCATCCTGAGATAGATTACTTTACTACTGCTGTCTGTGCTGTTGCTCTGAGGACAGATAGCAGAAATTAGAGATTTCACATACCGCTGCTTTGAGTTGCAGATCAAGCTCTGCATAGAACAACGATCGCTACGATCGTGCTCTACGATCAGATTGTTGGGGGAATTTGAGATTTCAAATACCGCTGCTTAGAGTTGGAGATTTGCAGA
>BLSH010115946.1:73142-89976 GCA_018402905.1 Glandirana rugosa
TGACCGACGTTTGACGGGGTGGACACAGTGACCGACGTTTGACGGGGGTGGACACAGTGACGGATGTTTGACGGGGTGGACACAGTGACCGACGTTTGACGGGGTGGACACAGAGCCAGTGACACAGGTGGGGCAGTTTGCAGCCAGTGACACAGGAGGAGCAGTGTGCAGCCAGTGACACAGGTGGGGCAGTTTGCAGCCAGTGACACAGGAGGGGAAGTTTGTAGGCAGTGACACAGGTGGGGGCAGACACAGTGCAGTGACACAGGTGGGGGCAGTTTGCAGCCAGTGACACAGGTGGGGCAGTTTGCAGCCAGTGACACAGGTGGGGCAGTTTGTAGGCAGTGACACAGGTGGGGGCAGTTTGCAGCCAGTGACACAGGTGGGGCAGTTTGCAGCCAGTGACACAGGAGGAGCAGTGTGCAGCCAGTGACACAGGAGGGGCAGTTTGCAGCCAGTGACACAGGAGGGGCAGTTTGCAGCCAGTGACACAGGAGGGGCAGTTTGCAGCCAGTGACACAGGTAGGGTACATTGCAGAGTTGTCCCCCCCCACTTACCCCATCCAGCAGGCAGGAGTGTTTCAGAGATTTGGCATGCGAGAGCGCGCTGGGTCTGCAGAGTTCGGCACACGGAGAGCGGTTGTCCCCCCCCCTCGTCGATCCCCGGGCGGTCATGGTCTCTGTGGGAGGAGAAGTCACCTCCGCTGCCACAGTGACCCGCCCCCGGCCCCGCATCCAATCACCCTGAGCGGAGGCTCAGGGCAGCCAATCAAGCTATGAGTGTGCGTCTGTTCAGCGCACACTCATAGCTTTTAATGGCCAGCCAATAGGCTTACTACTTGGCTGTCATGTGACAGCCAAGGAGCCGAAAAAAAAAAAAAAGAGAAAGTCAATGTAACGGCGCCACCTGCAGGTGGGCGGGGTTGACTTTTTTTTTTCCTCTTTTGCCGGCGGGGAGGCGGCGCCCCAGCGCCCCTCACACACCAGCCGCCGCTGGTCAGTATCCCTGGGTGAGCATAGGAGCAAATCCATGGGGCCCCAACAAGTATTATATAATATAGGATATAATATATCCATGGCATAGTAACACCATTCTAGAGTCTAGAATTAAATAAGAATAAGGGACAATTCCAGTTTCTATTCCAGGCATATAATGATGGAATGCCTGGAACAGAAACTGGAATTATCTCTTATCCTTATTTAATTCTAGACACTAGAATGGTGTTACTATGCCATCAACTTTGATGGAAGCAATACTGAGATGTATCCAGTTTTTGATATGAAACTCTCCCTTCCATGATCCTAAGATTCAGCTGTGCACCATCCATCCCACCACCAAACAAAATTTGTGATCTTTTTACTATATTTCTTGCCTGAGGGGAATATCATGGCGGTATGTTTAATGATGAAAAAATATATAATGGTGCTGCACACATTTACTATGTTCACTATCACTTGGTAATTTAGATCAGTTATTCAAGGTATGTTTTATATTTTTGTATCGGTTTCAGTTTTTGCACACAGAACATCTGCTACAATTTTGGATTTACGTTTCCAATTGGTATCAGGTTATTATATGTGATTTAGGCTGGGTTCACACTAGTCCGATTCTCGGACCGACATGAGGAGCACAAGTCGCATTACGTCACAAAAACAATGATTCCCTATGAGAGCCGTCTTAACTGGTCCGATTTGTGTTTTTCAAAGTCGGACCGACTTTGAAAAAGGTTCCTGTACTACTTTTGTCCGACTTTGATCCCACTTCAGCCCATTGAAAAGCATTGAAGTCGGATCAAAGTCGTATCAGTGTCTTCTCTGATCCGACTTTGGCATGTGACTTGTGCTCTGGGGATCATGAAGGGAAACTCCACGCCAAATTAAAAAAACTGGCATGGGGTCCCCCTCCAGGAGCATAACAGACCCTTTGGTCTGGTATGGATTTTAAGGGGAACCCCCACACCCCGAAAAATGGCGTGGGGTCCCCCCCACAATCCATACCAGACCCTTATCCGAGCACGCAGCCCGGGAGGCCAGGAAAGGGGGTGGGGACAAGCGAGTGCCCCCCTTCCTGGACCATACCAGGTCGCATGCCCTCAACATGGGGAGTATGGGTGCTTTGGGGCAGGGGGGGCTCTGCGCCCCCCACCCCAAAGCACCTTGTCTCCATGTTGACGAGGACAAGGGCCTCTTCCCGACAACCCTGGCCAGTGGTTGTCGGGGTCTGCAGGCGGGGACATATCGGAATCTGGAAGCCCCCTTTAACAAGGGGGCCCCCAGATGCCGGCCCACCACCCTATGTAAATGAGTACGGGGAACATCGTACCCCTACCCATTTACCTGGAAAGAAATATGTACACAAAAAACCACACAGCTTTTTTAAAATATTTTATTAAATCAGCTCCGGCGGTCTTCTCCCCTCTCTGGCTCTTCTTTCTTCGGCTCTTTTGTCTTCCATCTTCTGAGGGGTCTTCTTTCTTCTTCTTCTCTGCGGCGTCTTCTGCTCTTTTGCCGGTCTTCTCCACTGTCCTCTTCCCTCTGTTCTTCCTCTCTTCTTCTTCTTCTTCCCATGTTGACACGATGCGATCTCCTTCACGAATGCCCTCTCCGCTGTGTGCTGTGCCTTATATTGGCATGGGGCGTGGCCACCAGATGACATCACCCGGAGGCCCCGCCCCATATGATGTCACATCATATACAATCAGCTGGTACCAATCCTGTCAGTATGCTGTCCATGAAGATTAGGAATAGCAGTCTGGCTATAACCTGACTGAGTTCTTTAAGGACTCTCGGGTGTAAGCCATCTGGTCCTGGTGATTTATTGGTGTTAAGATTTTCTAATCCTTTCCAGAATCCGGCCTCTGTTAGCCACAAGGGTAGATCCTGTGGTGTGTTGCTAACAATACTGTTGTGGTCGGTATACCCCTCCATTTTCTGTGTGAAGACTGAGGAGAAGAAAGCATTTAGCACAGCTGCCTTCTCCTTGCAATCTGTAACCACCTTCCCTTCCTCGCCCTTTATGGGGCTTATGTGTTCCGTCCTCCCCTCTTTACTGTTAATATATTTAAAAAACTTCTTGGAATTATTTTTACTCTCCTCCGCTATGTGTCTCTCGTAGTCTTTTTTTAGCCACCCTGATTGTGTTCTTACACCTCTAATTGCATAACTTGTATTGTTGGAATGCTGACACCAACCCATCTGCTTTGTACTTTTTAAAGGCCATTTTTTGTCCTTCATATGACATTTTAAGCTTTGGTTTGGCTACCCAGGTTTAACCTTTGTTCTTCTATATTTATTACCCCTTGGAATGCACTTTATGATACCTTTATATAATATATTCCTAAAGCATCCCCATTTTTGCTCTGTGTTCAATTCTTCAAGGATTTGGTCCCACTTAATATCCTGCACCGAGAATAAGAGAATATTCACTCCTATGGCCACATCCATAATTATATATAAAAAGTCAGACCTTTCCAGGACGGTCCTTAAACTCTATTTTCTAATATCCTGCATCATTGAGAGCAGTTTAGAAAAGCTGGCTCTTTTGAAATTTAGTGTTCTTGTACTCCCCTCGTGCCTTCCTTTCCTATGATTTAAGCGGGAATGTAATAATTCTGTGGTTGCTAGTTCCCAAGTTGTCCCATATTTCCACATCTGCAATCAGATCTGTATCATTTGTAATTAGAAGATCTAGCAATGTGTTATTCCTAGTTGGGGAATCCACCAATTGGGACATGTAGTTGTCCTGTAGAACATGTAAGAAATGGTGGGCCTTTAATGAGTGGGCTGTCCCTTTCGCTCAGTCGGGATAGTTGAAGTCCCCCATTATGATGACATTTCCTTGATTTGCTGCCATTTATAACTGTGAAAGGAGATCCAACTCCACCTCTTCCCTCAGGTTAGGGGGCCTGTAACATACCCCCTCTAGTAATTTCCCTCTTACTTTCACCCTTTGGAGTTCCACCCATACGGACTCCACCTTCCCCCTTGCCCCATCACTGATTTCATTCTGCTCTTCTACCCGTAAATCATTCCTGATATATAGACACAACCCTCCCCCTCTCCTACCCCCCTGTCTCTCCGATACAAGGAATACCCCTGGATGTTTGCAAGCCAGTCATGTGAGCTGTCAAACCAGGTTTATGTTATTCCCATGACGTCCACATCCTCCTCGTGTAATAGCAGCTCCAGTTCCTCAATTTTATTGACTAGACTCCTGGCATTTGTGAACATTCCCCTGACTTTTGTATTGGTGCATATTTTTTTCCCATATGATTTCTCAGGTTTTGTTTTTGATTTGATAACTCATTAACCCTGGGATTAGATGTTATGGATATAATATCACTAGTGTCTCCACTAATCCCCTCTGTCCTATGCTCACTGCCAGTTATCGCTACCTCTAAACCCTCCCCCTAACACTTAGTTTAACCACTTCAGCCCCGGAAGGATTTCCCCCTTTAGGACCAGAGCACTTTTTGCGATTCGGCACTGTGTCGCTTTAACTGACAATTGCGTGCGACGTTGTACCCAAACAAAATTGATCTCCTTTTTTCCTACAAACAGAGCTTTCTTTTGGTGGTATTTGATCACCTCTGCGTCACTTCTGATCACCGCTATAAACAAACAAAGAGCGACAATTTTGCAATAAACACAATATTTCTTACTTTTTGCTAAAATATATATCCAAAAAAAAAAAATATAAAAAAAACAGATTTATTCATCAGTCTTGGCCAATATATATTCTCCCTCATATTTTTGGTAAAAAAAAATCGCAATCGCGAATATTGATTGGTTTGCGCAAAAGTTGCCGCGTTTACGAACGATGAGAGTTCATTTATGGGGTTTTTATTTTGTTTTTATTTTTTACTAGTAATGGCGGCGATCTGCGATTTTTAGCGGAACTGCGACATTGCGGTGGACATGTCGGACACTTTTGACACTTTTCTGGGACCATTGACATTTATACTGCGATCAGTGCTATGAAAATGCACTGATTACTGTGTAAATGTCACTGGCAGGGAAGGGGTTAACACTAGGGGGCAATCAAAGGGTTAAGTGTGTTCCCTGGATAGTGTTTCTAACTGTGTGGGGGCTGGGCTGAGTGGGGGAGGAGAGTGATCGCCGCTCCCATATACAGGGAGCATACGATCACACACGGATCTCCGTTCTGCCACTGCGGGGGGAGCGATCGCGGGTAGCTGGCGGACATCGAGTCCACCCTACCCGCTCCCCCTCTACACAGTGAGCGAGCGCGTCTCCGGCGGTGCTTGCCCACGATCATCGATCTCACAGCCGCCGTCAGGTGACAGAGGTTTGTGATATCAAGCCAAGTTCCCGCCGTCAATCCACGGTGGGCGGTAGGCCGGCAACTGGTTAAAAGCCCCTCCAACTTTGTGGACATCTTTCTTCACAATAGAGCTGTACCATCCCCATTAATGTAGTAGCCCGTCCTTACTAAAGAGCCGGTGACCGACTGAGAAGTCAGGCCAGTTCTCCAGGAACCTGAACCCCTCTTTCCTACACCAGTTCCTCAGCCACTTGTTCAGTTACCTAATCTCCTGCTGCCTCTCTGGTGTGGCTCGAGGCATAGGTAGTATTTCAGAAAACCACCTTGGAGGTCCTTCTCCTCAATCTATTCCCTAAGTCCCTGAAATCATGTTTTAGGACTCTCCACTTTCCTCTCACATTGTCATTGGTGCCAACATGTACCATGACAGCTGGGTCCTCCTCAGCCCCACCCAATAATCTGTCCACCTGATCCGCGGTGTTATAATTTCTGTAGAAATTATATTTTTTCTTTTACAATCACCTTGAAACATATCAATCCAATATTAATGTAATGATATTAGTTTAGATTTTTTTAGATATTTTTAGCAGCAAAGCTAAAAAATGCAATACTATGCCTGCTTCCAATGGCAGATTGAAATTGGCCAGCAGTTCTCTGACGCTGTCCTTGTTCTCATTCATACAATACTGTCCTGGCACTGGCCAACTTTTACACAGCTGTATCATCTGAGGGTTGACACTTACATCTTGTTGGATAACCTGCCTGTGCCTTGGGTCTCTGCAGCTGGGCTTGTCCTTGATTGTTAAAACTGTCCTCTCGCTGATCGGTTTTTACACATTTTTATGATACAGGTAAGATAGAAATAGGTCAATAGCAAAACAATTCAAATCCGACAAACCATGCCCCAACACACACATACTGTACAAGACTAGTGATCAAAATTGTTGACACAACAGCAGGGCTGGGTTTTAGGCCAGTTCACATAAGTCATGGCTGTGCAAGCTTGCTATCTTTTTTTTTTAATAATTCTTTTACACATATCTATTCTTGCATTATAGAAGTGTCCATGCTATTACCAAAGATTCAAAAACATGAATGTAGATTCAGGAGCACCAACCATATTTGTGGGTGATCTCGTTCTCTGGACAGGGCGCACAGTAGTGGCAGCAGGGTTGTCTTCCTTCTTGATGAAGTTTTTGGTATCCAGGAGGGCAGCTCTCAGAGCAAACAGACTTTGGGGTCTAAAGGCAAATTGAAACTTTACAAAATTAGTATGTTACCTTATCTTTGTTATGTAATGTATTAATCTCATCAATCCCCATGTACTTGGCATGTGTAAAGCCCAGGCTGTGTAACAACCATGTCTCCCTCACACAAAACTCCAGGGCAAGAAGGTAAGGGCAGAGGACATCAATTGACTAGTTGATTCCAGAAAAGGGGAACAAAAGTACTTACGGTCTTCCCAGGCGAAGAACCATTAAGCTGACCTGGCATCCTGTGACTGTATTATTTGACTGTAAAGCCCTTGTTATTTCAGCTACCAACACCCTGGGGAGAAGACACCATACGCCGGTGAGGTTCAGGCTTTCAATACAAGCTTCTCAGGCCCATCATCACATCTGGAGTTCCTCCATGGCTCTACAATCCACAGGTGCACAGGCTATGCCTCAAACCTGGGCCTTTGTCTAACCACATGGCCACCCTCTCAGGCAGCAGGCCTAAGAGGATTCAACAGCCAAACACATTCCTTCCCTAGGCATGAGACTTAAGAGAAAAACTTATGAGAAATTAATTTCCAAGGTTACTCATTGAATATTTATACCCTCTCCAAGCATGAATCTCCTCTTGTCAGGTCAGAGGCTAGGTGATGACAGGAGATGCTATGCCCAAAGAAGCATGGGTTGCCAGCTGTGAAGAGCTGAGAAGATGATCACCAGATAATGGTAGGAACAGGCAGGATGCACTGCAGGGCAGGTGTCCCCCTCCCACTGTGAGACAGGAAGCAGGATTAGCAGCCAGGCCAGTGGTCATGCATGGGTGATCAGGCAGGAGCAGAGGCAGTTAGCAGGATCAGGAGCAAGCCATGATCATACACAAGCAATTAGGCAGCAGCAGAGTCAGTAGCACGAGCCAGGATCATATGCAGGAAATCAGGCAGCAGCGGAGTCGGTAGCACAAGCAAGGGGTCAGAGCCAGAGTTGGGGACAAGACAGGTCAAAGGCAAGCCAGGTCAGTAATAGGGAATGCAAAAGCAGAATACACAGAGGCACAATAACATAGGGGTAATGATGATAATCCAGCAACCAGTGAGCAGGGTGGCTATTTTTTTAAATGCCAGTGGGCACCAGAGCCTATTGCACCCTGCGTGCTACCGAGCATGTGCACCCGTTGGTTTGCTCCGCTGAGCACGCACATGTGCTAATATGCATAGGAGCATGCAGGATGCGGCCATGCTGGGTATTGATAACATTGCCAGTTCTTCTTAAGCTATTCCCCTGACACCTAATGGGTGGCCAGGGAGAGATAAATATTCCTAGCTCTGATAGGTACAGTTCTCACTTTTTTCCAAGAGGCACAAGCGATACCTACTGGCAGCAGATAAAAACTAACAGTAACCAGAGCCAAGGAGAAATCTAAGAATGCTGAAATGTTAAAGCATCTAAGCTGACTGCAGCTTAGTAGCACTACATTTTAATACAAACCCTTGCTTATAAAGGGTGGATACACTATATTATAGATACTAATAAAGTTTTACAAAGAGTACTATGCTTGCATAAATCCATGTCCTAATAAGGAAAAAATACAGTAGTAAGATTACTTTCATTAGTTTATACTCTTTATAAATAAATAGTACTATACAGTATATGGAAACATTTGATGATAAATATGTACAGCTCTGGCCAAAAGTTTTGAGAATGAAACAAATATTATTTTTCACAAAGTCTGCTGCCTCAGTTTTTATGATGGTGATTTGCATATACTCATAGGCGTGCGCACAGGGTATGCCAGGCGTGCCTGGGCACACCCTAATCACCTAGTGCACATTAGCATTATTCCTCTGTGTAGTAACAGGGAGATGGCAAAGATCACCCTCTTACTGGCTCTGGCATAAGAGAAATGCTTATGCACTACCCTTTTACTCTTTTGCAGGCATGGAGATCAGTGTGCCAGGGCCATAGATATTGACACACACACATGCATGTGTGTGTAGCGCTACCCCCGCAGGAGCCGCTTAAATATATTCTGTCCTTTTCTTTGCCTCTCAACCCTAAGGCCTCATGCACACAGGACGTTTTTTGACTGTTTTACAGCAGCTGTTTTTAGCTGCAGATGTAGAAAAAAACAGTCAATAAACTCTCCATCATGTTATCCTATGTGTTCGTGCACACATAGGCTGTTATCAACAGTTTTTGGCAGTGACGTTTTTGAGCTGTAAAAAAAACCCAAGACCAGAGGGTTCTGATAGATGTTTTTGAGCTGTAAAAACGTTCAAGCGCTCAAAAACACGCACAAACGTGGCTAAACGTTGATCCCCAATGTTTTTGTATGTTTTAAATTAATTGAGGGAAAAAAAAAAGCTGGCCCTTTAAAAACGTGAAAAAATGTGCATAAACGCCGGTAGTATAACGCTAATAGCAGCTGAAAAAAATCACTGATTTTTTTAACGTCCTGTGTGCATGAAGCCTAAAGAACTGTCCCAGCCCCTCTGGCACACCTGGCAATAGTATGAGCGCAAGGATCAATGAGAAACACAGGCATTATTATAACACACAGAAATTGTCTTTTCTGTAGTATTTCTGTAGATAAGTAACAAACATTGGCAATATGTTCAAGGAATGCAATGGAAGAGCATTGACTGAGGTTATGAGCAATATAGCTCAACAGTAAATTTAAGCTGCTTTCAGGGGATTCAGAACCTTATAATAACCCCAAGAGCAGAGCAAGCACTTTAATAAACAATCGCAAAAATGGCAATCTGTACCAGATTGGTTTCCCTTACTTAAGTTTGGCTCTGTGAGTCCTGGCAGGAGGCGTGCAGAAGACTGACCCTCTCTGTGTTAGATCCCTCTCTTCTGTCTCCTGGCACCACAGGCCCAATAGCAAACACTGTAATCAGGTCAACAGTCAATACCTTAACTTCCCAGATAGGCTGTCCCGCACACCCATTGCATATACTGAGCACTGAATATGGGTGTGCGAGGCTGTATGGTTATAGTAACTTCAGTCCCTTTGAAGTTAAATATGTCTTGACATCTTCAGCTAGCCACTCTTGTTGGTGCACTTAAATTCCTGGATATTAGGCCCAAATAACAAAACTGGCCTGGATCACTAAGTGAAGAAATGCAAGATTTCCTCAGCAGGGTGAAAGGAAAATGACATCTGTATACAGTGTCTTTCTACTTAAATGGCCTTATATCCAAGTGTCAGCAAGATGACTACCAGCAATGATGTCTGTATATAGGGTTCAATCTAACTCGTCTGTGCAGTGTCCTTATTTCCTGCAAATGGGCAAGAGCCCTCTCACCCAATCTTGCGATCAATCAAGGCCCAAACGAACTTCCTGGGACAGACAGGCTTTCCTGGTGGCGAATGGTCACCTCACACTGGAACGCTTCTCTGTCGGTGCAGGTGTGTCTGGATGTGTACCTGGGATCCTCTCTCTCTCAGGCTGGATGTCCCGACTGGTCCCAGAGGCCTAAAATCGTGTGGTGAAATGACCTAAGAGGCAGTGCCTCTCTCTTAAGTCTTCTCTCTCTCTCTCTGCCACGCTGTCACTAACCCCTCACGGAATCAAGATGGAGTTTCCACCTCTCCCCCAGAGCATGCTGGGCTGTAGTTCATTACTCCATACAAGGTTATGGGGCTGTCCAGTCAAGGGGCTTCATATTCCAGAATGCCTTGCAGCTATTCCTGCAGCTGGTTAAAATCCATCTGATTGGTTCCTGTAACTGTTCTTTCTATCGACTTTCTCCCTCACACACAGAGAAAGATAAGGGAGCCACAGTGTAATTTGATCCTTCTGTGTGTCTGTGTCTCTCTACACAGATTACATTAAATTCAGTCTGTGAAACAAGAAGGAGGGGGAGAAATTCCCCCCCATGGGCTGACAGGTGTATTGGTCCCTTCCAGAAGAGCCTGTGTACCCACAGCGGCAAAAAGCCGCAGAAACATCGGGACACCCGCTACACACTCCCCCACCAAAGAACCTTTGGTCCTCAAAAGTAAGTAAAAGTCTGTTACCTGTTACATGCTTTGTGTATACACGCTGTCACGTACCGGGTTAGGAGGCTGAGATGATGAGAGGGCTTCCCTTGCGGCTAAGTGCATGACACTCCTGGAGTTGGTAACAGAAGGTGTAATGCCCAAAAATGCACGGGTTGCCTGCAGATGGAGCTTGGCAGTAGTCCAGGTGTGGTAGTACTCTGGATGCACAGCAGGTGGACATGATGCTGATCTGGAAGTGAAAACGGATGACTGTGATAGGATCAGGCAAGGTGCAGTGTCAGAAGCCAGGCCGAGGGTCAAACACATAAGGCAGTCCAAATAAGGCAGGAGAAGTCCGAGGAGCAAGCCGGGTTCAGAGCCAGGAGAGAAGCCAAAGCAGGTCAAGGAAAGCCGGGTCGGTAACAGGTAGTCAATCACAGGAATACAGGTCTCAGGTACACAGGGTACAGAGCTGAAGATAATCCAGCGATTAGTGGCAGTCAATGGTGTCCTTTTATTGCCCGGTTCTTGCTGGTAATTGGCACACATTGCGGACAATCGCTCGTCAGTGGAGGCTGTTTGCTACGGCACCTGCACGGGCCTGCGCGGCCATCTTGGATGCTGGAAACTTTGCCAGTTCTTTCACTAGCTCTTCCCTGACACACGCGGAGAAAAAACAGATTAGTGCGCACAGGAAAACAAATAGTTTGCATTTGCATAAGAACCTGGCAGAGGAACCTCCCACCAATGGGCATAGGAGGGAAGGTTGTCCTGCCTACAGGCCACCTTAGTTGGAATGGCCCAGAAAGATGTGCCAGGGGTTGAGTTAAGGTTGCCTTTCACCAAATCTGCGGTGAGAAGGTCAGGCTCTGCAAGAGTCACTTGAGGGGTGAGGGTCACTTCTTCGGTGCTCTCATCCAACACATCACAGGTCAGTCTCTTGAGAGGATGCTTAACTGTTCCCTTGCTCTGTTCAGACATGGTGGGCTCACTAACCTCTTCTTCCTGCTTTAATACTTCTGCCTCCTGCAGATTAGTTTCTTCCTCTTCTGTTATGGGTCCTTCTTCATCTACTGTGGAAGAGGGAGATACTTCTGGCAGTGAAGGTGAGGGATCACATCTGGGGACAACAGGGTCTAATAGGCGCTTCACTAGATCTGTGTTGGTCCCTACAATTAGTGAACCTCCTGTGGACCCTAGCAACCGAGGACACACAATAACCAGTGTGTCAAAGTCCTGAGGCTTCCCAGCCCTCAATGGATCAAACGACAACTTGACCCGCAGATATCCACAACAGGGGTAATCTTCCATTTGAATACCCTGGATCTCTATATCCTTCAACTTTCACAGAGGTATGTATGACAGATACCTCCTGTAGAAGTCTCTGGTCAGCAAAGTCACTTGAGCCCCTGAGTCAAGGATGACTCTTGTGTAGATTCCTTCCACCAAAACAGGCACTACAGACAAATGGCCTACTAACTTGGCAGGAGGTTTGGTGGAAGCATTTGGAATAGCAGGCTTGCTTGACTGGACTTGTACTTTTCTTCTCTCATGGCACATAAAATGCCGCTTCCAGTGACATTTTGAGGGCCGATAGTCATTTCTCACAGTAACAGCATAGACTGCAGGTGTCCTCCATTGTTCCCTTGCAGATTCAGGGAAAGTCCTTCTTGAGGGCCCAGGTCATCTCTCCATCCTTGGGTCACTTCACTGAGGTCCATGCCAGTATTCTATCCTCCCTGGTGGAGGACATACTCGTTGGTAGTGACCTACACCTTCATAGTTTAGACAGACATCTTGACTTGTTGGTCTCTGGCCAGATGCAGTAGGCGAGTCCAAGAGTACATTCTGTCCCATAACACCCTTATCGGACACCTTATTACGTTTTGCTGCCGGCCGGTTCATCACTTCCATCATTTGGGATACCTGCATCTATCGGCTATAGGCGTGCGCACATAGGGTGGCAGGTGTGCCTGGGCACACTTTAATCACCCTGTACTGTGTAGATTCCCCCTGCTGCCTGGCTGCAGAGAAAGGGACGGGGGAATCTCTGTCCTCAGTCCCTTTCTCTGTCTCAAAAGTGAGACATCAGGGGTCTGTTGAGACCCCTGATATTTCTCCAAAGCCCCTCAGCGGGGCTCCTAAATAAAATTGTAAAAAAAAATGAAATATAATATTGTAAAAAATAATAAAAAAAACTGAATTATAAATAAGATAAAAATAAGACTCTTCGGGTCTAGTATGGATTTTAAGGGGAGCCTCACACCAAAATTAAAAAAAAATGGTGTAAGGTCCCCCCCAAAATCCATACCAGACCCTTATCTGAGCATGCAGTCTGGCAGGCCAGGAAAGGGGGGCAAGCCCCTCCTCCTGAACCATACCAGGCTACTTGCCCTCAACATGGGGGGGTGGGTGCTTTGGGGCAGGGGGGGCTCTGCACCTCAAAGCACCTTGTCCCCACGTTGACATGATGTCAGAAGGGGATGGGTCCACCTGGTGATGTAACCAAATGGCCCCGCCCCTTCCCTATATAAGAGCTGTCAAAGTGCAGAGAGCACATACGGCGGGTAGCCTCTTATAGAGGCGGAAGCGTTTTTGACAATCCTCTATTTTTCCGGGTCTGTCAGGCATGTGGCCTGGTATGGTTCAGGAGGGGGGGGGCGCTCGCTCGCTCCCCCCTTTCGCCTGCTAGGCTGAATGCACAGGTAAGGGTCAGGTATGGATTTTGGAGGGGTTTCTCTTAAAATCCATACCAGACCCTAAGGGGGGGGGGCCCTACGCCATTTTTAAAAAAAAATCTGTATTGCAATGAGCCGGCAATACATTACAGCCGCAAGCAAGTTTACATTAAATTTTTTATTTCAGAAATCTCACTATTGCTGCAGCATGTTCTATACACGGTACAGATGCACCACTTTACAGGCATACTAAGGGGACCCCCCAGGCACAATATTTAAAGGATTTTTTCATTTTTTCACTTTAAGCATCATTAAAATCACTGCTCCTGAAAAAATGATTGTTTAAAAAAAAAATTATTTACCCCCTTTATACTTGCATATAAGCCTTCAAAATGGGCACTTTTGATTTTGCCTGTTTGGCTCTCATAGACTTCAATGGGGTTTGCTGTTCAGGTTAGAACATTTCCCCTGTTCGGAAGTTCTGCTGCAAACCTAAAAGGGGGGTGTTGGACCCATCCCTGCTTACCATGGAAAGGATACAAATCTCCAAGCCCCATGACAGAAGAGCACTAAGAGAAAGCAAAGGGATCAGGACACTGCAGAAGCTCAAAGAGAGCAAAAAATAAACAATGTAAAAAATAGATATTAATTGCAAAAGAAACATTGTGAGAGGGGAGGAAAGATAGAAAGAGAAGGTGAAAAAGAAAAAGTGACAGAACGGTGCTGAAGTGTTGAAAAGAAGAATCAGAGTCTGAATTCATGTGGTATCTGGCTATATTCTTAGGCTCTCCCTATTTTTAGTTTAATATTTTGACTGTCAAAAGTTGAAATTGACAGTACAGATATTCAAATTAGATAGCATAAACAAAGTCAAAATAGTACATTTCTTGGGCTAGAGCAGTGGTTCTCAACTCCGGTCCTCGGGACCCACTAACAGGCCAGGTTTGCAGGATAACTGAAATACATCACTGGTGATATCATTTGCTGCTCAGTAATTGCAGTATTCTGGTCTGCATCTCCCCAAGGTAATACTTAAAATCTGGCCTGTTGGTGGGTTCTGAGGACCGGAGTTGAGAACCACTGGGCTAGAGTAACAGGTTCGGTCAGATCCTATAAAGCAAGCCTCAAAGAAACAATAGATATAATCAATATCTTGAGACCTTTCCAATGGTCTTTATTAATACTAATAAATAAAGATCCAGATAATCCAAATCTGGAAAATATTATCACAACTCAGGCAAAAGTAATGAATAGAAAGTTTGGAAAAAGAAACAAACGAGACATCTGTCCAATAGAGGCTAACACAGCTTGTTGATGTACCCAAGGGTCCCAAACACTTTCAAATTGCTGTTTTTCATTGTTCAAATACTTGCTAATTGTTCATGTATCATGATCCAGTTGATTTTAGCTTATGTCAAACTGAGAGAGACATTAGACATTTTCCAAGCTTGGGCAATGGGAATTTTGGCTGCAAGCAGCATAATCTTGTATTTTTTCAAAATGGAGAGACCCACACCCTCCTACTCTGCCACTATGGTTATCAAAAATTGAAGATATTAATGCAATGGAAGACTTAATACTCTCATCCCATAATGGACCTGAAGCTTACAATAAAACATGGTTTCATTGGAACACCTTTAAGTACTCAGACGAGGGAAAGGCTTTATTTGAAACCAATTGCTGAATTATGAAAATTATCATTCTGGATGCGTGCTACCAACTCCCCATCCCGTTTTTTCTTTGTTACTTCCCCTTACTTTTATCATCACCACATTTAATCTGTACGTTAACTTTTGTTCAGGGAATTTCACTTCTATGTACCACATTATTCTTTTATTTTTCCCGACCATTTATTCATTAATGTTCTTTTACTAGATTTTTTTTCCTGCTATAGTGAATATTGATATTATCTCTATGTTCAAATGTAAAAAATATAATTCTTTCTATTAAATAAAGAATATTAAAAAAAAAAGATTGACCTCTCAGATCTGAAAGGAAAGTCCTTGATCAAGTCATTGATTAGTGTAAATAGAAGATCTTTTGGGATCTGCAAGCCTGTGACTCTCCTATTAGAGGCATTCCAGAATACCCTAATCATGGGGCATTGCCACCAAACGAGTAGCATTGTACCACGTTGGATGCATCCTCTGAACACAATGGTGAGAGGCTGGGGTGCATCATCACCAGAGGGGAGGGGACCAGATACCAACATGCTAGAACCTTCAGGTCAGCCATAATAAGACAAATATTTAATGCGCCTGTGATGAACACATGCACTGTTTGTGCCATTATTCAGGTTGGGGATTGTCATTGCAGTGGTTGTAAAGGCAGAAGGTTTTTTTTATCTTAATGCATTCTACGCATTAAGGTAAAAACAAGTTCTGTGTGCAGCAGCCCCCCTCAGCCCCCCCTATTACTTACCTGAGGTCTCTCTAGATCCAATGTTGCAATCAATCAAAGTCAGTCAGCCAATGAGGAGAGAAAGGGGTGGGGTCGGTCTGTGCTCCGTGTCTGAATGGACACGGGGAGCTGTGGCCTGGCTCGGGTGCTCCCCTTAGCAAACTGCTGGTTGTGGGGGCACGCAAAAGGAGGGAGGGGCCAGAAGCACAGAAGAGGGACCCACAAAGAAGAGGGTCTGGGCTGCTCTGTGCAAATCCTATGCACAGGGCAGGAAAGTATACACATATTTGTTATTTTTCACTAAAAAAAACCAAGACTTTACAATCACTTTAAGTTCTGGGTCTCAGTTAGGGGTGAGCCAACATTTCAGTCCAAACCTTGGTTTGGACTGAACTTTGGCTGTTTGGATATTCCGATGAACGCCAGAACTTGAACCTATTTGGCCCACTATTTGGCAGGGCTCATGCATCATATATACAGTAAAAACAGTATTTGTACCACCTCTGTATATAACAGCCTTCCACTGTCATTGGTTCCTAAGGAAGCTGTGGTTGCTTGCTTGGTGTGCCTAGAAACCACTGTCATGGGGAGTCCCCACTCCTTTTAAGCAAAGGGTCTTATATTAATACCCAAATATAGCCACTGGTCATATTTGGGCAATGCCAGTGGCCAGGGGCGTTGCTAGGTTGGAAAAAGACCAGGGGCTCTAGCCCGGAAAAATGCGGCGCGGAACGTGCGCCGCTGCGAAAATGGGTGTGGCCTAAACTAAATGGTGGGCGTGGCTTTAGGGGGTGTGGCTCGCGTCTGAGTTGAACGAGGGATGGAGGAAGGAAGAAAGAAAGAGATAGGGAGGGAAGGGAAGAGAAGGAAAGAAAGAAATTGGGATGGAGGGACAGCAGGCCCAGATCCTTCACCACAATACAATCTGTGTATTCCAGAAAGTTTAACAATGAGCAGATAAAGATCCTCCAAACACCTGGTGTTGGCGCTTCAATCATCCCGGCACCATGGTTGTTATGGTGTCAGGATGATTGAAGCGCATTATTTCTAATATTACATTGTAATATAAAATGAAATAGTTCAACTCACCAAATGCAGAATCAGTGGGAACCCCCGAGCGTGTCACTTGCCACCATCGCCTGCTACAAAATGCCATCAGGTGCCCCCAGCGGAGTCCCTCCATTAGGGAGCAAGTTGAGTCTGCGCTCGGTGTGGGGGATTTCGGTGCGGGTGGTAAATCAAATCCGGTGTGGGTAAAAGCGTCGCC
>BLSH010115946.1:100234-111295 GCA_018402905.1 Glandirana rugosa
CGTGACTATCCGACGTGACTACCTGTAACTACTCCACCGTGACCACCCGTGACTATCCACCGTGACTACCGTCGTGACTACCCACCGTGATTACCCGTGACTATCCATCGTAAATACCCGTGACTATCCGTCGTAACTACTCGTGACCATCCACCGTGACTACCCGTTATTAACCGTCGTGAGGGAAGGAGTACGACAGTCGTGCTCCTTTCTTTCGGCTATTGACCGAAGACAAATGTAGCACTTGTCGACACTAACCTGTGTCGACTAGTACACCATTTCTCGCCGACTAACCGAGAAATGGAGTCAGACTAGTCGTCCCACGTGACACTAGTGTCTCACGGGTAGTAGGCTTTCGAGCCTATACAGCTTGGAGTAAGACAACATGCATAAAGAGGATGATGTGGTCAAAATACTCATTTGCCTAATAATTCTGCACACAGTGTATAATGGCCTCCCGTGATCGTGCCCGCTGCAGTGCACTCTGTGATCACAGTGCACCCTGCTGATCAGACTGAGGTAAAGAGCCAATCAGCCGCTCTTTACCACATGATCAGCTGTGTCCAATCACAGCTGTTCACGATGTAAACAGAAGCCAGTTATCGGCTTTCTTTCCTCGTGCTGACAGCATGAGGAAGGGAGTGCTGCCAATTATTGCCCATCAGTGCCACCTACCAGTGCTCATCAATGCTGCCTATCAGTGCCCATAAATGCTACCTATCAGTGCCCATTAGTGCCACCCATCAGTGCTGCCATCAGTGCCACCTATCAGTGCCCACCAGTGCCACCTCATCAATGTCCATCAGTGCAGCCTATCAGTGCCAATAAAATCCCATCAGTGCAGCCTATCAGTGCCCATCAGTGCCACCCATCAGTGCCGCCTATCAGTTCCCACCAGTGCCACCTCATCAATGTCCATCAGTGCAGCCTATCACCTATAAATGCACATCAGTGCCACCTCATCAGTGCTGCCTCATCAGTGCAGCCTATCAGTGCCCATCAGTGCCATCTCATCAGTGCCCATCAGTAAAGGAGAAAAATATTATAGCAAACTATGAAAAATGTTTTTTGTTTCAAAGTGTTCAGTCATATTTTGTTTATTTAGCAAAGAATAGAAAACCCCAGTGGTGATTAAATACCACCAAAAGAAATCTCTATTTGTGTGAAAAAAAATATTGAAAATTTGTTTGGGTACAGCGTTGCATGACCACGCAATTATCATTATAAGTGTGACAGTGCTGAAAGCTGAAAATTGGCCTGGGCAGGAAGGGGGTAAGAGTGCCCAGTGGGCAAGAGGATCTACTGTATCCTATTACAGTAACACTGACATTTACAATGAAAAATTGTGTTTAAATTACAAAATCACAGCTCCCAGCTGCTTTATTCTGCTTGTAAACAGAGTGGCCCGGGGATTCCATTCATCTATAGCACATCCTTTTGCTGGATGAGGGTTTGCCATTGATGTTAATGGTGGAGGAGAGGAGAATCTGGAACCCCCTTTTTTAATAATAAGGGCCCCCCAGTTACCACCACACAGGAATCAGTTAGGAGTCATATGGTCAAAGACATCGCCATGGAGACCTTGCTCCTTTATTTATATCAGCTATCATCTGCTGGAGCTGTCAGAAATGGGTTAACAGACGTTGGAGAAAGATCATGAGGGCGGGCATCTTTTTTCTTTTTTTCTGAGGGTCTGCAGGCATTGGCATCATGACTGACATGGATCTTCATTGGTGGAAATGGGATTGATGACATTTTTGAGTCCTCCCTGGCTAGGTACCCATCCATGTTGAGGGCATGTGGACTGATATTATTCAGGAGGGAGGATGCACACCTGCCCCCCCCCCCCATTCCTGGCCAGCCAGGCTGCATACTTGGATAAGGGTCCAGTAGGGACGGTTGGGCGGAACCCATGCTTTTTTCTTGTTTTTTGCATGTGGACCTGAAGGGGATTATTGGGTAAACTCCAAGCCATTTTATTTTTCTTTTATTATCCCTGACTCCTATAGGTATACTTACATGAAATATACAATAGAACAAAAGGTATGGCGCTCCCTCAAAACATCATCATATAATCCTGAAGACCATAACATCCATTTTTGTAATATTGCAAAACTTAGCAGAAAACAATATGAAGCGAAAAACTACATATAATATAAAAATCCAAAAATGTCCTCAGTAGAAAGTCTAATCACCAAGTGATAAAAGTGATATGCAGACGTAAAACATTCAAATCAGCTGTGCGCCACCATCACTCGTATGTGAGAAATACAAACTCACCAGATATAGAATATAGATAAACCTTGTAACAATCCCACTCCTTGGAAGATACCAATAACAATGAAGAGGCTAATGGGTCACAATTCATACTCTCTTCTCCTTAGTTCTAAGCCAGATAGACTCGGAAGAAACACAATGCATAGATCATAGAGCAACACATTTATTGCTAAAAGGCTCCAGTATAAAAAGGTGACAAATGCACTTAAATTCACAGGTGCTATAAGTCACCACCAACATGTACAGCCTGCACAATTCAAACGGAGCGCAGTATCTCCAGGCCACAGTGTGCGTTCCACAATGCTGGAGGTCGGAACCACGGGAACCGGAAGTGGCGTAAATACAGGCGGACACTCAGCTCAATGAATTTTGTGATCAACTCGTTATCAGGAAGTCTTTTGTATGCCACCATCCTTTCTAATTGGTTGGCAAAACAAACAAGCTCAGGTTGCCCGCGGATTAGAGAAAATCAATTCTTTAACAACGCTGATCCAGCAGATTAAAGAACACTGATATTAATTAATAGTAGAAAAGGAGAATCATGGGACTTTTAAGCTGCCAGGACACATATAGATTTATAAAAGTATCAACATTTATTTATACAGGATTTAAAAGCTGCAGCAAACATTACAAACAATAGCCATGTGATTGAAGGCTGATACAGTTACATCAATTCTCTACATGTTTCTCCATAGAGCTTCCTCAGGAGAATTTTTTGATGGTATTGTTTTCTAATCATTGAATCATAAAGACAATCTTAAAAAAACAAAATGAAGGCTCGTGTAGCAGGGATATCTGGTGACCACAGAGGGGGCAAAAAGACCCCAAAAGAGGTTGGCCTGTGGATAGGCTCTCACTCTGGATAAAACCCACAAAGTTCAGATGTTTTAAAACAATGAAGTGGCTGTAGGAACAGGACAGGGAATTGTCATATACAAACATATGGAGTCTAAGGATGTGCTGGCTAATTAACAGCACTTTACGCCAGTGATTGATATAGATCATTTCCAGCCACTTCATTGTTTTAAGACATTTGAACTTTGTGGGTTTTATGAGAGCCTAACCACAGGCCAACCTCTTTTGGGGTCTTTTTGCCCTCTCTCTAGTCACCAGATATCCTTGCGAAAATGTGGTCCTGCTTCATGAGCCTTCATTTTATTTTTTTAAGATTGTGTTTAAAATTCAGGGATTAGAAAACAGTATCGTCAAAAAATATTCCTGAGGAAGTGGCTCTATGGCGAAACATGTAGAGAGAGAATTGATGTAACCGTATCATCCTTCAATCACATGGATATTGTTTGTAATGTTTGTTGCAGTTTTTAAATGCTGCATAAATAAATTTTGATACTTATCTATATGTGTCCTGGCACCTTAAAAGTCCCATGTTTCTCTTTTTCTCTACTATTTTCCAAAGTTAAGGGACGTGGTGCCTGATACATTTTTGACACCCAGTAAACTTCTAAATTTACTGATTTCAATTAATTAATATGCCACACAAACTCTTACCAAAATTAATTCTAGTGTGTTTATCGCCATCAGTTGGCCAAAAATAGAATTGTACATGTGTCAATTTAATAGATACATAAAAACTGGGGATTATATTGCACATACCCTTATTTGTAGTCATAACCTTTCCTACATGGATGGTTTAGTTAGTCGAACATTTATTTTTATTTATAGCAACCGGGGATAAATTCTTAAGGACTAGAAGTAAACATGATTGGGAATGAATATTCACAACAAAAATGGCATTGGTTTTTAGACATTTATTTTTATATTTTATTTTAAAAACTAGGGGAATCTAGTGGGTGAAACCAATTTCAACAATTGGATAGGTAACAATTTAGATCAATATCTATGTTGAGTCCTGATGGAAACAAAGATCCAATTTCATGTATCCACCAGGTCTCATTCTGGGAGATCTGTTTACAGAGATCACTACCTCACCAATGTCTGTAGACCCTATCTATGCCTACAAACCTAAGACCAGAAGGGTCTCTATTATGCATTTGTCTAAAGTGTTTTGACACACTATGCTTTATACACCCTTTTTTAATGTTGCTAACATGCTCATTAATTCTCTTAAATAGTGGTCTGGTGGTTCCACCCACATATTTCAAACCACATGGACAGGTTAAAAGGTATGTTACACATTTAGTATGACAAGTGATGAATTTGTTAATATCATATTTCCGTCCTGAAACGTCATGAAAATTTGCTACTTTTTTTCTGTCATCACTAGTGGTTTTACAAAAAATACACCTTTCACATCTGAAAAAAAAAATTCTTTCCAAGAAAGTCGTGGGTCTCTTTGGGGGGGGGTCAAGGACATTTTTTTCTATTCTGTTGCGTATCCCAGGGGACCTTCTGTATATAAATGAGGGATTTTTTTGGAAGGATTCTATTCAAAGTGGGATCCCTCAACAGAATAAGCCAATATTTCTGTACATTTTTTTCTATGTTCTTATATTGGGTATGATATCCAGTATCGAAGACCAAATCAGTTTGTTTTTTGTTTTTCAGTTTTCTTATTTTTTGTTTGAACTTGATGATTTCTTTTAAATAATTCTAGATCCAAGAACTGAATAGTATCCAGGATCCAGTTAGCTGTTAATTTAATATCATAGACATTATTGTTTAATGAGCCCAAAATTTCCTTTAATGGTTCCTCTGAACCATTCCATAACACCAGGATGTCATCAATGAATCTACGGTAGCACATACCAGGAAAAGCTTCTTCCACCTCCTATTTGTTCAAAAAAATATTTGCTATGCTCGGTGCATACCTTGCCCCCATCACCATGCCTTTTATTTGGTTAAAGAATTCTCCTTGGTGCCAATAATAATTGTTGGACATCCCTATGTCCAGCCCCTCCAAGATTAACTAAATCTATTCCTGTTTAATGGCTGAATGGTTGTGTAAGGCCCATTCAGCTGCTTTTAAAGTGCCACTCTGTTTAATATTGGAATATAATGACTCCACGTCTATTGTTACCAATATCGTGGAATCATCCACCACTTGTTCCTGTAATAGGGATATGATGCCACGACTGTCCTTCACAAATGCCTGCCCATGGCCAAAAAAAATCCAGGTACTTGCCCAATCGGAAGTGTAGCCATAGCCCCCTTGGGGTTTGCTGAAAGTTGTGGTTCACCTGATCACACTGCTCTCAGTCACACTTTTTCCTCACATCCGGAGTCACAGAACAGGCTGATACTTTGTTTTTTTGTTTTTATTAGGGGATTGAACTTGGATAGGTGAGGGGTGATTATAGGATGCTTATGGATCAACAGTTCTTTTATGGGACCTCCTATATACATCTCAGTATATACATGTCTCCTCCTCCACTCCAGCACAAACACTTGCTGCACAGTTTCCTCCTCTTCACTCCTCTTCATTGGGGGGACAGTTGGCCCCCAAAATATAGCAAAGTACAAATGTGCTAGCTAGTGTGATGGACTACAACTCCCAGCCCATCCTCTTCCAGGCCCTGCCAGCCCTCCTGGCTGCAATGACCCTCTCCATTGCCACAGTGACAACTGGCTCTTGTACCTTTCCCAGACTATCTCTCACCCCAATCTGCTCCAGGGTACCTCTTCCAGCTTTCCAGGGAGTGCATCACTCACCAACGCCTGTCACTTGTAGTTCCTCTCCTTTAGATCTCTCCGATAGTGCTCTCCCTCTCTCCTGCTGTCCTCTTCCGCTCTCTCTCTGTGCCTTTCCACCAGGATCTCACACTTCACGGATGCACCCAAGCTCTCCCAGGCCGAGGTCACTTCCCCCCAGCCCAGACTAGGGGCTCCCCCAAGGCCCTGACAGCCTTCGCACTATTCCATCTCCAGGTCTTCCACCCGACCTCTCCTCACAGACTGGGCTGACCCTGGGTATTTAAGGAGGCCTGCCCCCTGTCAATCCAGATTGGGGATTGGTCAGGGCTCCCCAGAATATCCCAGATGGCTAAACCTCCCCTCTCCACCTCTCTTTCCAGAAAACTCCAGAAGCTTCTGGAAAGAGGTGGGAGGTCCTGGTGACACCATCTTTGAATCACCCAACCCTACTCTGAGCCACTCCCAGCCCAGAATCAAAACAATCAGGCCTGACTAAATTTACCTCACCTAACACAAAAATCTCACTCTAAGCACCTACCTAAGGTAGAGGGAGCTACACGAGTACAAGGAGTCTATTCCACTCAGGATGGGTCTCCTGGGCGTTTTTCTTTGTTTTTATGCATTTTTGATAAGTGATATGTCACTGGTAATCATGGAACTTTTGGACATAGATACCGTGCCTCTTTTTTTTTTCAATATCTTAAAGTCTGTCCCTTTCTCTATCCAATCATTGAGTTTCTTTTTTAGTTTAAGAGTGGGGTTCCCCTTTAATATTCTATAGGTTTCTCTATCCCCAAGAAGTCGATGGATTTCTAACTCATAATCCACTTTAGACAAAATTACCAGACCCCCCCCCCCCTTACCTGCCCGTCTACTAACTGTTCCCTTTTTCGTTTCTAGCTCTTTAATAACATGCGTCTCATCTTTATTCCTTTTATTTTTAGCCATCTTTAGATATTTAACTTTGTCCTGTACCATGTTTTTAAACAATTCAACATATTTATTAGAGGTTGACTTAGGGTTAAACACAGACTTGTTTTATAAGTTGCCAAGTATGTAACCAGAGGGTTCCTCCCTTTCTCTTTACAATTTTTATAGCTAACAATTTTTTTAATATTAATTTTCCTTGAGAATTTCTTGTCTATATAAAGTTCGAACTTATCTAAAAATTTTAGTGGAGCATATTTTAATCCTTCTTTTAAAACCAGTAATTCCTCATATGAAAGTTGAAGGTTAAAAATCCCTGAATTTAGGTTGCTCTTTTTCTTTCTTTCGCCCGCCTCTGTATCCTCTCTTTCTTCTCTTGGTCCTTGTGTATCTGGGGTAAAGCTGCATGATTAATCGTAATAAAATCAAGATCTCGATTCACCCCCTTTACAATATCCATCATGAATTACTGCGATTTTCAGTGCAGTTAATGGAGTCCGACTTGCAGGGTGACTCAGCGTGACCTGACTGTAATAGAAGTCAATGCAAGTCGCCTGAAGTCTCCCCAGGAACCTTTTTCTAAGTCGGAGCAACATGAGTATCTCCTATTTGGGCAGACTGCCAAGTCTGAGATCATTGCTGATAAAAGATTCAAAGATATATACAATGTTTCTAGGTATCAAAGGAATTTACTCCAATGTATAGAAGAGTTTAGTTTAACCATTTAAAGACTAAATCTTTTCTGACATTTGTTGCTTACAAGTAAAAATCCAGTATTTTCTGCTAGAAAATTACTTAGAACTCCCAAACATTATATATATATATATATTTTAGCAGAGACCCTAGAGAATAAAATGGCGGTTGTTGCAATATTTTATGTCACACGGTGTTTGCGCAGGGGTCTTTCAAACACAATTTCTTGTGAAAAATGACACTTTCAAGAAAAAAACTACAGTGCTGTTAGCCCAATTATTTTGTATATGTAAGATGTTACGCCGCGAGAATCGTGATCTTTATTCTAAGCATAAAAATTGTGATTCTCATTTTGGCCAGAATTGTCCAGCTCTAATCTGGGGTGTATCTTTTTATAGATTTTCCTATTTTATATACATTTTAGTAATGATAACTAAATGTTTTTGTGTGTAAACTAATAAAATATATTGCTATTAGATTGTTGTTGATTATACATTTTATTTGTAAAAGTGAGTCACCGATATGTATAGCGTTGTTAACTTATTGATTTTCTCCAAGCCACGGGCAACCTGAGCTTGTTTGTTTTGCCAACCAATTAGAAAGGATGGTGGGATACAAAAGACTTCAGCAAAATGGCGGCGGGTTAGCTTCCTGATGATGAGTTGATCACGAAATGAATTGAGACTGCACGTCCGTCTGTATCTACGTCACTTCCAGTTCCCGCGGTTCCGACCTCCAGCATTGTGGAACGCACGCTGTGGCCTGGAGAAACGGCGCTCTGTTTGAATTGTGCAGGCTGTACATGTTGGCATGGGCGTCCGCAGATAGGGGCAAGGGGGGGGGCAATTGCCCCCCCTGGAATCAGGGATTGGATCGGGGGTTGCCCACTAGGTCCTTATCCTCTTGGGCTATGTATTAAGTCTCTGATTGTCTTGTGTGCCATGTCCACAGTCTCAGACCATCTCCTGTAGTATGTCTGCAGTCTCTGACGATCTCCTGTAGTATGTCTGCAGTCTCTGACCATCTCCTGTAGTATGTCTGCAGTCTCTGACCATCTCCTGTAGTATGTCTGCAGTGTCTGATCATCTCCTGTTCTATGTCCGCAGTCTCTGACTGTCTCTTGTACTATGTCCGCAGTGTCTGACCGTCTCCTGTACTATGTCCGCAGTATCTGACCATCTCCTGTACTATGTCTGCAGTCTCTGACCATCTCCTATACTATGTCTGCAGTCTCTGACCGTGATAATGTGATAATGTCAAAAAGCGGCATAGCATGGGTGACCTTAAAATGATGCCCCCCCCCCCCTGAAAAAATTTCTGCGGACGCCCATGCATGTTGGTGCTGACTTATAGCAACCGTGAATGTAAGTGCATTTGTCAAATTTTTATACTGGAGCCTTTTAGTAATAAATGTCTTGCTCTATGATCTATGCATTGTGTTTCTTCAGAATCTGGCTTAAAACTAAGGGGAAGAGAGTCTGAATTGTGACCCATTAGCCTCTTCATTGTTATTGGTATCTTTCAAGGCGTGAGATTGTTACAAGGCTTATCTATATTTTATATCTGGTGAGTTTTTATTTCGTTTTTTTCTTGTTGGAAAAAAATGTTTTCACGTTTCAAATATTTTATTCTTTTTTTGCAGAGAAAAATGTAAAGTTTACATCACAATGCTTAACATGTACATGAAAATAGTAATGCATTTGGGGTACAATAACGGTGTACAGTGGGGTACAGTATTGAGGAATATGAATTACATTGGTCTATGGGTTCAGAAATAAGAGAGAAGAGATGATAAAGATTTGTGGAGGATAGAAACCCATCCCGGGGGTTGTGTAGGTGGCAAGTACAGGTTGGTTTTATGGAACAGGAGCTAACTATCGACTTGCTAGTGAGTAATTCAATGGAAGGTTCAGGGGAAAGATACACAAATCCACCCTCTGGGCCAAGTGGCTTGACTCACTTCAGAGGGTAGTGTTACTCGACAGTCAGGACCTGGTGTCTTATGTGATAGGAAAGAACCCAGTGGGGCGAGTTTTTGTTTCTCACACACGAGTGATGGTGGAACACAGCTGATTTGAATCACTTTTATCACTTGGTGATTAGACTTTCTACTGAGGACATTTTTTGTTTTTGCAATATTACTGAAACAGACTTTATGGTTTTCAAGATTATATGATGATGTTTTGAGGGAGCGCCATACCTTTTTGTTTTATTGTATTTTTCGTGTGCAGGGTGATTATTCATTTCACTTGGAAAAGGGGCAGCTTTACTCAAAGTTGATATCGAAAAGTTTTTTTCACTTATATTTTTGGCGCCATTTTTGTTAATTAATTCATACAGGTATACTTACATAGCTGAGGATTCCTATCCATGAGAAAAAATGGGGCTAGGTGACATCACTGGTTTTTGGCAGGGCCTGCATCCTTTGGTGTCCTTAACAACTATTGACATTGGGAAGCTGTCATGTATAATAACAAAAGTAATACCGCTATTAAATATGACATTCAGCTCAGGCAAGTATGTTCTGGCATTTTCCTGAGTGCCTGAACAGCCAAGGTTCAGTCTGATGTTTTGTTAAGACTGAACCTTAAACTCATAAAACCTTGTCTAGAGGCCATGGTGGGTGGGGTGTTTAGCAGTTTGCAAGATCTGTCACGTCTTCAAACTGAAGAAATAGGACAAGCTGACAAGACAAACCACGATCTTGATTTTTTTGTACATGGGGGACTGTAGATCAGGATCCCAAGTTATAACGCCCAGCTGAAGCGTATAAAGCAATATACTATATATTCTGTATATATTCCATGGTGAACCTCAGAGTCTCATTTTGCACATGTTACATGTAACAAGTTTACTACTTTCATTTTATATTGTTGCCATTTGGATTGTATCATAAAAATTGTTAAGAGTAATTCATGGTCTGTATACCTGGGAAAATCTAGGACCCCAATGGATCTCATTCTTATGCAATTTCATTTTCATTTCCTCTCCATCATGGTAAAAATATCCAACTTTAACCATTGAAATGGATTTATTGGGTGTGAGGATGATGTTTAATAGATCAAACCTGGGTAAAAAATTTCTTTCATTGAACCGTATCTCCTCTCCTCCATTGGTTGTAAAATGTGCTTTCCTTAGATACCTGTTGACCTAAAGGGATACATTTATGCACAGTAAACAGTGAGATGTAGAATAAATATGTATGTAAATACTAAAAAACCCGCTCACCATTTTTTGACTATTGTGTCCCTGTAAAAAGAGGATGCATGCTTATCTCTCTGGCAGTTGCTGACTTACAGTTATGCTCATAAGTTTACATAACCTGGCAGAATTTATGATTTCTTGGCCATTTTTCAGAGAATATGAATGATAACACAAAAACATTTCTTTCACTCATGTTTAGTGTTTGGCTGAAGCCATTTATTATCAATCAACAGTTTATTCTTTTTAACCACTTCAGCCCCGGAAGGATTTCCAGCTTTAGGACCGGAGCCCTTTTTGCAATTTGGCACTTCGCCACTTCAAATGGTAATTGCGCGGTCATGCAATGCAGTA
>BLSH010115946.1:114616-125235 GCA_018402905.1 Glandirana rugosa
ACGATTATATATATATAAAAAAAAAAAAAAAAAAAAAAATTATAATCATATATTATTTGTCTAGTAGTATATATTACTAAAACTATATGTCCCACCCGGTAAATATACCTATGTGGAATTATTTTACCCTTACCAACCACTATAATTGGTGAATTCCTGGCCTTCCTAAAGGTCGAAATCCTGGCCTCGGGAAAAACGCTAAGCCGCTACGCAGCGAAATTGACTGTTAACGCGCCAGCACGCTGCAACATGGGTTTGATTTAAACGCAGGAAAAAAAGGGTGTTTATCTCGAAAGAAAACCACCATAAACTAGGGGAGACGCAGTAAAGACTAGCGGCGATATTTGTTTTCTTCTCGCTGTTAAAACGTTTTTTTGTGTTTAAAGAATGAAAAACGATTTTATGTTTAGGTTTTTTTTTTATATACAACGTCGCACGACCGCGCAATTGTCAGTTAAAGCGACGCATCGCCGAATCGCAAAAAGGGCTCCGGTCCTAAAGCTGGAAATCCTTCCGGTCCTTAAGTGGTTAATATCACCAACCATTCCCATTTTATTAAGGTGTATCCATATAAATGGCCCACCCTGTATATCAAAATCATTATATATGATGATCTGTTTATTATATACTAATATTAAAAAAAAAAAAAAAAAAAAAAATATATATATATTAGCATGTAGTAAATGGATTAAGCTGATGTATCTTCGAGCATTATAATAGAGATTTGCTATCAGGACTTGTTTTCCAGCTAATGTCAGCTGTGCAGCATTTACATTCGCAGACAGCTATCTTTTTCTAACTGTATTCAACCCTGGCTAGGCTTTGGTAAGGAGAAAGTTTGTACTGTAGCTATAATTGGTTGTAGCTTGCTCTGATATCTGGGCACAGTGCAGCCCCCCAACACGCATCATACCTGTCTCTGTATTTACAGTGTCTCACAAAAGTGAGTACACCCCTCACATTTTTGTAAATATTTTATTCTATCTTTTCATGTGACAACACTGAAGAAATGACACTTTTCTACAATGTAAAGTAGTGAGTGTACAGCTTGTATAACATTGTAAATTTGCTGTCCCCTCAAAATAACTCAACACACAGCCATTACTGTTTAAACCACTGACAACAAAAGTGAGTACACCTCAAAGTTAAAATGTCCAAATTGGGCCCAATTAGCTATTTTTCCTCCCCGGTGTCATGTGACTCATTAGTGTTACAAGGTCTCAGGTGTAAATGAGGAGCAGGTGTGTTAAATTTGGCGTTATTGCTCTCACTCTCTCATACTGGTCACTGGAAGTTCAATATGGCACCTCATGGCAAAGAACTCTCTAAGGATCTGAAAAAAAGAATTGTTGCTCTACATAAAGATGGCCTAGGCTATAAGAAGGTTGCCAAGACCCTGAAACAGCTGCAGCATGGTGGCCAAGACTATACAGTGGTTTAACAAGACAGGTTCCACTCAGAACAGGCTTTGCCACGGTTGACCAAAGAAGTTGAGAGCACGTGCTCAGCGCCATATCCAGAGGTTGTCTTTGGGAAATAGACGTATGAGTGCTGCCAGCATTGCTGCAGAGGTTTAAGGGGTAGGGGGGTCAGCCTGTCAGTGCTCAGACCATACTCCGCACACTGCATCAAATTGATCTGCATGGCTGTCATCCCAGAAAGAAAGAAAGAAGCCTCTTCTAAAGATGATGCACAAGAATGCCATGGATTACTGGAACCATGTCCTGTGGTCTGATGAGACCAAGATAAACGTATTTGGTTCAGATGGTGTCAAGCGTGTGTGGTGGCAACCAGGTGAGGAGTAAACAGACCCCCTGCAGGGGTTACGCCATTTGGTAAGTGGGGTATCCTTAGGGGAGCACGATTGACCCACATCCACCTGGCACCTGAGTATAACAGCTCTTAAGGATCTACTATTTGACACTTGCATCTTTATGTACTGTGAGATTGTGATTAACAACTCAAGGAAAATGCATGACTTCACAAGCACTTTGGAGCACTGTGCACTTGTTATATTGCTGCTTTATAGAGACTTTGATATAATTATTATATTAGCACTTTGTGGTTTAGTGACTTGATTCACATAACATATAGCACTAGCACTTCATGTTTTATTAGATGATTCAGGAATTGATCTATATCTTTTCAGGCACAGAGTGAACTTTATATGGTACAGTAAATTTATGACAGTGACATATTATGTATTTTTACATGTATCTTTGCATGTACACTGACATCATTTTTTCTAGATGAACACGCTATTTGATACAATATGCACTTTATTTGACTGAGGACAAATTTAGCACATATAATCTTTATAATTTTAATTTCAATTTTATATCCAACCTGTTTTAATCTCAGTGTAGTACCACATGTCTTATCTCCATTGAACCACTAGGGGGCACTTACACACGGTAGAAATTACCTATATCATTAGCTTTATTCTGTAAGAGTAGCGCCACAGCCCATTCATATTCAGTAAAAAGACAATTGTGTCTTGCCTGCTGCCGCCACTGGGGAGCTGCAGTTCATTGAGGGAACCATGAATGCCAACATGTACTGTAACATACTGACGCAGAGCATAATACCCTCCCTTCAGAGACTGGGCTGCAGGGCAATATTCCAACATGATAACGACCCCAAACATGCCTCCAAGACAACCAATGCTTGCTAAAGAAGCTGAGTGTTTAGGCGATGGACAAGCCAAGCATATCTCCTGGCCTAAACCCTATTGAGCATCTGTGGGGCATCCTCAGATGGAAGGTGGAGGAGCGCAAGGTCTCTAACATCCACCAGCTGTGCGATGCCGTTATGGAGGAGTGGAAGAGGACTCCAGTGGAAACCTGTGAAGCTCTGGTGAACTCCATGCCCAAGAGGGTTAAGGAAGTGCTGGGAAATAATGGTGGTCACACAAAATATCGACACTTCAGGCCCAATTTGGACATTTTCACTTAGGGGTGTACTCACTTTTTTTGCCAGTGGTTTAGACATTAATGGCTGTGTGTTGAGTTATGTTGAAGGGACATCAGATTTACACTGTAATACAAGCTGTACAATCACTACTTTACATTGTAGCAAAGTGTAATTTCTTCAGTGTTGTCACATGAAAAGATATAATAAAATGTTTACAAAAATGTGAGAGGTGTACTCACTTTTGTGAGATACTGTAAATGATCGCAGCATACAAGGGTACACAATGCAATATTAACATATAAGCACACACACAGGATGGACTGGGTGGACTTGTGTCTTTTTTTAACCTCACTGAATATGTAATATCCTATATGGGACAAAGAAAAAAAATGAGAGGTGGAATGAATAATACAGATGAAGGATTTTATTAACCCCGTCCCCCCGGATCTCCCCCATTGAAGCTGACTCTTTCCTCTCCCCTCCCCTTACCTCCTTCCTTCTGGAGGAGTGGGGGAGATGGAGAGAGAGAGGAGAGGGAACCATCTCCTCCCTAACTGGATATGATCTTTTTTTTTCTGTACTGGAGACCTATGAGAAATTCTGAAATGCAGGCGAATTGCTTAAATATTTATATCAATGCATGCTTAAAGCGGAGGTCCGCCAGGGAAAAAAAAAAGTCAGCAGCTACACATACAGTAGTTGCTGACTTTTAATAATAGGACACTTACCTGTCCTGGAGTCCAGCGATGTCGGCACCCGCCGCCGTTCTTCGGATTGGGGGACAGGTGCAGCCGCCTCCATTGCAGGTAAGGGAACCTGGACGTGTAGCATTACAGCTTCACGCTGGGCACCTTACTGCGCATGCGCGAGGCTCCGCCACACTCTGCTATTGGCCAGGCAGCCAGTAGCAGAGCGAGCAGGGAGGAGGGAGACGGGTTGCTGATGTCGGCGGCTGGCCAGAGCTCCCGGATGTGTGGAAAAGGACACCTGTCTAAAGACAGGTGTCCTCTTCCCCCTCCCCCCCCGAAAGGTGCCAAATGTGACACCTGAGGGGGGGAGGAATCCAACCAGCGGAAGTTCCACTTTTGGGTGGAACTCCGCTTTAAGACAGTAGGGCGTGGTCAACTTGGTAGAGGCTTCTACCAAGTCCCCCCTTAGGCTGGATTCACACCTATGCATTTTAGTGCTTTTTGCATTGCAGAATGTGTTCCAAAGGAAACTATGTTAAATGGACTGCAGTGCAAATCTGCAAAATGCAAAAAGCACTAAAAATGCATAGGTGTGAATCCAGCCTTATAGAGAACTTACTGTTGTAAGGTAGACCCAGAAAGAGTCATTTGTGTACATCTGAGTGTTGTGTGTGTGCTTTTTTTGTATTTCCTTTTATTCATCTGTATGGGCACAGTGAAGATATGTTCTTTTAATGCTAGAGGGCTTAATTCTCTATCTAAAAGGTCACAAATCTTAAAATCTTTCCAAAATCAAAAGGTCAATATTATTCTCTTCCAGGAGACACACTTTCATTCAGATCACATACCAGATATACCTGTAGCGCCCCCATTGTATATAGGTGCTTGGGTGATAGATTTTTGATGGGTGAGGTAAAATTTAGTCAGGCCTGACTGAGAGCAGGCCTGATTGTTTTGATTCCTGGTCTGGGAGTGTCTCAGGTAGGACTGGGTAGTTCACAGATGGTGTCATCAGATCCTTCTACTTCTTTTCATAAGGCACTAGAAGGGTCTGGAAAGGGAGGATGGTGGGGAGGTGTAGCCATCTGGGGTGTTCTAAGGAGCCCTGACCAATCTCCAGTCTGGACTGACAGGGGGCAGGCTTCCTTAAATATCCTGGGACAGCCCAGTCTGGGAGGAGTGAGTTCGGGTGGAAGAGCTGGAATGTAGCTGAGGTTGCGGAGGCCTCCCCCAGGAGGGAGCCCCTAGTCTGGGGGGGTGACCTTGAGGCCTTGGCTTGGGTGCAGCCAAGAGGAAAGGGAGATCCTGGAGTAGCACAAGGGAGCAGGAGAGCAACAGACAGCGCTACTGGAGAAGGTCAGCAAGAAGTCCAGTGAGTGGCACACACCCTGGATAGCTGTAGAGGCCTGCCGGAGCGGATTGGGGTGAGAGACAATCTGGGAAGGATGCAGAAGTCAATAAGGGACTGTGGTGTCACGCAGTTGGAGAGGCTGACAGGGCCTGGAAGAAGAGGACGGGCTGGGAGTAGTAGTCTGTCAGGGGATGCAAGCATCCAGTGAGGATAAACAGATCAATTGGCTGCACCTACAGAAATCAGGACCACAGGTATAAGTGAAAAAGATATATTTATTAAACAAAATGTCATGCATCCAATACCAGCACCAATGAAAATAAACAAACAAGGTGAAATGTAAAAGAAACAAGAAACCCAGTAAAAGCCCTAACTAACTATTACAAATAAGGAGACACACAACAGAATACCGGCAGAGAAAGGGGACAAGGGGAACAGAAGGTCAGTAGCAACAGGACGCAGGTCACAGGGAACAGGGCTCCGGGTCAGGTACGGGAACAAGGACCAGAGGACAGAACAAGCTCAGGCAGGAACACGGCTTGCAGAGCAATACTGAAGCCCTGAACCTTTGTGAAGGGTGGGCTTATATGCTCCCAGCAGATCATGTCAGGTGTAGCCTGATGACCAGCAAGTCCATCTGCTGGGAGACACCCACTGGTGGCCACCAGAACTACACCCTCTGGTGCTGAAAGCAAGACCGCCACCCACAGGTGAGCCAAGTAGCAACACAGGTCCTGACATAGTCCATCGAGCTGGCTAGCACAGTAGGAACTTTTTATTCCTGTAATGGGTGGTTCTGAGGTCCTGCGTACAGCATGGCAGGCCTCACCATGTGTCAGTCAGGCTAGAGGAATAGGGAAGGCCTAGTAAATTTCCTTCTGGGCCTGGAACAAGTGAAGTGCTGGAGGAAGAAGTCTAATTGGAGCAAGTGATGTGCAAGGTGAGAGTAGAAAGGGAGATCCAAGTCTGCCTCAGTGAAGCACGAGGTGAGAGGAGAAAGGGAGATTCAAGTCTGCCTCAGTGAAGTGCGAGGTGAGAGGAGAAGGGGGGATCCAAATCTGCCTCAGTGAAGTGCGAGGTGAGAGGAGAAAGGGAGATCCAAGTCTGACTCAGTGAAGTGTGAGGTGAGAGGAGAAGGGAAGATCCAAGTCTGCCTCAGTGAAGTGCGAGATGAGAGGAGAAAGGGAGATTCAAGTCTGCCTCAGTGAAGTGCGAGATGAGAGGAGAAAGGGAGATCCAAGTCTGCCTCAGTGAAGTGCGAGGTGAGAGGAGAAAGGGAGATTCAAGTCTGCCTCAGTGAAGTGCGAGGTGAGAGGAGAAAGGGAGATCCAAGTCTGCCTCAGTGAATTGTAAGGTGAGAGGAGAAAAGAGATTAAGTTCGGCAAGTGATGTGCTGGAGGAAGATGGAGAGATGTATATACTGGCGAGTGTATATAGTCGGCCCAATGTACAGAACTGTTCAATTCCTGGGCATCCCATAATCATCCCTACCCCATCCAAGTTCAAATCCTCCAATAAAACAAAACAAAGTACCAGCCTGTTCTGTTACTCTGATGCGGTATGGAAGTGATTGAGGGCAGTGTGAGCAGGTGAACCACAACACTCAGGCACCCCTAAGGGGGACATTGACTACATTTCGTGGCTCGTATCTGGGATTCATCTGTCTCAAGTAATTCTGTCAAGGAAATGTCACTGTTTTGCTATTAGTAAGGATTGAACCAGGAAAGAGGACTGATGTGATTTGCTCTTTAACCACTTCAGCCCCGGAAGGATTTCCCACTTTAGGACCAGAGCCCTTTTTGCGATTCGGCATTGTGTCGCTTTAACTGACAGTTGCGCGGTCGTGCGACGTTGTACCCAAACAAAATTTGCGTCCTTTTTTTCCCACAAATAGAGCTTTCTTTTGATGGTATTTGATCCCCTCTGCGTCATTTCTGATCGCCGCTATAAACAAAAGACGAGCGACAATTTTGCAAAAAAAAACATATTTCTTACTTTTTGCTAAAATACAAATCCAAAAAAAAAATATAAAAAAACATTTTTTTTCACCGTTTTTGGCCGATTTATATTCTTCCTCATATTTGTTATAAAAAAAATCGCAATTGGCGTTTATTGATTGGTTTGCGCAAAATTGGTACGTTTACGGATGATGAGAATTCATTTTTGGGGTTTTTATTTTTTTTTTATTTTTTACTAGTAATGGCGGCGATCTGCGATTTTTAGCGGTACTGCGATATTTCAGCAGACATGTCGGAGCATTTTGACACTTTTTTGGGACCATTGGCATTTATACAGCGATCAGTGCTATAAAAATGCACTGATTACTGTGTAAATGCTATTGGCAGTGAAGGGGTTAACCTGCAGGCGCTCTAAGGGTTAACTATGTTCCCTGGGCGTGTTCTAACTGTGGGGGGACTGCCCTAACAGGGGAAGGGAAGTGGTCACAGCCTTCGTATACAGGAAGGCTGTGATCACAGCCCTTCCCCCTTCACAGAACGGAGGTCCGTGTTTACATACACGGACCTCTATTCCTTCACTCCGGGGGGGCCATTGCGGGTAGCCGGCGGCAATCGAAGCCGCCGCACCCGCTCCCTGGCCCTCCCCGAACACAGTGAGCGCGCGCAAAAGTTGGAAGTGCAAACACGCATGCTTGAAATCCAGGAAGTGCTTGGTCGTGTAACCTGTGTTCATAATTCACAAATCATTCACCTGAACTTCCTCATTATACGCTCGGAACACATCACTACGTTCGGCTTTGTTGGCCGATTACTTGACTCACGTTAGTACGCTAGACCAAACCGCCGACGGCCAACTTGGTCCAAAGTTGGATGTTCGGTTGGCCAACCATCTGCACGTGTGTACTTTAACCCAACGAAACCCAATAACCTAACTGCCACATACAGCCACAAATAGATGCAGCCACCAGCAACCTGTGCAAGCTTGGCGGACGCAGCTAACTGCTCACAAATGTCAAAAACAGCAGTAGGAATCAGCAGATTCCTGATGTTGACATTCATACTGGGGCAAAACACACGTATGAATGTAGTCTATAGCTATCCATACACATATTGATTTCTTTTGTTCAACTTGTGTGCTGTAGAAACAAAATAGAACACATTCCTCCAATCACACTAAAAAATGCAGGTGGGCAAATCTTCCCCTGGATGGTATTGTAACCTGACAATAAGAAGAAGAGAAGTCTGATAATACCCAAATAGTGCCTGCATCTTTTGAATGCTAGCATTTTTAGGCCAGCAATTTTTCACATGACTACTTTGAAAAAGTCAATTGAAAAATTGACTTTTATCGATTCTAGTGTTGTTGACAGAGCCATCCACAGAGCAAATTTTGGCAATTCAGAAGGAACGGGCTGAAATTTGATGTGTATATGGACAGCTGAGCACCTGTCCCAATCTCTAAAGTGACTAAAGAACAACAAGCCCCTTTGTAACACTTCACTACCCATCCACAATGGACCCCTTCACTTCAAAACCTTCTAAAACCTAAATAAAGACCCCTACCATGAAATCATATTGCCAATCTAGAGAACCCATGTTCAGGGAAGGAACTGGCTCAGAACACATCATGGAGCAGGCACACCATGCGTATACAACCAATTGTGCACAAATATCTTAAATCTGCCAGCTTAAATCTGTCCATCAATCTTTCTGGTTTTGGCAGCCAATTTTTCCATAAATATTTGTCTTGGTCTGTCTATGCTTTTATATATCTATCAATACCATAAACATGTCCACTAATTCAAGGCAGTTCATCAACACCTAACCCTCAGTTCACATCTATGGATTTTTTAATGTAGTTTGCAGAAACGCACTACTGTCCATTTAACATGGTTTCCTATGGTACACATTCATATCTGTGCATTTTTCAGTCGGTGCATTTTTGGAAAGGGTCAGGGTATTTTTTTCCCGCAGCAGATTGCGTTTTGCATGTAATATACTTCAATGGACCCCGACCAAGTGTTGTGTTTTTACATGCTTTTGCGTTTTTTTTTTCTCTTTATCAAACTGTGTTATGGAGCTTGCCAGGAAGAAAGCCACCACGTCCTTAACAACAGATGATTCATCAGCTGTCAAACAGCTGAATGTAAAGACAAGAATTGCCAGCAATAAAAAAAAAAAAAAAAATCGGCAAAAAAAATGACATGGGATCCCCCCCAATCCATACCAGGTATGGATTGGGTATTAAAAAAAGATGGAATGGGGCCCCCCCAAAATCCATACCAGATCCTTATTTGAGCATGCAGCCTGGCAGGACATGGAAGGGAGGGGACAAGTGAGCAAGCAACCCCCCTCCACCCCTCCTGAACCATATCAGGACACATGCCCTCAACATAGGGGTGGGGTGCTTTGGGGCAGGGGGAGCTCTGCCCCTCCCCAAAGCACGTTGTCCCCATGTTGCTGGGGACAAGGGCCTCTTCCCCACAACCCTGTGTTGTGAGGGTCTGCAGGCAGGGGGCTTATTCGGAATCTGGAAGCTCCCTTTAACAAGGGGGCCCCCAAATCCCGCACTCCCCCCTCATGCGAATGAGTATGGGGTACATATTAACCCTACCCATTTGCCAAAAAAGTGAATAAAGACACTACGTCCCATTCTACCCATTTGAGGTTTTAGGGGTCTGAAATGTGGTCCTTACTTATTAACGTATAATTGGGATGTAAGGGACTGTGGGATTGATTTACTAAAACAGGAGAGTGCAAAATCTGGTGCAGCTCTGCATAGAAAACCAATCAGCTTTCAATGTTTTTTGTCAAAGTTTAATTTAACAAGCTGAAGTTAGAAGCTGATTGGCTACCATGGACAGCTGCACCAGATTTTGTACTCTCTAGTTTTAGTAAATCAGTCAGAGAAATCAATCTCAGAATTGAGAAATAAAATTCTGACTGTGCTCACTGACTGCTCTACTTAGGACACCCTGGAGGGCTCTTCCCCGGCTTCTTTTCTTCCATATCCTTTTTTTCTCTCCTTCTCTTTTTCTTTTTACTCTTCCTAATGGTTTTTGTTTATATCACTACACCGTTTGCTTAATTTTTCTTATCCCCGACATGGTTCATACTTGAACATAATGTCCAGTGCTGCTGACTACTATTACTTTAAGGAAAGGGCAAATCCTAGTGGTGGCCGATTAAAGTGTCCAGCAGACATATTCAATAATTTTTATATTCCGATTGATAAAAATGTCTGTGCTGGTGAAAAGAAAGAATAAAAAAGGCCATTCCTTGAGCATATTGCACTATTTTAGTGAATGCTACAATTGCAACCCCAATACAAGGTGGTAAATATTGTCTACATATATCCCTACAACAGAATGATAACTGCATCATTGTAATGTTATTGTTATATGATAATGGGAATTGAATGCTGTTTATCCTTGAAATGAAAATTTATTGAAAGAAAATATTGACTGTGGTTAATATTAAAGCCCATTCAAAATGCCATTACAGCCTAAGCTTCCACAGGTCTATCTTAAAATCTGTGCCTCCCCCCAAGATCTAGTACAATCTGTGCAAGTAGATAGCTGGGCACTGGTTTGATTGACTGCCAGCTCCCACTCATCCCTGCCCAGTAGAGACAAGATGGTGGATGCTGGAGGCACAACTTGGTTCAGATTAGGGGCACACCTATGCTCCAATAAGATCTTCCACAAT
>BLSH010115946.1:136688-154386 GCA_018402905.1 Glandirana rugosa
TGCATAACTGCCCCCCACCTGTGTCACTGGCTGCATAACTGCCCCCACCTGTGTTACTGGCTGCATAACTGCCCCCACCTGTATCACTGGCTACATAACTGCCCCACCTGTATCACTGGCTGCATAACCGCCCCCACCTGTGTCACTGGATGCATAACTGCCCCACCTGTGTTACTGGCTGCATAACTGCCCCACCTGTGTCACTGGATGCATAACTGCCCCACCTGTGTTGCTGGCTGCATAACTGCCCCATCTGTGTCACTGGTTGCATAACTGGCCCCACCTGTGTCACTGGCTACATAACTACCCCACCTGTATCCCTGGCTGCATAACTGCCCTCCCCTGTGTCACTGGCTGCATAACTGCCCCACCTGTGTTACTGGTTGCATAACTGCCCCCACCTGTATCACTGGCTACATAACTGCCCCTACCTTTATCACTGGCTGCATAACTGCCCCCACCTGTGGCACTGGCTGCATAACTGCCCCACCTGTGTTACTGGCTGCATAACTGCCCACCTGTGTCACTGGCTGCATAATTGCCCCACCTGTCTTACTGGCTGCATAACTGCCTAACCTGTCTTACTGGCTGCATAACTACCCCACCTGTGTTACTGGCTGCATAACTACCCCACTTGTGTTACTGGCTGCATAACTGCCCCCATCTGTGTTACTGGCTGCATAACTACCCCACCTGTGTCATTGGCGGCCTAACTGCCCCCACCTGTGTCACTGGCTGCATAACTACCCCACCTGTGTCACTGGCTGCATAACTACCCCACTTGTGTCACTGGCTGCATAACTGCCCCACCTGTGTTACTGGCTGCATAACTGCCCCACCTGTGTTACTGGCTGCATAACTGCCCCACCTGTGTTAATTGCTGCATAACTGCCCCACCTGTGTTACTAGCTGCATAACTACCCCCACCTGTTTTACTGGCTGCATAATTGTCCCCACCTGTGATACTGGCTGCATAATTGTCCCCACCTGTGATACTGGCTGCAATTTACCCCACCTGTGATATTGGCTGCAATTTACCCCCACCTGTGATGCTGAGCTGTATACTGTGTCCTGTGATACTGAGCTGTATACTGTGTCCTGTGATGCTGAGCTGTATATTGTGTCCTATGATGCTGAGCTGTATACTCTGCCCTGCGGTGCTGAGCTGTATACTGTGTCCTGTGATGCTGAGCTGTATTCTGTGTCCTGTGATACTGAGCTGTACACTGTGTCCTGTGATACTGAGCTGTACACTGTGTCCTGTGATACTGAGCTGTATACTGTGTCTTGTGATGCTGAGCTGTATACTGTATCCTGTGATGCTGAGCTGTATACTGTGTCCTGTGAAGCTGGGGCTATATACTATGTCCTGTGATGCTGAGCTGTATACTGTGTCCTGTGATGATGAGCTGTATACTGTGTCCTGTGATGCTGAGCTGTATACTGTGTCCTGTGATGCTGAGCTGTATACTGTATCCTGTGATGCTGAGCTGTATACTATGTCCTATGATGCTGAGCTGTATACTGTATCCTGTGATGCTGAGCTGTATACTGTGTCCTGTGATGCTGGGGCTGTATACTGTGTCCTGTGATGCTGAGCTGTATACTCTGTCCTGCGGTGCTGAGCTGTATTCTGTGTCCTGTGATACTGAGCTGTACACTGTGTCCTGTGATACTGAGCTGTATACTGTGTCTTGTGATGCTGAGCTGTATACTGTGTCTTGTGATGCTGAACTGTATACTGTGTCCTGTGATGCTGGGGCTGTATACTGTGTCCTGTGATGCTGAGGTGTATACTGTGTCCTGTGATGCTGAGCTGTATACTGTGTCCTGTGATGCTGAGCTGTATACTGTATCCTGTGATGCTGAGCTGTATACTGTGTCCTGTGATGCTGAGCTGTATACTGTCCTGTGATGTTGAGCTGTATACTTCTGACACAATATGTGGAATACAGGGGACGGAGTGGGTGGATTCTTTAAGGGGTGGGGCTTATTAGAAATAAGAGGGGTCAAAAAGGAAGGGCGGGGCCTGCCCCCCCATCCTGAAATTTCACCAGCCGCCACTGCTTACTGTACAAATTAAGATATGTCGGCATGGATCATAGGGTGAGTACATGGATTGAAAACTGGCTACAGGGGCGAGTCCAGAGGGTGGGAATAAATGGGGAGTACTCGGAATGGTCCGATGTGGAAAGTGGGGTTCCCCAAGGTTCTGTCCTGGGACCAATCCTATTTAACTTATTCCTAAACGATCTGGAGGATGGGATAAACAGCTCAATCTCAATATTTGCGGATGATACCAAGATAAGCAGGACAATCATTTATTGGCAGGATGTGGAAACCTTGCAAGAAGATCTGAACAAATTAATGGAGTGGGCAACTAAATGGCAAATGAGGTTTAATGTAGAAAGTAAAATACTGAATTTGGGTGTCAAAAATATGAATGCAATCTACTCACTAGGTGGAGAACCTCTGGGGGAATCTAGTGTAGCTCCCCCATAGTATAGGTGCATTTTCTAGTAGGGCTATTTGGCTAGGAGAGGTAAATTAAGTCAGGCCTGACTGTAATGTGCAGGCCTGAATGTTTTGATCTGGGCTCGGAGGAGAAGCTCAGGGACGATTGGGTGGTAGTAACAGATGAGGTCACCAGAACCTTCCACTTCTTTCCAGAAATCTGGAGGTTTTCTGGTCAGAGAGCTGGGAGCTGGATGGAGCCATCTGGATTGTTCCAAGGAGCCCTGACCAATCCCCAAGCAGGATTGGCAGGGGGCAGGCCTCCTTAAATACTCTGAGTCAGCCCAATCTGGGAGGAGTAGTGTTGGGTGGAAATCTGGAGATGTAGCAGAGGCGCTGTGGTGCAGGCCCCTAGCCGGGAGGTCGCCCCCAGTCTGTGGAGGGTGACCTTGGGGCCAGGAAGGAGAGCGATTCTTGGAGCAGCACAGGAGGAACAGGAAAACAGCGGAGGTGCTACAGGAGGAGTGAGAGACTTTAAAGTATCCACCGGTGCAGTGAGTGACGGTCCCTGGGACTGGAGGAGAAAGTGCTGGAGAGGCTGGAAGAGGAATGGTGGACAGCCTGTGGGAGCCTTGAGAGTCAGTCAAGGGAAAGGAGAGTCACTACCAGAGAGCAGGTTGATGGGACCTGGAGAAGGTGGGCTGGGAGTGGCAGTCCGTCAAAGGCCCGGGTAGCCCTAAAGTACTTTGCTGCACATTCAAGGACCCATGATCCCTATCCTATAATGGGTGTTCCTGAGGTCCTGCTGAAACAGGGTAAGCCTCACCACATATAGGTATAGAGAAGCCTGATAAATTTCCCTTCAGGCTGGAAACTAGGTTTTTAACTGGAGAGAAGCAAAGGAGTGTAAAGTGGAGAGTTCTGTGTAGTGAGAGAACTGTAAGAGTAATGGTCAGCAAGTGAAGTGCTGAAGAGTTTAGAGGACCAATAGTCTGCAGTGGGAGAGTCTGCAGTGAAGAGTTTATATACAGGCTTGTATACGGGATGTATGTAGCATAATTCTTAGGCATCCCACAGTCATCCCTTATCCCCATCCAAGTTATTTCCCCAAATAAAACAACAAAAACAAGAACCAACCTGGTCAATGTCTCCGGATCTGTGATATATGGTGCAATTGAGGTCAGCTATCAGGTGAACCACTACTACAAGCCATTTGCAAGGGAGCACATGCCTACACTAGGGTGGAAAAGGACCTGGGGGTCTTAGTAGATGATAGGCTCAGCAATGGCATGCAATGCCAAGCTGCTGCAAGCAAAGCCAACAAAATATTGGCATGCATCAAGTAGGGGATTAACTCCAGAGATAATTCAATAATTCTCCCACTTTACAAGACTCTGGTGAGGCCACACTTGGAGTATGCCGTCCAGTCCTCGGGAAGGAGGTGCTGGAACTGGAAAGGGTACAGAAAAGGGCAACAAATCTAATTAAGGGACTGGACGACCTTAGTTATGAGGAAAGATTATGAGCACTGAACTTATTCTGTCTGGAGAAGAGACACTTGAGAGGGGATATAATTACAATGTACAAATACTGTACTGGTGACCCCACAATAGGGACAAAACTTTTCCACGCAAGGGAGCACAAAAACACACGTGGCCATTCACTAAAAGTAGAAGAAAATTGTTATCAATACTCACCGTAATTGTCCTTTCCTGGTCCATCCTCACATCAGCACACTATGGGTTAACTCTCCCTGATTAGCCCCCAGGACCACCTTCTTCCAGCGCAATAAATCCCTGTCCTCCCCTCCCCCTTGTGTACTTTTGTTTATCCGCGACAGGCTACTTAGGGAGGGAAGTAAAAATTGTGCTGACGTGAGGACGGACCAGGAAAGGAAAATTACGGTGAGTATTGATAACAATTTTCCATTTTCCTGGTTGTCCTCCTGTCAGCACACTATGGGATATACCCAAGCCAATATAGGGTGGGAAAGAAATGACAACTTGCCCAATTCCATACTTCACCATACTTTAATTGAATAAAGAAGCTGACACTACCGTAGCTCCGAACATCGAAGCACTAGCGGAGACTACATTCAATTTGTAGTGCCGAGCAAAAGTCTCACAGGAACTCCAGCTAGCGGTCCTGCATATGTCCTCCACCAGGACCTTTGCCATGGATGCCCACAAAGCTGCCATCCCTTTAGTAGAATGATCTTGTACAGTCTGCAGAGGGGCAAGGCCCTGCTGCTTGTATGCCTAGGAGATAGTCCTCATAATCCAGGTGGATAAAATCCTTGAAGGTGTTGCCTCCCCTTTCCTGGGTCCCAATGGGAAGATGAACAGATTACTCGACTTGCGTATCTGTTGTGCCCTCTGAAGATATGTTCATATTAAACCGGCCCAGTCTAGAGGTCCCAAATCTAACTGGCTCCTTTGATCTGGAGGCTGTGTTAAACGAGGTAGCACTGACTCACAGTTTACCTGAAATGTTGAGACCACCTTAGAGGCTAAGGCTGAAGCAGGCCACAGGATCACTCTGTCCAGATACACAATGCAGAATGCTTCTTTACAGAAAAAGGCTGCTAATTCCGACACTCTTCTGGCCGTTGTAATGGCCTTCAGGAAGATCAGTTTGATTGTTAGAAAGCCAAGTGTACATGATTCTGCTGGGCCAAATGGGGGCTGCAACAGTGCCTTTCGGACCATGCCCAAGTCCCAGGTTGGGATGAGCCTCCTCCTAGGGGGGAGCACACCCCTATTGTGGCTCTGAGGAACTGCTTTATTAAATGCTCATTAGCCCATCTATGTCCGACACCTGCACTTTAATAGAGTTATATGCCAAGCCAACATTCAGAGCCGTTTTCAGAAACTCTAAAATGTTTGCAATACTTCGAGTTAATGGGGAGAAACTGTTGCGATGCAAAGAAGGCAAGCTTTCTCCAAATTCTGGAGTATGTGGCATTTGTTGTAGCCCTCCTTGCCCTCAGTAATGTAGCGACTACTTCCTTTGAGAGGCCTTGTGCATGCAATCTGGCCTATTCAACAGCCAGGCCGTCAGCTGCAGTCTCCCTAGATTCGGGTGAATCCACTGTCCTTGCTGTAGTAGATCCCTCCTTAGAGGTAGGTGTACTGGTGGGGTCGCCGACAGGATCTTGGAGAAGATTCTGGGTGCTGTGTTGATGCTGCAGGGCAAACATCTGAATTGATAATGCTCTTCCTCTACTGCGAATCTGAGGTACCTCTGACAGTGTTTGTGAATCGGGACATGTAAATAGGCATCTGCCAATTTGATTGAAATGAGCCAATCTCCTGGTTGCACTACTGATATTGTATATACTGGCTCCATCCTGAATCATCTGGGACTGATGAATTGATTTAAGGACCTCAGCACCAACACAGTTCTGAGCTCTCTGGATGCTTTGGGTATCAGGAATATAGAAGAGTATACACCCTCTAAGTTAACGCTATTGCTGGTTGACTGGCAAAATCTGTCACTAAATATATTCTGTACAAGCCTGATGGCCTGATCACTAGAATTTCTGTGTTCCAGATGTGTTTCTGCATGAATGTTCTTGATGCATTCTCAATGCGTTTTGCCACTTTCCAGATGTGTTCCATACCGAAACAATGTAACATCCTACTTTTGTTGGCTGCCCTTGAATGCGCTGCACGAGTGTGAACTAGGTAATTGGTTAATTAAACCCTGTCCATGCGTACTTGATGTAAAAACATACTGGACTGCATCTGGTGTGTACAAGTCCACTCTCTCATCCCTAGGATCTCTGAAGGCAACTGAGTTATAAAAAGGCAAAGCCACTTGATGCGCCAGGCGCTAGAGGGCAGCATCCACTCCTGGAAATGCAGTGCATAAACATACATAAGCTATTTTATGTGGATAAAGCTTAGAGAACCTGTACAGTAAATTGGTCTTCTGATCAGGTCTCTGCCATCCTTCATCAACGAGCGCTTTACGCGCTCTCATTATGGGCGTTGCTTGTGGCGTGGATATTTGCAACATACTTTCTGCTATAGCCGCCTTAATAGGGCTTTAGAATTTTGCACAACCGAATCTTGTGAGGCAACCTGTGCAATTTCACTTCTCTGCCACTGCAGACTGCGTGCAGGCCAAAAATGCACCCTGAGCTGAGTGAGGCATTTACTCTCATGCTGGCATAAACGCTTGTGAGGCAGTGCCCCATGGAGTGCTTGGGGAGCATGAAAGCCTCCCTGTGGAGGACTCCATAGGATGACCAGCAGAGAGGCTCCCCGACAAACAATGCATTTAGCATGTGAACAGAGGGACCACATCCCAACAAAGCAGGCTGGATGGCCTGAACTCTATACAAGCTAGGTAGGAGACATGTGCCTGGATCCTGTCCCTTTACAGGGTAGGTGAAAATTACTCCTTTAGTATTGACCTCATGCTTGTAAGTAGAAAACCGCTCCTTTAGAGTGTATTGCCCACATGCTTGTAAGGGACAACTCCTTTAGAGTGTATTGACCACATGCTTGTAAGGGAAAACTCCTTTAGAGTGTATTGACCACATGCTTGTAAGGGACAACTCCTTTAGAGTGTATTGACCACATGCTTGTAAGGGACAACTCCTTTAGAGTGTATTGACCACATGCTTGTAAGGGACAACTCCTTTAGAGTGTATTGACCACGTGCTTGTAAGGGAAAACAGCTCCTTAAGACCCCTTTCACACTGAGGCGCTTTACTAGCGTTTTTGCGCTAAAAATAGCGCTTACAAAACGATTCTAAAAAGCTGCCCATTCATTCCAATGTACCTATTCACACTGGGGCGTTGCGCTGGTGCCCCGTTTAAAAAAGTCCTGCAAGCATGATTTTTTGTGCTTATTCTGTGCGCTAAAAATAGCGCATTAAAAAAGCCCATATACATTGAAATTAATGTAAAGCGCCCCAAAAGGGCGTTCAAAGTGCCAGCAAAATGCCCTGAGATTGTGGAGAGGTCAAAATACCAGGAAGTAAACAGGATGTAATGTAGGGGGATGTGCTATTTATTTAATGTTAGCGCTTCAAAAGTGCTTGAAAAATGCCTGGGCGTTAGGCGCTATGCTTATGAAGGTGACAACCTGTTAGGTGTCATCATCCCAGTCAGGATGAGATGATCATTGGCGGGTCTTATGTTTTTTGGAGCATTTGTGTTCAGGGTTTCTGTTTCTAAGATAATGCAAAACATCTTCATTTGCATTCCTTGAGCACTCTTTTAAAAGCCATGTCCCTCGTTGCCCCTCCTACCTTTACTAGTCCTCTGTGCCACTAACAGGTGGGGCAAGCTCATACTTGCACAAAATATCTGGAAAAAATCATATTACCTCTCACCAAAAACAAACAGGTATGCTGTCTCTTTAAGACCCATTTGACTTCATCCACTCACTTTAGAAGTAGCAGACCATGGATAGACAGGTGAGCTCAATCAGCCCTGCCATAGGCAGACAGGTAAGCTCAGGCAGCATTTCCAAAGGAAGACAGCAGACACAGTCAGAGACAAACACCAGTCCGACTGTCAAACCCACAGAAGTACACAGCATAGCAGGGGAGCCAGGACAGCACATCCAGAGGCAGACAGGAGACACACTCAGAATCTGAGGTAAGTCCTTTACCTGGCAGGATTGCAGAGAGAGAGAGAGAGAAGCCCTCTCAACTGCAGCCCTCCAAGATCATTTGCGCTGTTGCATGGCAACTGGCGGTTACCATCCCATGCTGCCCATCTCCCCCCTTATGACATCATTCACAGCCGCTCTCAGACTGACAATAAAGCCAGGAGAGCAGTGCGTTGCATATAGAAGACAGGAAAAAAATAACCCCAAGGGAGAGGCAATGATGACATTGCAGAGCTTTTGTAATACCACACCTGTATAATATCAATGCTGTTTAAGCATCATTTTGCCCACAACCCTGGCACAAAAAGGGCACCCAGTTTTTAGGAAGATTTACCTCCAGCATTCAGGGTCTTCCAACTCTATGAGAGGGTGAACATGGAGGGGTAGGTTCGGCAGGGGGGAATGCAGCAAACAAAGTACTTACCACTGCAACCAACAGGTGGCCTGGAGACCAAAAAAGACAGAACACGAGGGGAGGGGAGGACAGGGATTTATTGCGCTGGAAAAAGGTGGCCCTGGGGGTTATAGTGTGCTGATGTGAGGACGACCAGGAAAAGTGGTTTAACCTCAAAATGCGTAGAGGGTTCTTTGTGGTAAGAGCAGTGAGGATGGGGAATTCTCTTCCACAAACAGTGGTTTCAGCTGGGAGCATAGATCATTTTAAAAAACTATTAGATCGGCCTAAGGGACCACAACATTGAGGGATATACACTGTAATACTGACATAAAAGCACACACATAGGTTGGACTTGTGTCTTTTTTCAACTTTACCAACTATGTAACTATATGTATAAATACTTCTACTTACACAGACACAATAGGGGATGGCCCCACTAACTTCTCAGGTAGCTTATCCACTCCTAATTTGCTAGTGTCTCTTCTTGGTCCACTTTGTGAGGATCTAACTATAACCCTGGGTGGTGTTCGAGCATTGACTTCTGGTACCCAGCCCTCAGACCCCGGTGACGGGTTTGTTGGTTTAGGGGAAATCCCCCCTCTTCCCTTTCTGCGGAATCTGTTTGCTTTTAATTTGATTGTCAGAGCTCCATTCTTTCTTCAGACTCTCAGTTGACTCCTTCACTGAGACCCTCTGAAGTTTCCCGACTTCTGAGTGGATAACAACAGCTGTACTGCTTTCAGTAACTCAGCCATTAAGTTGAATTCTCAATCCCTTTTTGGACACTGTCTTCAGAAATGCCCATGCTCCCCACACTGAAAGCACTTTCGGGGATCAGTTTTATCCAACTGGGTGGTAACTTAAGCTTCCATTACCTGCAAAACAATGTCTATTATAGTTGATCTTGTGCCTGAGCTACTTGAGTAAGCAATTTCACTAGGGACTCCTCCTTAGCAGGTGAAGCCACAGGGGCCTTGGTACTTTCCCCCCAACTCCGAATCTTCTTCACTGTCCACTGCTGAAGCCCCTATATCACTTACATATAGGTTGAATAGAACAGGACCCAATACAGAGCCTTGTGGTACCCCACTAGTGACTGGTCTCTGTTCTGAGTGAACCCCATTTACAACCACACTCTGGGATCTATCCTTTAGCCAACTGCATATCCACTGAACCACCCAAATTATGGAGGGCTAACCCATTCCTCATGAAATCCCCCCTCTATGCAAAAGATCTCCAGTCTCAGATAAACGATTACTTTATGAACAATGTTGGTTCCGTGGATACAGCCACAACTAATCATCACCTACCCATTCTCTCAATTTAAAACTCCTGGCCCTAAGACAAGAACTCAGATCGCTCTTACTTGAAATCTTTGAGAAAACACAACATAGACTAAAAGCCCCATCCTATTCTACCAGCAAAAAAGCAGGCAAACGCATGGTGTTGCCCTACGTGGTCTCCTCACCAAAACCAAGATACCATTTCATTTTCATCCCATCTCTAAGGCCAAGATCCTTGATCGCTAAGAGATAGCCAATGTGTTTAGCACTTACTACGAGTCTCTATACAACCTAAAAAATGATACCACAACTATTCAACCATCCCCAACTGGCATCTAAGACTTTCTTACCCAGATTAATCTCCCGACCCTCTCCATTAACCAACTAGGTGAACTTAATTCCCCCTTTACAGTACAAGAGATAACCTAACACATTGAATCCCTCCCAAATGGCAAATCACCTGGTCCCTATGGGCTCCCCGGAAAATACTATAAACAATTCAGATACCCTAGCTCTCTTTCTTTGTGACCTCTTCAATGAAGCTGCCTCCACCTCTTCATTCCCCCAGGAAATGTTAAAGGCTCTAATAGTGGCCCTTCCCAAACCTGGAAAAGAACCAACAATGCCACAGAATGTCAGACCGATCTCTCTGCTTAATGAAGACCAAAAACTATACGCCAAAATTCCAGCATCCAGACTAATGTCCATCAGCCCTTCTCTCATAGACCAAGACTAGGGGGCGTCAATCCAAAAAAAAAAAACAAGTCAAATCACATTTGAATTGACTCGTGGTTGCACCCGGCTATTAAAAAAAATAAAGCAAAAAAACGCCCTTCGGGTCTGGTATGGATTTTAAGGGGAACTACACTGCAAATTTTTTTTTAAAATGTCCCCCCCCCAAATCCATACAAGACCCTTATCCAAGCATGCAGCCTGGCAGGCCATGAAAGGGAGGAGGGATGAGTGAGGGCCCCCCTTCCTGACATATACCAGGTCACATGCCCTCAACATGGAGGGTGGGTGCTTTGGGGCATTGGGGGACAAGGGGCTCTTCCCCACAACCCTGGGCTAGGGTTGTGGGGGTCAGCGTGTGGGGGATTATTGGAACATAGAAACCCCCTTTAAGAAGGGGGCCCCCAGATCCCGGCCCCCCGTGTAAATGAGTATGGGGTACACAGTACCCTTACCCATTCACCAAAAAAGTGTCAAAAAGTAATAAAAACACAGAGACAGTTTCTGACAATTCCTTTATTAAAAAATAAAAAAACAGTATCTCCCGATGTAAATCCATCATCAATCACAACACCCACTACTCTGCCCGAACTCAAAAAAGACAGTCACCTACCCAGCATAGACCGGTCTGTGATGTCACAAGGGTGCGGTTACACCAGGTGACATCGCCAGATGGCCCCACCCTTATCTATATAAGAAATGTCAAATGGCGGAGGAGGCATTAATGAGTGAGGAGTGTTTTTTTTTTTTTCTTTTTCGGGTTCCGGCGGTGCCGCGGTCGGTGTGATTAATGATGGATTTACATCGGGGGACACTGTTTTGAAAAAAAATATATATAAAAGGAATTGTCAAAATCTGTCTCTGTGTTTTTTTTTTTTTTTTACTTTTTGACCCTTTTTTGGTGAGTATGGGTAGTTCATACTTATTCACATAGGGGGAAGAGCTAGGATCTGGGGGCCCCCTTCTTAAAGAGGACTTCAAGACTCCAATAAGCCCCCCACTGACAGACCCACACAACCGCAGCCCAGGGTTGTGGGGAAGAAACCCTTGTCCCCATCAACATGGTGCTTTGGGGCAGGGGGCAGAGCCCCCCTGCCCCGAAGCACCCACCCTGCCATGTTGAGGGCATGTGGTCTGGTATTGTTCAGGAGGGGGTGCTCACTCTTTCCTGACCTGCCATGCTGCATGCACGGATAAGGGTCTGGTATGGATTTTTGGGGGGGACCCCACATGTTTTTTTTTTTCATTTTGGCATGGGGTTTCCCTTAAAATCCATACCAGATCCCAAAGTGTTTTTTTTTTACTATTTTTTTACAGATCATTTTTTTTTCTTATTCAGCTGTCAGTGGGGAAGCCCATTGACAGCTGATGACTCATTGGTTGTTAAGGACAGCTTCCCAGCCCTGTTCCTTAACAACCAGCTTTCACTGTGCCTTGATTGGACAAAGCTTTGCACAATTAGGGTGCAGAATGCACTATGCAGTGCTCAGTGCATTTCAGGGAATTCAGCAGGGCGAACACCCGCTGAACACACTGCAAATTCAGGTGTTTCCCGAACTGGGTGAACAGCCAATGTTCGGCCCGAACTCATGCTCGGGTGGAACCATTCACCCAACACTACCAAGGACTGTGATCTAATGTATGCTATTTTTGTGGGTCATTTTTTGTATGTCATTTTTATGGGACTAGGCCTGAAGCCTTCATGATAGGATGATCTCAATGATATAGTACCAATGATCTATGTCTTTTTTTTTCTCAATTGATAGAGCAATGTAATCTTATGTTCGTTCAAGATTGAAGAATTGTCTTGAGAAATGAGCTAGAGACACTCATATAAAGGCAGAAAACTAAGCAAATCGGTAACCTAAAAATATTCTTTAACCACTTGCCTACTGGGCACTTTTACCCCCTTCCTGCCCAGGTCAATTTTCAGCTTTCAGTGCTGTCACACTTTGAATGACAATTGCGTGGTCATGCAACAATGTACCTAAATGCATTTTTATAATTTCTCTACCCATAAATAGAGCTTATTTTTGGCGGTATTTAATCACCACAGTTTTTTTATTTTTTGCTAAAAAAATGAAAAAAGACCGAAAATAAAGAAAAAAGTTTTTATTCGTTTCTGTCAGAAAATTTTGTAAATAATTTTTCTCCTTCACTGATGTGTGCTGATGAGGCTGCACTGATGGTGTGGCACTGATGAGGAGGCACTAATATGCAGCACTGATGCGCACTGATAGGCAGCACTGATATGCAGCACTGATGAGCACTGATAAGCTGCACTGATAGGTGGCACTAATGGGCATTGATAGGTGGCACTGATGGACACTGATAGGCTATACTTATGGGCAATGATAGGTGGCACAGATAGGTGGCACCAAGGGGCACTTGTGGACAGCACTGATGGCGGCACTGATGAGCAGGCACTGATGGGCACTGAAACACAGCACTGACTTGCATTACTGATGGGTATAGATTGGTGTCACTGATGGGCACAGATTGACATCACAGATAAGCACAGACTGGCATCACTTATGGGCACTGTTGGGACTGCACTGATAATCAGTGCACTGATGATCAGTTGCCCTGTTTATCTGTACAGGTCTCTCCTGTGAGGAGATGCCTCTGATCGTCTTTCCTCTTTTCAGAATGTGAGGAGAGGAGAGCCGATAAACAGCATCTCCTTGTTTACATGTGATCAGATGTGATTGGACACAGCTGATCACATGGGTAAAGAGCTGCATCATTAGCTCTTTACCGAGATCAGGGTCACACTGTGTCCCAGGGACACAGCGCACCCGTGATCGCCCAGCTGCATGGGCGCATGATCATGGAGGGACTGGGCGATGTCATAAGACTCTGACCCAGAACAAGAAAGCATTCCTCCTCCTGTCATTTGTCTGTACGGTGGACAGGAGGCGGTTAAAACAATACAAAAGTACTGGAAATGGTAACAAAGTAATATACATTTTAAAAATGTAAAACATGATTGTAATTGCTTGGGATTTAAGGTCAGCAATTATGCTGTCCTAGAAAATAATATACCCAGGGTACATGTAATAAACATAGAGGTGACAAAAGCTGGATTGAATAAAAAAGGATTCAATAGGAGGTTTTAGAGAAATTTAATTTAGCAAGGTGACTGTAGTGTGATATCTTGCCTTATGGTACCCAAATATATCACCTGTATCTGCCACAGCTGCCAGTTTGGGGTTCCTGACCTAAAGGTCTTCTCTTCCTTGAGTAAAATTGTATCATGCAGGGCATATGCCAGAGCGTAAACCGCAGAGTACACACTGAACGAGAAGCGGAAACTTTTCACATCATATTCAGACGAATCCACAGATCGAAAGCTATGAGTCTCTCTACAAGGATCTTCTAGGAATTCTGAGAAATTCAGAAGAGATTCGGGCACACAGGAGAAGTATATTTTCCAAGCGTTCAGTAACACTAAGTTGTCAGGATATTTCTCGGGGTTCACATCAAGCAGGTAATCCTTCAGCCCTGGAATGTTCCCGCTGTGCAAATGGATCATCAGAGAACCATTATAAGAAAAATAAATTATTAAGTCCTTATTTATCTCAAAAGCTCCAAAGAATATTACGATTTTCCGTTCACCTGAACTGCGAGCAATGAAATTGAAAAGAAAATTGCTCTCCTTATTACCAAACACTATTATGACACTGCTGGTAGCTTGTAAAATGTTTTCTTTAGAACCCAATTGTGCAATGACAGCAAACTCAACACAGATCTCATTCTGTATCAGTAGACTTTTAAGCTCTGTATTTACTTTCTGACTCTCGTGGTCATCTGAAGTTACAATGCCCACCCAATTCCAGCCAAAATATTTCAGTAAAAGGAGGATGGCTTTAAACTGATCTCTCTCATCAGGGACTGTGCGGTAAAATGTGGGAAACTGGAATTTGTTATTAAAGACTGGATCCATAGCTCCATAGCTAATCTGTAATAGGAAAGGAAGGAAAAATACAAATCACACACATTGGTAAGAGGACTTAAAGTGATAGTAAACTCTTGTTTTTTTAAAAAAATGACAAACATATAATAGCTACCTGCTCTTTGCAGTGGTTTGCACAGAGCAGCCCAGATCCTCCTCTTCTCGGGTCCCTCTTCTGTGTTTAGACACACTGTTGCCTCTGGTATTAATGAGAGATCTTACGGCTGGTATAAATTATGACTATTCATATCTTTTCCCAGCCGCACAACTAGGAATTTCCTTTGCCAGTGTTGCATTTACAAAAAGATTATCCAGGGCTGGCTGATGCAAACTTTCTTCCTTCCTGACTGAAGCCAGGGGAGGGTGTGTGTATTGGAGCTACTGTTTTAGGCCTGCCTAGCCTATAGGGGGTCTGGGAAGTAATGAGGCCTAGAACTGAGGCCTGGTGCTGCTGACCCTCACTGGATGCAGGATCAAAGGAGCGTTGGCCCTTAAAAGGCTATACCCTATATACCCTGGTCTGTGAGGCTACAATACCCTGGTCTGTGAGGCTGCTCTATATACCCTGGTCTGTGAGGCTGCTCTATATACCCTGGTCTGTGAGGCTACACTATATACCCTGGTCTGTGAGGCTACATTATATACCCTGGTCTGTGAGGCTGCTCTATATACTCTGGTTTGTGAGGCTACACTATATACCCTGGTCTATGAGGTTGCTCTATATACCCTGGTCTTTGAGGCTACACTATATACCCTGGTCTGTGAGGCTGCTCTATATACCCTGGTCTGTGAGGCTACACTATATTCCCTGGTCTGTGAGGCTGCACTATATACCCTGGTCTGTGAGGCTGCACTATATACCCTGGTCTGTGAGGCTGCTCTATATACCCTGGTCTGTGAGGCTATACTACATACCCTGGTATGTGAGGCTACACTGTTTACCCTGGTCTGTGAGGCTGCACTGTATACCCTTGTCCGTGAGGCTACACTATATACCCTGGTCTGTGAGGCTACACTATATACCCTGGTCTGTGAGGCTGCTCTATTTACCATGGTCTGTGAGGCTACAATATATACCCTGCTCTGTGAGGCTACACTATATACCCTGGTTTGTGAAGCTATAATACATACCCTGGTCTGTGAGGCTACACTATATACCCTGGTCTGTGAGGCTACACTATAAACCCTGGTTTGTGAGGCTGCTTTATATACCCTGGCCTGTGAGGCTAAACTATATACCCTGGTCTGTGAGGCTACACTATATACACTAGTCTGTGAGGCTGCTCTATTTACCCTGGTCTGTGAGGCTGCGCTATATACCCTGATCCGTGAGGCTGCTCTATATACCCTGGTCTTTGAGGCTGCGCTATATACCCTGGTCTGTGAGGGTGCACTATATACCCTGGCCTGTGAGGCTGCACTGTATACCCTGGCCTGTGAGGCTGTGCTATATACCCTGGTCTGTGAGGCTGCACTATATACACTGATCTGTGAGGCTTCTCTATACGCCCTGGTCTGTGAGGCTGCGCTATATACCCTGATCTGTGATGCTGAGCTATATACCCTGATCTGTGATGCTGAGCTATATACCCTGATTTGTGATGCTGAGCTGTATACCCTGATCTGTAATGCTGAGCTCTACACCCTGATCTGTGATGCTGAGCTATATACCCTGATCTGTGATGCTGAGCTATATACCCTGATCAGTGATGCTGAGCTATATACCCTGATCAGTGAGGCTGAGCTATATACCCTGATCTGTGATGCTGAGCTGTATACCCTGATCTGTAAGGCTGAGCTGTATACTCTATCCTGTATTTCTGGGGCTGTATACTCTGTCCTGTGATGCTAAGCTGAATACTCCTGACACTATGGGTGGAAGCAAGTGGAATACAGGGGACAAGGTAAGTGGATTCTTTAAGGGGTGTGTCTTATGTGGGAGGGGTCAAAAAGGAAGGGCGGCGTCTGGCGGCCCCCATCCTAAAACTTCACCAGCTGCCACTGTGCAGAGATTTCTTCTGGTGTTATGGATTAATTCAGCTAAGTTAGTTGCGAGGAAGTTATACTGGGAATAGTTAACTTATCTAGAAAAGTGGATGGTACATATACCCTGGTCTGTGAAGCTACATTATATACCCTGGTCTGTGTGGCTACACAATATACCCTGCTGTGTGAGGCTGCTCCATATACCATGGTCTGTGAGACTACAATATATACCCTGGTCTATGAGGCTACACTATATACTCTGGTCTGTGAGGCTATACTACATACTCTAGTCTGTGAGGCTATACTATATACCCTGGTCTGTGAGGCTACACTATATACCCTGGTCCGTGAGGCTGCTTTATATACCCTGGTCTGTGAGGTTACACTATATACCCTGGTCTGTGAGGCTGCTCTCTATACCCTGGTCTGTGAGGCTACACTATATACCTTGGTCTGTGATGCTACGCTATATATCCTGGTCTGGGAGGCTGCACTATATACCCTGGTCTGTGAGGCCGCTCTATATGCCCTGGTCATTAAGGCTACACTATATACCCTGGTCTGTGAGGCCGCTCTATATACCCTGGTCATTGAGGCTACACTATATGCCCTGGTCTGTGAGGCTGCTCTATATACCCTAGTCTGTGAGGCTGCTCTATATACCCTGGTCTGTGAGGCTGCTCTATTTACCTGGGTCTGTGGGGCTGCGCTATATTCCCTGATCTGTGAGGCTGCTCTATATACCCTGGTCTGTGAGGCTGCTCTATATACCCTGGTCTGTGAGGCTGCACTATATAACCTAGTCTGTGAGGCTGCTCTATATACCCTGGTCTGTGAGGCTATACTACATACCCTGGTATGTGAGGCTACACTATATACCCTGGTCTGTGAGGCTACACTATATACCCTGGTCTGTGAGGCTGCTCTATTTACCATGGTCTGTGAGGCTACAATATATACCCTGCTCTGTGAGGCTACACTATATACCCTGGTTTGTGAAGCTATAATACATACCCTGGTCTGTGAGGCTACACTATATACCCTGGTCTGTGAGGCTACACTATAAACCCTGGTTTGTGAGGCTGCTTTATATACCCTGGCCTGTGAGGCTAAACTATATACCCTGGTCTGTGAGGCTACACTATATACACTAGTCTGTGAGGCTGCTCTATTTACCCTGGTCTGTGAGGCTGCGCTATATTTATCTCGTCGGAGTGTCTGGTCCCATATATCACATCGGAGTGTCTGGTCCCATATATCACA
>BLSH010115946.1:154396-182737 GCA_018402905.1 Glandirana rugosa
TGTCCCGTCCCATATATCACGTGGGAGTGTCTGGTCCCAGTCTTTGAGGCTGCGCTATATACCCTGGTCTGTGAGGGTGCACTATATACCCTGCCCTGTGAGGCTGCACTGTATACCCTGGCCTGTGAGGCTGTGCTATATACCCTGGTCTGTGAGGCTGCACTATATACACTGATCTGTGAGGCTTCTCTATATACCCTGATCTGTGATGCTGAGCTATATACCCTGATCTGTGATGCTGAGCTATATACCCTGATTTGTGATGCTGAGCTGTATACCCTTATCTGTAATGCTGAGCTCTACACCCTGATCTGTGATGCTGAGCTATATACCCTGATCTGTGATGCTGAGCTATATACCCTGATCAGTGATGCTGAGCTATATACCCTGATCAGTGAGGCTGAGCTATATACCCTGATCTGTGATGCTGAGCTGTATACCCTGATCTGTAAGGCTGAGCTGTATACTCTATCCTGTATTTCTGGGGCTGTATACTATGTCCTGTGATGCTAAGCTGAATACTCCTGACACTATACTACATACCCTAGTCTGTGAGGCTATACTATATACCCTGGTCTGTGAGGCTACACTATATACCCTGGTCCGTGAGGCTGCTTTATATACCCTGGTCTGTGAGGTTACACTATATACCCTGGTCTGTGAGGCTGCGCTATATACCCTGGTCTGTGAGGCTACACTATATACCTTGGTCTGTGATGCTACGCTATATATCCTGGTCTGGGAGGCTGCACTATATACCCTGGTCTGTAAGGCCGCTCTATATGCCCTGGTCATTAAGGCTACACTATATACCCTGGTCTGTGAGGCCGCTCTATATACCCTGGTCATTGAGGCTACACTATATTCCCTGGTCTGTGAGGCTGCTCTATATACCCTAGTATGTGAGGCTGCTCTATATACCCTGGTCTGTGAGGCTGCTCTATTTACCTGGGTCTGTGGGGCTGCGCTATATTCCCTGATCTGTGAGGCTGCTCTATATATCCTGGTCTGTGAGGCTGCTCTATATACCCTGGTCTGTGAGGCTGCACTATATAACCTGGTCTGTGAGGCTGCGCTATATACCCTGGTCTGTGAGTTTGTGCTATATACCCTGGTCTATGAGGCTGCGCTATATAGCCTGGTCTGTGAGGCTGCGGTATATACCCTGATCTGTGATGCTGAACTATATACCCTGATCTGTGATGCTGAGCTATATACCCTGATCTGTGATTCTGGGCTGTATACCCTGATCAGTGAAGCTGAGCTATATATCCTGATCTGTGATGTTGAGCTGTATACCCTGATCTGTGAGGCTGAGCTGTATACTCTGTCCTGTATTTTTTGGGCTGTATACCCTGTCCTGTGATGCTGAGCTGAATACTCCTGACACTCTGGGTGGAAGTAAGTGCAGTACAGGGGATGGAGTGGGTGGATTCTATAAGGAGTGTGGCGCCCCCATACTAAAATGTCCCCAGCCGCCACTGTGCAGAGATTTCTTCTGGTGTTACAGATTCATTCAGGTAAGTTAGTTGTGAGGAAGTTATACTGGGAAGAGTTAGCTTATCTAGAAAGGTGGATGGTAAAGTCTGATCTATCGGGTCGTGGACATAAAAGGTAACAGAAAAGGTTACCATAATTGTGTTGATTTCTTTAGGGTGAGATGTGTGGTTTCCCAAATAGTCTTTAACCACTTCAGCCCCAGAAGGATTTACCTACTGCCTGACCAGTCCGTTTTTTGCGATATGGCACTGCATTGCTTTAACTGACAATTGTGTAGCCGTGTGATGGTGTACCCAAACAAAATTGATTGTTTTTTTTCCCCACAAATAGAGTTTTCTTATGGTGGTATTTGATCACCTCTGCGGTTTTTATTTTTTGCGCTATAAACAAAAAAAGAGTGACAATTTTGAAAAATAAACAATATTTTTTACTTTTTGCTATAAATATACAAAAAAAAAATGTACAAAAACTAATTTCTTCGTCAGTCAAGGCCAATATGTATTCTACATATTTTTGGTAAAAAAAATCCCGATTAGCGTATATTGATTGGTTTGCACAAAAGTTACAAAATTGGGAATAGAGTTATGGCATTTTTATTATTGTTATTTTTTTTACTAGTAATGGCGGTGATCTGCAATTTTTTAGTGGGACTGTGACATTGTGGCGGTCAAATCAGACATTTTTGACACTTTTTTGGGACCGGTAACATGTATACAGAGATCAGTGTTATAACAATGCACTGATTACTGTATAAATGACACAGGCAGGGAAGGGGTTAACACTAGGGGGCGATCAAGGGGTTAAATGTGTTCCCTGGGAGGTGTTTCTAACTGTATGGGTGCTGGGCTGATGGGAGGAGGAGAGAGATCACTGTTACTAATCTCTAGAAACACAAGAGACACCCCCTCTGGGACTTTAAATGGGGAGACCAATTCACCAAGAACAAGATAACAGGTGAAATGCAAAAAAGTTATTGATACATTAAAAAGAGGCCACCCAGACAAGTTGATGGGTTCGCATCCACGACCATAACAAAAAGAATATTGATTCTAGACAAACAACAAAATAAACAAACAAGTGTGTACAGAGATAAACAAAGGATATAAAAGAGAGACCACTGTATCTGCCACTTGGGTCATCTTCTGCCACCCAGTGTCATGGATGCGAACCCATCAGCTTGTCTGGGTGGCCTCTTTTCAATGTATCAATAAATTTAAACTTTTTTACATTTCACCTGTTATCTTGTTCTTGGTGAATTGGTCTCCCCATTTAAAGTCCCAGAGGGGGTTTCTCTTGTGCTTCTACAGATCATGTTTGAGATGGGGGTAGAATCTCTTTGAAAGTTTGGGGGTACAGTTATCGGCAATCTATATACTCTAGTTACTAATCACTAGGAACAGGCAATCTTTCTCTACTCCCCTGACAGAACAGGGATCTGCTTTGTTTACACGGGCAGATCCCTGTTCTGCCTCTCTCTGTTGCAATCGTGGGTGGCTAGTGGACATCGAGTCCGAGGCGTGATGACCCCACAGATCGCAGTGTACGCGCCCAACATACACCTACAGTGATTTGTGCTGCGTACCAACCTGCCGCAGAATAATGGCGGCGGCTGGTTGACAAGTGGTTAAAGTGGTTGTAAACCTCAGTCATGTAATCTGAGCAAAGCACATATATCTGTAGTGTTTACTTATCTCTCCAAAGCTCTAAGTGCCGTTTCTCTCTGGTGCTTTGTTTCTCTGTTATCAGCATGAGTCACTTCTGAGAAGTTTTCCAGACACATGAGATAAATTTGTGCTGGGAGGGAGGGGGGAGCAGGTGCTCAGAATAGAGCTTGCCTATTCACAACTAGGGATGGGCCCGACGTTCGAGTCGAACGTAAGTTCGAATCGAACATCGGGCGTTCGCCCATCCGCCGAACTTAGAACATTATGGGACACTCGTGGCGAGTTTGCCCGCTGCAGAGCGCCCTATAATGCACTGAGCTCATGTCTGAGCTCCATTTGCTTTGACAGTTTATTTATATGCAAGGGCGGGCCGCCCCCTCCTGATGTCATGTGACGTTAGAGGGGGCGGGGTCACTCAGTTACGTCACCGGGTGGCCCCACCCTTGACTATAAATAAACTGTCAAAGCAAACAGAGCTCAGTCAGCGGGAGCCCTCCCATTAGGGAGGAGATGTTTCGGGTTTTTGGGTCGTGTGCCATGATTGACAATGGATTACAACCGGGGACACTTTTTTATTTCTTGTTAAAGGGGGCTTCCAGATTCAGATGAGCCCCCTGCCCACAGTCCAGGGTTGTGGGGATGAGGCTCTTGTCCCCATAAACATGGGGACTATGTGCTTTGGTGTGGGGGGCACAGAGCCGCTCCTGCCCCAAAGCACCCACCCCCCCATGTTGAGGGCATGTAGCCTGGTAGAGTTCAGGACGGGGGGGCGCTCGTCTGTCCCCTCCTATCCTGGCCAGCCAAGTTGCATGCTCGGACAAGGGTCTGGCATGGATTTTGGGGGGACCCCCAAGCCATTTTCTTTTTAAATTTTGGCACGGGGTTCCCCTTAAAAACCATACCAGACCTGCTGCGGGACTGTTTTAAACATCACACAGTTGCTCCGTTTTAAAGGCAGACTAAGGGGACCCCCCAGGCATGGTATTTAAAGGGATATTTTGTTTTTATTGTTTCACTTTAAGCATTATTAAAATCACTGCTCCTGAAAAAACAATCGATTTATAAACTTTTTTTTGCATTAAAACATGGGCCCTAGGGCAGGGCCTGAGTCCCCATACACTTTTTATGGCATTAACTTGCATATAAGCCTTTAAAATGAGCACTTTTGATTTTTCATGTTCGAATAGGGTTCGAATGTTTGCACAAATGTATTGCCTGTTCGCATGTTCTGGTGCGAACCGAACTGGGGGGTGTTCGGCCCATCCCTATTCACAACACAGTTCTTCAGCTGTGTGGAGAGGGTTGTGTTCCTTTCCTCCAATCAGCTTTAACACCCTGTAACTGCAGTCTATGCCCGATGCATATATGGGTCAATATCCATGGGGAGGTTTCCTGTGTCTATCACAGAAACCCAGGGTGTTAACCTCTGGTTACCCGGATGTCAATGCGGGCTTCCTGTATGTCACTTCCGGTGCGCCTAGCGCTGTTTTTGGTGCCAAAACGGGGAATAGTAATCTATCTCTTCAAGCACCGAAAGTGGTTGCCCGATGCATATATGGGTCAATATCCATGGGGAGGTTTCCTGTGTTTATCACAGTAACCCATGGTGTTGACCTCTGGACACCCGGATGTTAATGCGGGCTTCCTGTGTGTCACTTCCGGTGCGCCTAGCGCTGTTTTTTGGCGCCAAAACACAGACTATTTAAACCCAATACACAAGTGCACATGGCAAGTATGCCGTGTGAGGAGAGGGGACGTTTTCATCAGAGGCTATCAAGGTCATTTTGGACTACCTAGATGACTTTTCAAATACAGTTTGATATGTTGTCTGTTATAGGCTGCCATTGGCCACATCTTTATCAGCCTTTGCTTTCCCTGCAGACGTGTCCATCTCAGCGATACATTGCATAGACTTCAGCACTCTATTTTCAACGTATCAATTGGGATATTCCATCTTCTATTACATTCATGCGTTTCCCTACAATGGGTAGGTGATATATTTTTTAGGGATGTTGGCGCTGTTTACCTATCGCCAATATACTATAAATCTTATAATTTTCTATTATCCTTTTATCTGGGTCTATCCATTCTACCTCATACGTCCCTCTCCTGCTTTTGGGCTTTATAATATAAGACAGATACATGAGATACAAAATATTAATGTACTCTTTTTATGACCATTAGATGTTGCCTGCGGGTAGTCGTACCACCTGTTTCCCCAGTGCACCAATGTGTTGTTGTATGGCTTTACCTGGATACGCCTCATAGGACGCTCTCTGGTTCACCCCAGAAGGACCACATTTTTATAATTTTTTACAACTTTTTTCGCTTTTCCCTCTTGAGTTGAAAATAGGGACTAGCTGTGAAAAGTTAATCTTGATCCACCCTCTGAATACCTACATAATTTCAGAAATAAAGACAGGTAAGACATATCATTATATGGAGTGTTTCCCTCTAATTTTCAACTCCCAAGGTAATTGCAACTTTTGTTGTTAGATTCTATATATGCAATGTGCATGTATATTATTCTCTCTTTGTTATTATTTTCCTATTCCACCTTATTGTTGGTTGAATAGTATGTTTATCTAACTTGACGTAATGATCAGACTTATATAAATTGGAAATTCATCCCGGAAGCGGGATTTTATTTGTGCAATATCTGCCATGATGTATATTTCCACGTTTTACCGGACTATTTTCTATCTATTTAGGATATGTATACCCTTATGGGCTGTGTATCTATGCTTCCCCTGAAGAAGCCTAACTGGCGAAACGCGTAGGAAAAAAACACATATCCTCCACTTTCAACAACCAGTCATCAGAGCTACATCATGTCCTCTCTACTGACTGGGAGTATTTAGACCCTTTGGGTCATGTTTTGTCAAGTTCGGTCTAATATGATCTATATTTATATGTTTGTTTTTCCGCCTTTTATAGGTGATTTTATGATGTACATGTTACCAATTTATTAAACTTTGTTATACATAGAATATTCTATGTTTATGTCTGATCATTCAGAGAAGGTTTCTCAGTACCAGCAAAGTCCCATCTTTTTTTGTCATGCTCTTTGAGAGGGTTTCCTCCCCCTTTCAGGAGTAAGATTATTTCAATTCGTATCCAATGTTGATTCATGTACAATTATACATAGAGAATGTCCGAATGGCCTACACATTGTTAATAGCCACGCATGTCACAGATTGTAATCCATATAGTATAATAAAATATAAAATAATAAGGGGGGGGGGTTGGAATATATAGACATGGTCCACTGGAAATAGTGAGTTAGGTAAACACGTAAATGTACTGATTGAGGTAAACCAGTAGGTCAAATTATAGCTTGGCTAGACACATGATTAGACTGATTGGGGTAGTTTTTAGCTCAACGCGTTTCGTGACATTGCGTCACTCTTCGGGAGCAAAACCCGCAAAACATGTCTATAGAGAGAAAAAAAAAATAATTAATTAAATTTATATTGTATGTATATATGTATATGTTTACCTTTAAAGGAAAAAATAATCATCAAAGCAAAAATTCAATGGAGGAAAAATGAATATAATAGAATAAAAAGAAAAAGAAAAACATAAGGACTTGGTGGTGAAACCTCATCCCGTGCATAACTGACAGAACTGCTTCTTTATTCTTAGTTTAAAACAAGCTTTTTGGCTCTGTGTCTACATATACTTCTATATTCAAAAGACTCCCGAAGAAGCGGTATTTCCCGCAAAACATGTCGAGTATATAGTACTGTAGTGTCTTATTGACCATAAAATATCCAGAGTCATATATGTGCTCTGTACGCACATTTTTATTGTGAGTGTCTCTTTTTAATTATGAAATTTGTAATAAAGATGTTATATTTTTTATGAAATGTATCCTTATTCAAACTGTACTATTAATGTCCATTCTGGCCTCCTCAAAAATCTTTCCTCTGTGTTGCTGATATATGAATAAAGATTTTTATTTAACCCAATATGCACTTTTGAAAGGGTGTAGAGAGTAGGGATGGGCCGAAAAGACCCCTGGTCGGTTCGCACCAGAAGGTACGAACAACGCGAAAGTTCGGACCCGAATAATGAACCCCGTTAACGTCAATGGGACCCGAACTTCAAAAATTAAAAGTGCCCATTTTGAAGGCTTATATGTGTAACCATGTGTTCCCTTGAGAGTGGCTTGTAGTAGTAGTTCACCTGGTAGCTGACCTCAATCGCACCATACATTACACATGTGGAGACACTGACCAGACCGGCTCTTGCTTTTGTTGCTTTATTTGGGGGAAATAACTTGGATGGGGATAAGGGGTAACTGTGGAATGCCCAAAGAATTTTGGTACAAGGATTCCATATACAGTCCTGTATATGCGTACTTCACTGTAGGCTCTCCCTCTGCAGATTATTGCTCCTCTCAACCCTCTGGTACTTCACTTATTGATCGTTTCTTTTACAGTTCTCTCACTACACAGAACTCACAGCTTTAGACTTCTTTGCTTCTCTCCAGCTCAGAACTTAGTTTCCAGCCTGAAAGGAAATTTATCAGGCTTCTCTATATCTTTCTCTTCACTGCGGTTAGCACGTGGTGAGGCCTACCCTGTTCCAGCAGGACCTCAGGAACACCCATTACAGGCCAGGGATCATGGGCCCCTGAATGTGCAGTAAGTACTTTAGTGCTAACTGGGCTTTTGACGGACCACAACTCCCAGCCTATCCTCTTCCAGGTCCCATCGACCTGCTCTCTGGTTAGTGACTTTCCTTTCTCTTGACTGACTCCCAAGGCTCCCACAGACTTCTACCATTCCTCTCCCAGCCTGCTCCAGAGCTTTCTCCTCCAGTCCCAGGGATCGCCACTCACTGCACCGGTGGATACTTTAACCCCTTCCTTACCGGGCACTTAAACCCCCCTCCTGCCCAGACCAATTTTTGGCTTTCAGCGCTGTCGCATTTTGAATGACAATTGCGCGGTCGTGCGACGTTGTACCCAAATAAAATTTGCGTCCTTTTTCCCCCACAAATAGAGCTTTCTTTTGGTGGTATTTGATCCCCTCTGCATCATTTCTGATCGCCGCTATAAACAAAAAATGAGCGACAATTTTGCAAAAAAGAACAATATTTTTTACTTTTTGCTAAAGTACAAATCCATTAAAAAAATTATTCATCAGTTTTGGCCGATATATATTCTTCTACATATTTTTGTTAAAAAAAAAATCGCAATCGGCGTATATTGATTGGTTTGCGCAAAAGTTATCGCGTCTACAACCTGGGAATTGATTTATGGTGTTTTTATTATTATTTTTTTTTTTTACTAGTAATGGCGGCGATCTGCGATTTTTATCGGGACTGCGATATTGGGGCGGACATGTCGGACATTTTTTCACATTTTTGGGACCAATGACATTTATTCAGCGATCAGAAATTTAAATGTCCACTGATTACTGTATAAATGTCATTGGCAGTGAAGGGGTTAACCTGCAGGGGGCAGTGAAGGGGTTAACAATGTTCCCTGGGTGTGTTCTAACTGTGGGGGGGCAGGGCTGGCCGGGACATAACAGATCTAACTGATCCCAGTGACAGGGATCAGTAGATCTGCTATGTCCCCTGTCACAGAACGGGGAACCGCCGTGTTTATAACGGCGGTTCCCCGTTCTGAGGCTCCTAAAAGTGATCGGCGGGTCTCGGGCGGACATCGAGTCCGCCCAACCCGCGGGCACGCTCGTGCAGCGTGCAGCACGCGCGCGCGCGCCGCCAGGGGGCGCGCCTGGAGCATGCGCAGTGGAGGACGTCCATGGACGTCCTCCCGGCATTTCAGGTCCGCGCTGGAGCCGTACTTGGGCAATAGCGAGGACCTGGAGTGGTTAAAGTCTCTCACTCCTCCTGTAGCACCTCCACTGTTCTCCTGTTCCTCTTGTGCCGCTCCATGAATCACTCTCCTTCCTGGCTGCACCCGAACCCCCAGGCCCCAAGGTCACCCTCCCCAGACTGGGGGCGACCTCCCGGGTAGGGGCCTGTACCACAGCGCCTCTGCTACATCTCCAGCCTTCCATCCGACACCACTCCTCCCAGATTTGGCTGACCCTGAGTATTTAAGGAGGCCTGCCCCCTGACAATCATGTTTGGTGATTGATCAGGGCTCCTTAGAACACTGCATGGCTCCACCCATCTCCCAACTCTCTGACCAGAAAACCTTCTCCAGGCTTCTAGAAAGAAGTGGGAGGTTCTGGTGACCTCATCTATTAAGTCCACCCAATCCTCACTGAGCTTCTTCTCACAGCTCAGATCAAAAAATCCAGGCCTGCACATTACAGTCAGGCCCGACTAAATTGACCTCTCCTAGTCAAAAACCCTGCTAGAAAATGTACCTATACTATGGGGGCACTAAACTTGCAAGTAATTGTGCATACAATGGTTATAGGGGTCCAGGTCCTGCCCTGGGGAACATGTCTCAATGAAAAAAGTTTTTGAAAATGTCATTTTTAAATTAGCACTGATTTTTTTGATTTTTAAAGTGAAAGCACAAAAATGAAAAATTCCTTCTAATATAGTGCCTGGGGGATCCCCTTAGACATGGCAGATCTGTCATGTCTAGAATCTGCTGCAGCAATATTTGCATTTATAAAGCCCAAAAAAATAAAATTTTCCCTGCAAGCTGCCTTTATTTTGCTCAGCAACAGCTGGGGAGCCAGTGTTTATGATGAGGCCACAATGTGGTGCACTGGGAACAAGATAAGAGATTTTTTGGATAAATTCCGGTGCCACTTTGACTTTGGATAGAAGTAACGGGAGCATAAAAATTGGGCTTTGGGTGTCGGTGGTGCCTTCACACCATAACCCTATAGAGGTGCTCTTTATGAAGGCAAGAATTGGCCTTTCTGTAAAAAAAACTGCAATGTTAAGCATGTGGTACCCAAATGACTGGTGTTCTTGCCGCATTTGATGTGCCTGAGACACAATTTGCAGATAGCAACAGCACGATCTGCTGCAGATTTGCTGAAAAAGGCCCAGACAGCTGCGCTTTGGGGAGTGGGCTGGGAGAGAACAGCTGCAGAATGTGATGGAATAGGGTGTCTGCTCGGCACTCTTTCTTGATGTCGGCCTCCTTGGGGTTGTGCAGCCTAACCTTCAGTTTCCTCCTCTGCTCTATCTGGCACCCAAGTCACATCAGTGACCTCATCGTCATTATCATCATCTTCTCCATCTCCTCCATCATCATTACAACTGGAGACAACTTGGCAATATGCTGTGGGAATGTGAATGCCAATTTGTCTACCAGTGTTCTCCCCTCTCTCTAGGCTCATGTTCCTATCATCCTCAACCTCAGAACCAACATCTGAATCCAGTAATGGCTGGACATCATTAAGGCGCAAGTGGCTGACGCTGTGGTCAAATAACTCAGCTGACTCCTCCTCCATGACTGATGTTGGGGCTATGGCAGGAATAGATGTGGACAAGGAGGCAGGTTTATCCACTCTGGCAACTGCAGGGGACTGCACACTTGTCTCTGCTTGGAGTCACAGGGGATGATGAGGATGAGGAAGGTATAGTAAGCCAGTCCACCACCTCCTCTGTGTGCTGTGGCTGGATAATTATCAGGCTGTACCTGACATGATCTGCTGGGAGTATATAAGCCCGCCCTTCACAAAGGTTCAGGACTTCAGTATTTCTCTGCAAGCCTGTCCCTGCCTGTGTCCGATCCGTCCTGGTCCTGTATCCGTGATCCTGTATCCTGACCCTGTGACCTGACCCCTGGAACCTGCTCCCTGCTTCCTTACTCACCTTCTGCTCCCAGTAACCGGGCTCCCTGTTCCTGTTAGAAGAAGATTGTGCTGAGGACATGTTTGCATTTGATTGTTGTTTCCTCGCGCTCCCAGAGGAGGCAGTGCTGGGCATCTCTATTTAAACAGTGGGTTTCCTGTAGCAAGTGCTGTCCATTCTGCAGCATTTGGTGTGTTTCTGAGCAACTTGCTACCTGTTATCTGTTCCTGTGACCCAGCTTGTCTTGACCACATCTGATCTGCGCCTGCATTGACCCCCAGCGTGCCCCCGACTATTCTTCTGCCTGCTCCTTGTGTACCTTGCCGCCCACCTGTTGATGACCCTGCCTGCACTCGACTACTCTCCTGCCTGCTCCTTCTGTACCCCATTGCCAGCTAGTTGCTGACCCGGCCAGCACCACTACTCTACTGACTGCACGAGCTCTACCGGACCGCTCATATCATCACCAGTGAACCAGTCCAGCCCTCGTGCCCCTCTGTGCTCCCGAACTTCCTGTCTGTCCTATCAGGGGTTCCTGAACCAGAGCCGCAAGAGTGGTTGCTTCCTGCACAAGACAGACTCCACCACCAGGTGTGTGACAGTAATGGACAGTCACGCTTGAATCTGCGCAGGAAGCACCCTCTGCTATGGATGAACTGTGTGTCCATCTTACCGGCCTCACACAGGCGGTCAAGAGCCTGCGGGCGGAGCATACCTGGCTGGAAGAACGTGTACAGGAGCTTGCTACCCCCATAGCTCCTGGCGGACACCCGGCTGCTGGTCACACCATTGTGGCCCTACCACTGGAGCCAGAGGTCCCTCTGCCGGATAAGTTCTCCGGTGACTGCCGCAAGTTCAGGGCCTTCCGCAGTTCTTGTGAACTTTATTTTGAGTTGCAGCCCGCACCTTCTCTTCAGAAGCCACAAAATTGGGGTCCTGGGCCCATCGCCTATGGGAGCAGAGAGGCCCTGAAGTCTCCACCCTTGCTCTGTTTTTTGATGCCATGGCCCGCCTATACCAGGATCCTCACCAGGTTGCCACCGCTGAAGCCGCACTCCATGCTCTCCAGCTGGGCCGCCGCACGGCGGAAGACTACGATGTCGGATTCAGGGGCTGGGGTGCAGACACTGCCTGGAATGAGGCGGCACTATGCTTCCAGTTTCGCTTAGGTCTATCTGAGCCACTCAAGGATGAGCTTGCCCGTGTTGGGGTGCCTCAAACCCTGGGTTCTCTGGTGGACCTGGCCATACAGGTAGACCGATGTCTAAGAGAACGCAGAGGGGAGAGAACCTTTGCAACTACACGACCTACATGGAAGACACCCTGGGAGCCCAGATATTCCTGCCCCGGTCCCACCGGGTCCAGCCACTTCGGCCACCACCTCCTTTTGACTATCCTACCGCTGAAGAGAGACATCGGCGTCGCTCCCAAAGCTTATGCATGTACTGTGGGGAGACAGGACACTTTGTGCGCACCTGCTTGGCGAAGCTCCGTAGGTGCTCTGCTAGGGGTAACCAGGAGGACCTCCCTGTCCCCAGCAATGTCGCTCATTTCATTATCCCGATCTCTCTACAGTTACACGGAGGGAGCCTCCAAATCCAAGCAATTATCGACTCCGGGGCATGCAGCTGCTTTTTAGATCAAATGTTCGATGCTCAACATCAGATTCCCCTTCGTCCTAAGACACACAAGATGACCGTCCACTTGGCAGACGGGACGGCCATCAAGTCTGGCACCGTCACTCACGAGACTGTTCCCATACCTGCTGTGACGGCCAACGGCCACCAGGAGTTACTCATCTTGGACGCCATCGCATCTCCTCTCTTCCCTGTTATCCTCGGCCTACCCTGGCTCAAGGCCCATAGTCCCTGCATCAATTGGTCCTCCGGGGATATTCAGTTCCGATCCACCTACTGCCTCCATCACTGTCTGCCACAGACCCAGAAACCCGGCCCTACGCTACTCAGTCTGGATCCTGACCCTGATTCTGAAGCTCACTGAGTTGTCCCATCCGTTTACCATGATTACTTGGATGTATTTAGTAAGAAAGGGGCCAACAAGTTGCCACCGCACAGGCCATACGACTGCCCCATAGAGCTTTTACCGGGGGCCGAAATCCCCTTTGGGCGGATCTACGCTCTGTCTGAATTGGAGCTCTCCGCCCTCAAGGCCTACCTCGACGACAATTTGGAGAAGGGCTTCACTCAGCCCTCCACGTCCCCAGCTGGGGATGGCATATTCTTCGTCGAGAAGAAAAATCACACATTACGACCCTGTATTGACTACCGGGAACTGAACAAAGTAACGGTCAAAAGCCGCTACCCTCTGCCTTTAGTTCCAGAACTTTTTCAGAGACTGGGATTGGCCAGAATTTTTACTAAGCTGGACCTCCGTGGGGCGTACAACCTCATCCGAATTAGGGAAGGTGATGAGTGGAAGACCGCCTTCCGAACCCGCTTCGGACACTTCGAGTACTTAGTAATGCCTTTTGGGCTCTGTAACGCCCCAGTGACTTTCCAGCATCTAGTCAACAATGTGTTCCGAGAATATCTGGACTTGTTCGTTATCATCTACCTAGATGATACCTACCTAGATGATATTCTTATTTTCTCTTCATCCCTGGAAGAGCACCGCAACCATGTCCGCAGGGTTCTAAGTCGTCTCCGGAAGCACGGATTATACGCTAAGGCGGAAAAGTGCGTTTTTGAACGCCCCAGTATCCAATTTATCGGCCTCATTATATCTGTCACAGGCATCACAATGGACCCTCAGAAGGTCTCAGCCATCCCGGAGTGGCCAGCACCAACAAACAGGAAAGGGGTCCAACTCTTTGTGGGGTTTTCCAATTTTTATAGGAAATTTATAAAGGATTTCTCCGGCATAATAGCGCCCATCACACAACTCACCAAGCAAGGTACACGTTTTCATTGGTCGGCTGAAGCTCAAGTGGCTTTTCAAACTCTTAAGGGGCTCTTCACCTCCGCACCTATACTGAGACATCCTGACTCTGAGCTTCCCTACGTATTGGAGGTAGACGCTTCAGAAACTGCTATTGGAGCCGTACTATCTCAGAGGCAGGGTTCCAAAGCACTGCTCCATCCGGTTGCCTTTTTTTCCCGCAGACTCACAGCTCCGGAAAGGAACTATGGCGTGGGGGATAGGGAATTATTGGCCATCAAATCTGCCTTGGAGGAATGGCGTTACCTTTTGGAAGGAGCCGTGCATCCCATCTTGGTCTATACAGACCATAAAAATCCCGAGTACCTTAGAACAGAGAAGAGACTGAGACCACGTCAGTCCCGCTGGGCACTCTTTTTTTCTCGCTTTCAGTTCCACCTCACACACTGGGTCGAAAAACACAAAAGCTGATGCATTGTCTCAAATGTTCGTTCCATGTTCCGGAAACCACTGCTCCCCCAGATACCATCCTTCAGCCACGGAACTTCTTGTTGTCCCAGGAAGACCTGTTCTCGCAGATTAGGCGGACCTTGACTGGCCTCTCCGGGCCTTCTGATCAAAGACTGATAGCAAGAGATGGGTTGTGGTGGCGTGGTGACTGGATTTTCGTGCCCAAACAGCAAAGACCAATGGTCTTGCGGCTATGCCATGACCATAAACTAGCCGGACACTTTGGTGCGAGGAAAACTGCTGAACTGGTGTCACGTTCTTTCTGGTGGCCACTCGTGGGGGAGGACTGTCAGAGATACGTCAACTCCTGCCCCACTTGTGCAAGAAATAAGACCAGTAAAGCCAAGGCTTGGAGTCTCCTAAACCCTCTCCCTGAACCTGAACGACCCTGGTCGAAGATAGCAATGGACTTTATTGTCGAGTTACCTCTGGTAGAAGGTTACAGCACCATCTGTGTAGTCATCGACCGACTCACGAAAATGGCTCACTTCCTCCCTATGAAGGACACCCCCACTGCCGCTGAGACTGCGGAAATTTTTGTAAAGGAAATAGTCCGCCTTCACGGAGTCCCAACCAATATAGTATCGAACCGCGGGGTACAGTTCATCTCCCGATTCTGGAGAGCACTCTGCTCAGCCTTGGAGATCGAGTTGTCCTTCTCTACAGCTTATCACCCTCAGACGAATGGCCAAACCGAGAGGACGAATCAAACCTTGGAGCAGTATCTGCACTGCTTCTCGTCCTTCTCGCAGGATGACTGGGTATCCCTGTTACCACTTGCAGAATTTTCTTACAACAACTCCATGCACTCCGCTACAAAGCAGTCCCCGTTTTGGTCAAACTACGGCTATCATCCCTTATCTCTACCCAGTGTGGCACCAGAGGGTGTGGTGCCAGCCGTGCATGATACTGTCAAGTTCCTGGAAGAGAACCAAAAGTACCTGCAGGAAACTCTCTCCCAAACACAAGAACAGGGTTAAAAATGCCTTTGACAAGAAGAGGCAGGGAGAGCTGGAGCTTCTGCCCGGTGATCAGGTCTTGCTGTCAACCCGGAATTTAAAAATGTCCTGTCCCTCTAAAAATTTGGGACCTAAGTTCATCGGGCCCTTCCCAGTGCAGAAAAGAGTTAACCGGGTGGCTTATAGGTTGGACCTTCCCCCTTCCTTGCGCATTCACCCGGTTTTTCATGTCACACATCTAAAACCCGTGTCCCCGGACCATTTTCTGGATAGAACAACCGCTCCACCGGCACCGGTCCTGATAGATGGTGAGGAAGAATTTGAAGTCGAGGCCATCTTGGACTGTAGGAAGCGGGGCGGTGCATTGCAGTATTTGGTGAAATGGACAGGTTATGGTCTGGTGGAGAACTCTTGGGAGCCTGAAGCAAATAGCCATGCGGATGAACTGATTGCTTCGTTCAGAAGAAACCGGGCCGCAAGGAACTCCCGCCTAGGCATCCGGAGGCTGCCCCTTGGGGGGGGGGGGGGCAATGTTAGGAGAAGATTGTGCTGAGGAAGTGCTTGCATTTGATTGTTGTTTCCTCGTGCTCCCAGAGGAGGCGGTGCTGGGCAGCTCTATTTAAACAATGGATTTCCTGTAGCAAGTGCTGTCCATTCTACAGCTTTTGGTGTGTTCCTGAGCAACTTGCTACCTGTTATCTGTTCCTGTGACCCGGCTTGTCTTGACCACATCTGATCTCCGCCTGCATCGACCCCCAGCGTGCCCCAGACTATTCTTCTGCTTGCTCCTTGCGTATCTTGCCGCCCGCCTGTTGATGACCCTGCCTGCACTCGACTACTCTCCTGCCTGCTCCTTCTGTACCGCATTGCCAGCTAGTTGCCGACCTGGCCTGCACCACTACTCTACTGACTGCACAAGCTCTACCGGACCGCTCACATCATCACCAGTGAACCAGTCCAGCCCTCGTGCCCCTCTGTGCTCCCGAACTTCCTGTCTGTCCTATCAGGGGTTCCTGAACCGGAGCCGCAAGATTGGTTGCTTCCTGCACAAGACAGACTCCACCACCAGGTGCGTGACAGTTCCCCTGATCTCATGTCCTCTGTTTGCTTATATGTGTGTTTTATACATTGTATTTAGTTAGATAGTTAGGTGTTATTTTGGGGTTTTCTGTGTTTCATTATCTTTTTCTTGCTTGTTTACGTTTGCTGGTGTTTGGTGTGGGAATTATGCAATTTTCCTAATAAATATATACATATTTTCACTTAAACATCTGGTTCTGAATCCTTTAACCACTTGCCGACCGCCCGCCGCAGTGGCGGCAAGGGGGCTTGTTATCGCGAACTGCCGTCACAGGACAACTGCCGCGATAACTAGCATTGTGAGCGCGCGCACGCTCGCGCGCTCACTGTGTTCGGGGGGAGCCAGGGAGCGGGTAGGGCAGACTTGATCGCCGCCGACTACCCGCGATGGCTCCCCCGCACTGAAAGAACGGAGGTCCGTGCATGTAAACACGGATCTCCGTTCTGTTGAAGGGGGAAGGGCGATGATCACAGCCTTCCTGTATATGGAAGCTATGATCATCCCCTCTCCCCAGCCAGGCCAGCCCACATACAGTTAGAACACGCCCAGGGAACACCGTTAACCCTTAGAGCGCCCCCTCCAGGTTAACCCCTTCACTGTCAATGGCATTTACACAGTAATCAGTGCATTTTTATAGCACTGATCGCTGTATAAATGCCAATGGTCCCAAAAAAGTGTCAAAATGGTCCGGCATGTCCGCTGCAATATCGCAGTACTGCTAAAAATCACAGATCGCCGCCATTACTAGTAAAAAATAAAAAATAAATAAAAACCCCAGAAATTCTCACCATCTGTAAACGCGGCAACTTTTGCGCAAACCAATCAATAAATGACGATTGCGACTTTTTTTTACCAAAAATATGAGGAAGAATATAAATTGGCCAAAACTGATGGAAAAAAATGTTTTTATATTTTTTTTTTGGATTTGTATTTTATCAAAAAGTAATACATTTTTTTTTTTTTTTTGCAAAAATGTCGCTCTTCTTTTGTTTATAGCGGCAATCAGAAACGATGCAGAGGGGATCAAATGCCACCAAAAGAAAGCTCTATTTGTGGGAAAAAAAGGACGCAAATTTCGGTTGGGTACAACGTCACATGACTGCGCAATTGTCAGTTAAAGCGACGCAGTGACGAATCGCAAAAAGTGCTCTGGTCCTAAAGTGGGAAATCCTTCCAGGGCTGAAGTGGTTAAGTGCAGCCAACCAATCTGATCATTCTTGCTGGATGCCTGCATATGGTATTCCTGACAAACACAGAAAAAACGATGGCGTTAAATTGCCAGTAATGCACACAGAAGTATATGGCGTTAAACTGGCAGTAATGCGCACAGGATTATAAGGAATTAAACTGGCAGTAACGCACACAAAACTATATGGCATTAAACTGGCAGTAATGCAAAAAACCTATATGGAGTTAAATTGGCAGTAACGCACACAGAAGTAAATGACGTTAAACTGGCAGTAACGCACACAGAACTATATGGCGTTAAACTAGCAGTAACACACACAGAACTATATGGCGTTAAACTGGCAGTAATGCACACAGAACTATATGGCGTTAAACTGGCAGTAACGCACTAGAAGTAAATGGCGTTAAACTGTCAATAACGCACACCGAAGTAAACGGCTCTAAACTTGCAGTAACGCAATCAAATAGACCGTCACTACACAGACGCTATGTGAACTGTCCCTACCGTAGCTATACACTAATGTAAAGATTACTGACACGGTCTCACTACACTACACTGAAACTATCAGAGCTGTCCCTACTCTACATATACACTAATGTATGTATGAATGACTCAGTCTCATTACACTACAGTGAAACTATCTGAGCTGTCCCTACTCTAGCTGCACACTATCCCTAGACTGACAATAACCTATCCCTAGACTGACACTAAACTAATATTCTACACTGACAAGTGAAGCAAAATAGCACAGTTTAGCACACTAGTTAACTAATATCACTGAACAGAACCCTGTTCCCTCTCTCTCCAGCTGAAATCACTCTGAAAATGGCTGCCATTGGAGTCAAGAAACATGACAAAGTTTGTTAACAAATGGTAATGAAGATACAGATGACAGCAGTAGTGTAAGGAGCAAGATATTGCCTGGAGAAAAGCACAATAATCTGGCAAACAATAAGTGCAAAGGCATGGTTTAAAGAGGAAGTAAACCCAGATTGGGTTTACTTCCTCTATGTTCCCCTGTAAAGTAGAAACATAATGGGCTAGTATGCATCGCATACTAGTCCATTATGTGCCACTTACCTGCAAAAGAAAGCCTGCAACGTCCAGCACTGTCCCCTGTGCTGGCGGCGTCCATCTTCTGCCCCTCTTCCTTCCGGGGCCGCGATTCCGGCGCTGTGACTGGCCGGAGTCGCGTTACGTCACTCCCGCGCATACATGCGGGAGCCACCAGTCACGGCACGGTCGTTCACTGCGCATGTACCGACATGACATCGGCACAGCTTCCACACTGCATATCTCCTGAATCATACAGCTTTAGGAGATATGCAGGGCACCTACAGGTAAGCCTTATCATAGGCTTACCTGTAGGTTAAAGTGGTTGTCACAAGTTGCCAACCACTTTAAATAGGAAGATCGTGGGAGGAGCAAGGAGTTCAAGGTTCACCAAAAACAAAATAGAAAGTAAGGCAAGGAGCTGTCCATCATCTCAGGTGGCACACTAAGAAGAGCTACCACCAGATGCAAATGGATCCTGGTCCAGGTCTTGGGTTCAGATCTGGGTCCCGACATACTCTCATCAAATAAATGATCTTGGAGTAGAATGATGTAAATAGAGGTGTGGCATAAGGAATGGTGGATGTGGATTAGCTTTGTACACAACAGAGCATCTCACTAGCTAGGTAAATATAGGCTCTGGTGGAAGGGAGCGATAACACATAAACCAAGTTTAAAAAGCCAAACAATAACTTGAAAGCGAAAAACTGTGGCTTCATTTTTTTCCACATGAAAAAGCACAACATAACCTTAGGCCCCTTTGTGCTTGTGTGGGAAAAAGTTAGGTAGCAAGCCAATCTGAGAAAAATTTCACTTATGGGTAGTCTAATCTAAAAGAACAAGATCTCCCACATAATGAGATTAGAGCAATGTCTCACTATTAAAATACATTTAAAAAAGTATCAATTGGGGGCTAAGCTTAGCCACGCTCGGTAATGGCTGCCTGAGACACTCCCCGCCAACATAGAGGAACTACAGTTACTCACAGCAACAAGGGCCATTCCTCTCCTGCCTCAAGTGGTGCCCCAGCATCCCCGGGACTCCCTGTGACATGTCCCGAAAGAAAAACAATCCGGCGGATCCACGCCGGCTCACAGAGTTCTTCAGCTCTACACAGCCTTAAAGCCAAGATGGCGCCAGCTCCTCACAGAGAATGGCACCCACTTCTCCTCAGCACCGTCTTAGCTCAGATCAGCAAGATCACTTGGACTGCTCCACTCCACAGAACGTGCCACACAGAGAAAGAGCAAGGCGAACTGCTTCTTTTCTCTACTCCTCTCCAAGCCAAACTGCTCTGGTAAGGAAAAAAATCCCTTCATTTCCATACAGCTAATGACGATGATCATGGGGAGTCACATATTCCCCTGGCTGATCTCCTTGCTTCTGACAATGCAGTATGAGAGCATACCTTGAAACAAATGCTTCTCTCTCTGCAACTCAGTTTCTCATCTTCAAGCTCAAATTGGTGATTTAGGAGACCGTACTGACAGGATGGAATTTCAACTTACGGATGCCTACAATGAGCTAGTAGATGCTCATCGGGATCACTTGTAAGGGACCCCCCGAAAACCAATTACCTCCTTCAGGATTTCTAAGGGCGAAAACTTATGCCTTCACCCCACACTACCTATCTCAGTTGCAGAGGCCATGAAATGCCCAGATAGCAAACCCCCCCCCCCCCCAAATGAACCCATTTTGGAAAGTAGACACCCCAAGCTATTTGCTTAGAGGCATGTTGAGTCTATGGAATATTTTATATTTTTCCACAAGTTTCGGTGAAATTACTATTTTTTCCCCCACAAAATTGTCACCAAATGATATGTTGCTCGAACATGCCATGGGTATATGTGAAATTACACCCCAAAATACATACTGCTGCTTCTTCTGAATATGGAAATACCACATGTGTGAGACTTTTTGGCGGTCTAGCCGCATACAGGACCCCGAAAACCAATCACCGCCTTCTTGTTTTCTAAGGACATAAAATGGTGATTTTACTCCTCACTCCCTATCATAGTTTTTGAGGCCATGGAATGCCCAGATAGCACAAACCCCCCAAGTGAACCCATTTTGGAAAGTAGACACTCCAAGCTATGTGAGTATTTTGCAGGTTTTCTTCATTTTCCCAAACAAATGAGAGCTGCAAAATATGCACCATGCCTCTTAGAAAATACCTTGGGGTGTCTACTTTCCAAAATTGGGTGATTTGGTGGCCTTTTGTGCTCCCTTGACATTTCAGGGTCTCCAAAACTGTGATAGGTACTGAGGATTAAAATCACCATTTTATGCCCTTTGAAAGCCTGAAGACGGTGATTGGTTTTTGGGGTTCTGTACTTGGCTAGGCTCCCAAAAAGTCTCACACGTGGGGTATCCCTGTACTCAGGAGAAGCAGCAGAATGTATTTTGGTGTGTAATTTCACATATACCCATGGCATGTTTGAGCAATATATGATATAGTGACAACTTTGTGAAAAAAATGTCCTTTTCCCTGAAACTTGTGGCAAAATATAAAATATTCCATGGACTCAACATGATTCTCAGCAAATAGCTTGGGGTGTCTACTTTCCAAAATGGGGTCATGGCGGGGGGGGGGGTTGCTATCTGGGCATTTCATGGCCTCTGTAACTGTGATAGCTAGTGTGGGGTGAAGGCATACATTTTCGCCCTTAGAAATCCTCAAGGAGGTGATTGTTTTTTGGGGTCCTGTACGTGGCTAGGCTCCCAAAAAGTCTCACACATGGGGTATCCCTGTACTCAGGAGAAGCAGCAGAATGTATTTTGGTGTGTAATTTCACATATACCCATGGCATGTTTGAGCAATATATGATATAGTGACAACTTTGTGAAAAAAATGTCCTTTTCCCTGAAACTTGTGGCAAAATATAAAATATTCCATGGACTCAACATGATTCTCAGCAAATAGCTTGGGGTGTCTACTTTCCAAAATATGGTCATGGCGGGGGGGGGGGGGGGGGTTGCTATCTGGGCATTTCATGGCCTCTGTAACTGTGATAGCTAGTGTAGGGTGAAGGCATACATTTTCGCCCTTAGAAATCCTCAAGGAGGTGATTGTTTTTTGGGGTCCTGTACGCGGATAGACTCACAAAAAGTCTCACACAGGGGGCATCCCCGTACTCAGGAGAAGCAGCAGAATGTATTTTTGGGTGTAATTCTAGATACAGTCAGGTCCATAAATATTGGGACATCAACAAAGTTCTAATCTTTTTGGCTCTATACACCACCACAATGGATTTGAAATGAAACAAACAAGATGATTATGGGCACACTATATTGCCCAAATATTTGGTGAAATATAAAAGATGATCTCATGCCAAGTACAAAAAACTAACAAAACATGACAGGTATGCATAAAAAACAATAAAGAGAGCAATAGAAAGAGAAAAGAGAGAAAATAGCGTTAGAAAAACAAGAAAAGTACAACTGTTTTTGTTTTTTATTATTTTATTTATTTTTTTGTTTTTTATAACTTTTTTAAATTTTTTTTGGTACGCTTTTTTTTTCTAACAGTAGTTCCAGGTTGGGGTCTCACAAAATGCGGGGACATCTTGGAGACCCTGTGATAGTGTGCCCTATTCCTGTGTAGTGCTGTTCCCTATGCTAATACTGAACTAGTGTATGGTAGTGCTCGAAGCAGTCACCAATGCAGAGATCATCCTGGACAAAACAGTAGCGGCATTAAAAAACGGGTGACACAACATATTTTTTGGGGGGGCTTGATTGCTAGGGGTACCAGGGATAGCATGTGGAAAATGCCGCCCATGCAGCCGGCTCCCTGCCTTTGGATTAGGAACATGGGGTGCAGAGCCAACTGGATACAGAAGAGCTCTGACGATCTCTTCCTGGAAGTGAAGGAGAGACCTAGCCTAGTGTGATAACACATAAGCGTTCAGCATAGCCAATTGGAATAAGTAAATATGGGCAATTAATTATGGCGCCAATAACTGGTCGTTGAGGTCCACCCTTCCCATATTTTGGCTATGTTTGTGGACACAGAGGGGTTTCTCCACAACACCAGTCACCGTTGTAATTTGGACAGCCGTGTCTGCGCGAAGGGAGGAAAAAACTAAAACGTTATTTGTATCCCTCCACTTCACTGCGCGCAAATTACTACTTCTCAAACAGACTCTCTCCCCCTGACTAAGTCGGGATTCTACCAGCTGTTGGGGGAAGCCCCGGCGATTAGGTCGCACGGTGCCACATGTGCCAATTTGGTGACAAAACAAGTGACTAAAAAGTGGCACGCTTGTGTAGTAATTGTCCACGTGTTACCGTGATGCTGCTGTTCCCCCTTATTTAGTATTTTTTCTTTTATATTTACCATTTCTGTCAACGACAGTCTTCATTCCATTTAAAGTGCACCAAACAATTTTTTTTTGACAATAAAGAGCTTTCAATCACCCATTTCTTATTATCTATTACATTTGGGTAATAAGCCCCCCCATCATGTCTGGGAGGTCAACAAGGAGAGGCAGACATTCTCATGCCACTATGAGGGGGTCAGCAGCGTCTGTGACCACAGGCAAAGGTAGACGTGGTCCATCCTCAGGTAGGGCACATTTGTCCCTGTTAATGATGTTGCCCATGCTATCCAGCCACAGCATGCAGATGAGGTGGTGGACTGCCTTACTAAACCATCCTCATCCAAGCTGACACTTGTTTGCAGTCCACTGCAGCTGCTAGAGCAGCCCATTCTGCCTCTTTGTCCATAGCTACTCCTGCCATAGCGCCAGCATCATGCACAGAAGAGTCAGTTAAATTATTTGACCACAACATTAGCCACTTGCTTCTTGATAATGCACAGACATTACTTGATTCTGATGTTGGTTCAGAGGTTGAGGAAGGGAGTAACATGAGCCTACAGAGAGGGAGAACACTGATAAACAACAAATTGGCAGTCATGTTACCCCAGTCACAGCATTTTGCCAAGTTGGGACCAGGGTGAGGATGGAAGGGATGATGATGATAATGAGGTCACTGACTCAACTTGGGAGCCTGATCAAAAAGAGGAGGAAATTGAGGTGGAGGCAGAACCCCAACAAGGCAGGATACCCTTCAGAGGCAGCCATCATAGAGCAGTAAGGAGCAGCCACCCTATTCCATCAGATTGTAGAACTGTTATCTTCCAGCCCACTTCCCAGAGCTCAGCTGTGTGGCCTTTTTTTAGCACATGTGCTGCAAGCAGATCAAGTGTGGCAAAAGCATCAGCCATTTGGGTACCACATACTTGCAAAGGCATTTAACCTCCCACCACTCTGCCCATTGGCAAGAGCACCTGAAAGCCACACAAAAGGGACACATTTCCTCTTCTCCTCACTCCTTGCCTTCAATCTCTACCCCTGCTATATCTCATGATGATGACTTTTCAGCAGCCTCCATTGACAGGGATGATTGTATCGCAAAGGGTGTCACAGGTCCTTGAAACAAGTCTGCCAGCAGAAGACCACCAGCTGTAGAGTAAAACAGGAAAATTTCTCTGCCGCAGCTGCTGCAGTGAAAGAAAAAACACTCCCCGCCACCCACATGGCCAGCTTTACAATTCCAGCTTGACCAAATTGCTGGCTTTACATCTCCTGCCTTTCCATCTGGTAGATTCTGCTCCCTTCCGTGAATTTGTAGAATGTGCTGTACTACAATGACAGGTTCCCAGTTGCTATTCCTTTGCACGTAAGGCCATTCTAGCTCTGTACCACAAGGAAGGCAATGTTTTGACATCGCTGGGCAAGGCAGTCAACAGCAAGGTCCACATTACTGCTGACACATGGTCCAGCAAGCATGGTCAGGGATGATATATTTTGTTCACAGCACACTGGGTAACTCTGCTTACTACTAGGAAGGATGCAGGGCAGGGCTCAGTGCTGGAGCTTGTTTTGCTGCCACACCTCCATACAGCTGGTGGTGATAATGTGGGGTCTCTCAGCTCCACTCCCTCCTCCTCCTCCATGTCCTCTTCTGCTCAATTGTCCTATGAACCACCTGTAACCCCTAAGCATTCAAGGCAGTGGCGGCTGGTGAAGTTTTTGGATGGGGGGGCGCCAGGCCCTGCCCTTCCTTTTGACCCCTCCTACTTCTAATAAGCCCCACCCCTTATAGAATCCACCCACTCTGTTCCCTGTATTCCACATATTGTGTCAGGAATACACAGCTCAGCATCACAGGACACAGTATACAGCTCAGCATCACAGGATAGAGTATACAGCTCAGCATCACAGGACACAGTATATAGCCCAGCATCACAGGACACTGTATACAGCCCCAGCATCACAGGACACAGTATACAGCTCAGCATCACAGGTGGGGGCAGTTTGCAGCTAGTGACACAGGTGGGGGCAGTTTGCAGCCAGTGACACAGGTGGGGGCAGTTTGCAGCCAGGGACACAGATGGGGCAGTTTGCAGCCAGGGACACAGGTGGGGACAGTTTGCAACCAGGGACACAGGTGGGGCAGTTTGCAGCCAGTGACACAGATGGGGGCAGTTTGCAGCCAGTGACACAGGTGGGGGCAGTTTGTAGGCAGTGACACAGGTGTGGGCAATTTGCAGCCAGGGACACAGATGGGGGCAGTTTGCAGTCAGTGACACAGGTGGGGGCAGTTTGTAGGCAGTGACACAGGTGTGGGCAATTTGCAGCCAGGGACACAGGTGGGGGCAGTTTGCAGTCAGTGACACAGGTGGGGGCAGTTTGCAGTCAGTGACACAGGTGGGGGCAGTTTGTAGGCAGTGACACAGGTGGGGCAGTTTGCAGCCAGTGACACAAGTGGGGCAGTTTGCAGCCAGTGACACAAGTGGGGCAGTTTGCAGCCAGTGACACAGGTGGGGCAGTTTGCAGCCAGTGACACAGGTGGGGTACACTGCAGAGATCCCCCCCCACTTACCCCATCCAGCAGGCAGGATTGTTGCAGAGATTCAGCATGCGGAGAGCGCGCTGTGTCTGCAGAGTTCGGCACACGGAGAGCGGCTGTCCCCCCTCGTGGTCCCCGGGCGGTCATGGTCTCTGTGGGAGCGGAAGTCACCTCCGCTGCCACAGTGACCCGCCCCGGCCACCGCATCCAATCACTCTGAGCGGAGGCTCAGGGCAGCCAATGAAGCTATGCAAGGTGCGCCTGTTCAGTGCACCCTCATAGCTTTTAATGGTCGACCAATAGGCTCACTACTTGGCTGTCATGTGACAGCCAAGGAGCCAAAAAAAAAAAAAAGTCAAAGCACTGGCGCCACCTGCAGGGGAGTGGGGCTGACTTTTTTTTTCTTCTCCTTTAGCTGGCGGGGAGGCGGCGCCCTAACGCCCCTCACACACCAGCCGCCACTGATTCAAGGGGCTATTCAACTAGTCAGGGTAAAAGATGCCATGCAGTGCTTCAGCTGGTCTGTCTAGGGCAGTGTTCCTCAACCTTTTTACAATCAAGGCACCCTTTAAAATTGTGCACAATCTTTTTTTTGATTTTTTCTTCTAAAGCAAATACACCTTTGCACACTAATACTGACTAGTATTCCCACATTTCTCTTTTCCTTCAGTGTCTTGCCCTCAGCTAATTAGACCCCAGTACTGGCAGAGAGGGGCAAACAAGGATGCTGTGGGATAATATGGGATTATTTGGTTATATATATATATATATATAAATGTTGTTTTTTTTTGGTTGAACTAGATGGACTTGTGTCTTTTTTCAACCTGACTAACTATGTAACTATGTAACTATGCATGTAGCTGTGCAGGCACCTGACATCCGCCTTAACAACTGATGACATCATTAGTTGATAGGACGCCGGTTACTAGAAGGTTGTAATGGTGCACAATGAAAACCTGTGGCTTTGTGTACCTAAAAGGCAGGCTTCATACACCTGCTGGCTTGTATACAATTTATGGGCAATTTTTAGGCATTTTGCCAAGGCACCCCTGAAGAAACCTAAAGGCACTCCCGGGTTCCTGGGCACCCTTGTTGAAAAAGGCTGGTCTAGGGGACAGGAGCAACACTGGAGCAGAGATTCTTTCAGCTCTGCAGGGGCAGGCCTAGAGGTGGTTAAAACCATGGCAGCTTGAGCCAAGGCCAATTCTTGCTTTCATTAAGAGTGCCTTTAGAAGGTTACAGGAAAAAGTCACCACTAACACCCAAAGATCAACTTTTTCGCACCTGTTACTTCTATACACAGTCTGTGAAAGAGAAACCAGACTTTGTCTAAAAAAAAATTATTAAATTTTGCCTGAGCGTACTATAAATTTGCTTCTTCACATAAGGCTTTGATAATATATATATATATATTATATATATTGTGAAAATCCTGCGAGCTACTAAATGAAAATAATAACCAAAAGGTAGGCTGACTATGCTGCTGGTATTGTTCACACTCTCATACATGTGCCCAGTATATTTCAAATCTAAATAGTACCACGCTACAGTAACTAAAGTAATGGAATGATTATAATAACAATAATTATAAAAAATTTAGGATCACAGTGCTTGATAAACCATTTATGCATATTTTGGTGTATTGAGCACTGTGATCCTAAATACTTCCAACACTTCCTAAATCGTTCCAATACTTCAGTTACTGTAGCATGGTACTATTTAAATTGAAAACTTTGTTATTGCCATCAATAGTCTGCCAAAGAGACACCATAATTTATCCAAAAAATCTCTAATCTTGTTCCCAATGCACTAAAGTGTGACTGGCTCTCCATGCCATTGTGTACTAAATGAAGAAACCTTGAAGTGAAAATCAATTTGTCATTTTCTTTTTCTTTAAAAATGTCAGTTTTGCTGCAGCAGGTGCCATACAGCACTATACAGCGCTGACAGCACACTGGAAGTGATTCGGGTAACGAGCTTGACGCTTGTGGATACCATGCTTTGTTCCATTCTGCTTAATGCGAGTGTCTTAATCAGGGCCGGCCCTACCATGGGTCCGGGTGGGTCCATGGGACCCAAGCGGCAATTTGCGAGGAGCGGCAATTCAGGGGTGGACTGGGCTGGAGGGATCATGCTAGGAGCTTCAGTATGCAGTGCAGCTTCTCTGCTGCTGCCAAAGCTACAGGCTTTGTATTGTTGCTGTCGGTCCGCTCACCACCTGTAGCACAGAGCCGGGCTTTGGAGCACTTCCTTTGGCTCTGCCGCTGGCTGTGATAGGTCACGTTCGTGGGCGGGGACAGAAGTCCTCCGGCGGCCGCTGCCGCTCCATCCTCCGGATCATCCCTGGCTGGTGTCAGTGTGTGGGCAGCAGCGGGTGACAGTTAACCTGGTGCAGCTGCCCTGGAAGATGGGATCTGCACACTGCTCTGTCCAGTTTTGCCTGAGCCTGCCTATAACACACACTGTTTCATTTCTCCCGCCCTTCTCTCCATGCCCATGTGCTGCATCTGGAGGATGGGGGTCGCAAGGATTAAACAAGCAGCCCCCCCACGACCTTCCAAGTGTGTGAGCTCAGCCCTGTCACCAGACCCTGACCTCTCTCTCCCCTTCCCTGTCCCCCCTCTCTCTGCCCCCTCCCCCCTCTGACTCCCTGTCCCCCCTCTCTGCCCCTCTTCCCCCTCTCTCTGACTCCCTGTCCCCCCTCTCTACCCCCTTCCCCCCTTCTGCCCCCTTCCCCTCCTCTCTGCCTCCTCTCTCTCTGCCCCCTCCCCCCTGTCCCTCAGTCTCTCTCCCCCTTCTCCCCGTCTCTCCCCCCTGTCCCTCAGTCTCCCCCCTCCCCCGTCTCTCTCCCCCCTGTCCCTTCCCCTCTCTCTCCAGTCCCAGACC